>JARKHS020036780.1:0-173866 GCA_030143305.2 Amblyomma americanum | reverse complement strand
ATAATATGGTGCGATGCAATGGACTCGCCCATACGCACATCACAGTTAGTGGGCATTACAGGCAGTGTAGTAATTGCAATTCCTGATCGCTAATGTCGTCTTATAATTCCCGATAGAATATATGCATTTCGATGCAAGAGAAAAGGCGCCCTTGGAGATGCTTATAAAAATAAATACATGGCCGAGTATGAGTAATGCGGAAAGGCAAGGTCACTTGAAAAAAAAAACGAAAATATATCTCTTCTTGCCCTTCGCTGACTCTGCAGCTGCACCGTGATGGGTGGTGGGTTCTACTTTATTGCCACAAATCGGAAAGGATCAGCTGCTACGAGGTCGAGTCACGGGTAGCTTCCAGTCGTGGGCGACCTCTTGAGCTCACGTGATGAGGGCCAGCTGGATTTTTTTTAAACTAGCCAGAGTTTGCCCCATTCCTCCGCCGAGGGAGCTGACAGGAGTGCCGTCGGAGGGGGTTTGCTGGCGCATTCACATAATATATGGCCTTGGGTGGCGTGCGTCTCGTCACTTCAGTGCGGCCACTCAGGGTCATATTCACCGTTTATGATTAGACATAATCGGTAAGGGCGAAAAATCACCTTTGTTTGTAGGCATTTGTGTGTCGTGGCTTGCGCCCTTTCCAGGTCGAGGTGGGTTGGATACGTATATCTTAGCTCGCGATAAAGGTTTGTAATGTCCGCGTACGCGCGAGGCCCCTCGGCGCGGGCGTTCCTTTCCGAGAGATCTCCCGTCCCCCGTTGGCTTAAAACTCGGGCTAGGCGGTCGACCCTCTCGTTTCTGCGAATACGCGCGTGAGCTGCAACCCATACGAGATTGATGTTGTGATCCCAAGTTCGACTGAGCAGAGTTCGCATTGCGAGCGCGCATATCGATTTGGCGAATTTTTGAATGGTGCTCTTAGAGTCGTGAGGGAAGGTAGGAAGTAAAAATGGTCCATTCTTTACCTCTTTCCTTAAGGCGTGGTTCGGGTGTTCACCGGGATATGTGAGACAGTTACTGCGTCATTTTCCTACCCTCAAAAATGATTTTCCGAAAAGAAATTTTCTTTTCAAAGCCACCGTAGACCACACCTTCTGGGACTGTCCGAGAGATCCCCCACCAATATCGCTCAAGAGGATTGCGCTCCCGGGCCCGTGGGAGACCTTGTTGCTCAACTCCGACTTGGAAACCCAAGTACAGGTGGTGACGACAGCCGAAGAGGTCGCCGCCAGTCTCCACTGGCGGCGACCTCTTCGGCTGTCGTCACCACCTGTCAGTCTCCACTGGCGGCCACCTAACAAGATCAACAAACCCATTTATAACTCATGCCGATAATAAACGTTTTCCAATAAAAAAAAAATGGAAATGAAATGCGCGGTAATTGCATCCCTTCTGGGTGGATATATTCAGTGTGCGGGGAGGGAAGAGGAGAAAGGCGCAATGAAAAAAGAATTACTCCAATAAGATCACACTGCGCACGGGTGCCATTTGCGTTTCCCCTCTATGAAAACGCGATCGCAGCGGCAAGGAGGACGTAGAGGTAATGAAAAAGTAAATAGCAAAGACGGAAGTTCCAGATATATTCTAGACCGCCTAGGGATATAAAGCGCGACTGCATCGCGCAGAACTCGGGCGCCTTTTGCATTTCGCCTCCACCATTAGGCGTTTGCCGCGGCCGAAACAACGCCTGCATTCGGGCGTATGAGCTTCCTCGCTTTTACCTCCGCCATTATCAGGAGGTTAACGGCAGAAGTAAGCGGCGTTGACCCTTGCAAGAAGCTGTGCCCCTCAGGTCTTGGTTGTGCTTTAGCGTTAAACACTTTTTGCTCCTCGAACCTGTCGGCGCTGTCGAATCCTGTCCTACCATGCCGTTCTAGGCAGTGAAAAAAAAGAAAACAGCGAGCGAAGTGCTGTCGTTACAGCGCGAATATACCTGTGGCATCACACAGAGCACGCACACACTCGATTTGTATTGTATGGTGACGCAAAGCACTGCGATGGGTGGTCATTTCCTTGCGTAAAACTTCGTTTCACAACGCAATATCCCATAAAAAAGCGGAAGCTCAATGATTTCCTAAACTGCTGTGCGTCGCATGCCAAAATTAAGCATAGGGAACAGCTGGAGACATCGCGTTAATTGTGAACAAAAAAAACGCGAGGTTGAGAACAATATTTTTAAGACAAAAATCAATGAATGCTTTACTTCCTACTCCGTGGCTATTGTTGACTTCTCTACATCAGTTCGACCCCTCCACGAAATTCACAACGCCATGGCTAGCATTTCAGCCCGCTAATTGCAGCCACGTGCCCAACGTGCGTTTCAGTCATTCAATACATGAAACGGGGCACAACAGTTTTGTGAGTATGTTCCAAGCGGTGCCGCTTGTATGCATTCAATTCCCTTTATAGTGGTCACAACAGTGCCATTCGGGGCACCTTTGTTGTGAGCGTAATTAACGACTTGGCTTGTATTGGTGTTCTGTCTTCGGCTTGGAGCCATCAAATTCTCAGAAACAGGTCGAACATGAAGCGAGCGTAAAGCATCACGCGATTGTGCAGACGTTCGCCACCGCTAGTTGAAAAGCTACAGGCCGCCTAATAAAATAACGGCTTTGCGTTTGTAACAGCTAATCATGAAGCACTGAGGAACAATCACATATAACTGCTTTGTTTTTAATGCATGTCACGCTGCAGTTCAAGCAAGAAATAATGCAGCGTAAAGTGAAAAGCTGCATTGCTGCAAAAGAACATCGCGTGCGAGATTTGGCAAGAGTCAGTAGGTTGCTCTAGAAGCTGAAGTAAGCCGCGGCCTTCCCTGGGCGCAGCAGACACTGCCGCTCTCTGGTTCTGTCTCCAACTGCTACGATTATATGCAGTGACATCAGTTTTAACGTCGCGCCGGAAAAAAAAGGTGCTTAGGTTTCGCCATTAGATTCCTCAGCTCCTGACTAACTACAAGCGGGCTGACCTCGGAAGTATGTGAAATGCGGTAGGTTTATAAACCTCGACTGGCCACATCCTTCCCTTCTCTTGGACAGACCCGTGGCTGGTCGCAAGAGCAGGGACATCTTTCAGGTGCGAGTGTCTGCGTGGCTGGCATCTATTCATTGGTCTCGGCTGTATGAACTGAATTTAAGTCAGCCTGGCGTGAGTTCGGAACGCATTCCATACCTTCAGTGGCTGCTAGCACTTGGATGATGACCTGGATTGGTGACTGGATATCATTTTGCCAAGATGGACAAAATCAGAACACGATGCATACTTTTTTCTCTACTACTAATCTCTCCTTACTTATTGCCTAAGCTTTAAGGGTGAGGTGTCCATTATAGGCAAGTGAGCACAAGATTTTCTCACTTCAACCCTTTTATGTGCGGTGAAACCTGCTGGTAGCTAAACAGTGAAGATACGACGTGCGTTGCATTTCACATTCATCGGCAGGGTAAATGGATCTATGAAAATAATCTTGACGCCCTTTATTGCACTCGTCCATTAAGCTCTTCAGTCGCGCACTTCTAGGAAATACGAGGTAGATGTTTACTTTAAACAGTTTTTTTCATTATTCGTATTTTGTTTAGCTTCCAGCTCTTTGAGCTTCCAGAATGCTGCCAAGCGCTATAATACTGCATTTAATAATGATTGGCCACTTGTGTATTTCGGCACGAAATATAACATTGTATGAAGAAAGAAGTGAGCTCATAACCAGGCCTCTTCGTTCTCACATTCACAGTAGGGACGAAGTGGCATTAGTGACGTGCGATGGTCAATGGAATTTTTCGGACCTCTTTTGGTTGCGGAAGGTCTCGTGGCGAGTGACATTGTGGGCTTTGCCAAACCGTGGATTGCCAGGGCTAACGGCGCTTGTGACCAGAAACACATACCACAGCACAAAAACAAATTTGCTCTTAACAGGTATGGGACAAAACCCCACAGAATGCATAGAAGCAGCTATCGAGAGGCCGGTTTTTGTGTACTTGGTCGATTGGATTTTGCTTGAAGATTATGATATCTGCAGGAGCATTCTGAGTCAACATATATCACTCACACCTGCAAGAAGTTTCATCTGCCAACTAGACAGTGTTAACGGCGGGTGGAATGAGTCCGGGAGTAGTTTGGTGCCCAACGTTCCTTCGTTATATTCGCGGGGATGCTATATGGTGCATCACGAAAATCGGCGCGGGTTCAAGAAGCGTTCTCAGCTATGGAACAGCGTTATACAGGTGGCTTGCGTTTACGTCGCGGGAGTCCAAGTACATAAAGATGAAAAGTTCTGCAACAGTTGGGAAATGGATGTCATCTGGAACGCGATTGTTCTCTACAACGTAACTATAGAGCTTACCTACTACACTGAAAGTGGGACTTTTGCGAAAGATTTGACAGCTGGCTACGTAGACGTTCAAGGAAACTTAGGCGCATTGAGTGAATCAGCACTAACCGTAGGCGCTACTCCCGGTATCATTACATACTGGCACGAAACTTTCTACGCAAGAAGACAACCCTCTGAACTTCTTCCCATCAAGGACATCTTAAGCGAAGCTAGGATAGGACTAGTGCTCTTGGTGACAACGCTCATACTCTGCCTGCTTTTCTTGGTCCTTACTGGTCTTGAAAATCGAAAGCTCCGGTCAGAAACTGCCGCGTATGACTCGTTCATGTTCCTTCTCGCGTCGTTCTATGCTACATCTTCACCAGTCCCTCGAATCAAAAGATGGGTCTTGGCGTGCAGTATCATATATAGTTTCTGGCTGATTGGTATCCTTCCATTTTCTAACTACTTCCGAAGTGAGTTCACGTCAAGATTCACTATTCGAGCTTTTCCGGAAGTTATTGACACTCTGTCAAAGCTCGAGAAAGCACTCGACGAAGACCGTGTCGCTCCTTGCGTTCCGAAAATATCCCTAGCACGCGAGCTGTTGGAAAAAGATTTGGGAAAAAGCGCAATTTACCATAAACTCAGCTCTGCCTTCCGCGAGCACAAAGCTAAAAAGGACCTTGTCACGGCAGGCTTTGCATCTTGCCTGGACTGCGCTCGCCGATCTGATCGCGTCTGCCTAACTTACTCTCTGCCATCGTGGATATTCGCAAATATAAGGCGAGACTTAGTTGAATCTCAGGAGCTGCTAAGCAGCGTCATGCTTACAGTAATAATGAGGAAAAATTATCCACATAGAAGTGCCTTTCGTGACTTCGTAAGAAAGCTTATTGAGGCGTCTCTTATCCGACCACCGAAAGAGTTTTCTGAAAGATCGCCTCGGGCGCAGAATGGGAACCAAGAACATATGGAACTGAAACCCATTAGGTTTTCAGATGTTGCATCTGTCTTTGTCATTTACTTGGTCTTGTTGATTGTGCCAGTTGTTATTCTTTTTTTCGAGATCCTAATTGCCGAATAGAGAAATGGAATTTTAAGTGGCCGACATTTTCAATGTTTGAATCATCAGTTGCTAGAGTTAGTCGGTCACACACTTGTGAGGACTGCATGTAATGTGTTTGGATCGTGTCTTTCTTGGCCCAAGAGGCTGAAAATAGCATATGTTTCTTGAGCTCAATAACGAAGAAAATTTCAGGCTAAACAAAGTGACCTCTTGCGAGCAAGTTACTGCGGCTGGTTAATATTCGTTGAGTACACAAACTCGAATTGGGAACTTTTGACACTTTCGATCCAGCTTTTTATTCTTTTTGTGATTATGCTAAAGGCTCTTAGTGGTGAATATTTCGACAGAGAAGGCTAGCACTAGCTTCTGTTACATTATTTGTAATGTGCGAGGTACTCTATTTATTTCGGTCTCGTAAGCGGTCACTGTCTTTGGACACGGGTTCGTTGTGTTTGTTTTCCTGATTCCTAAATAAGGTAGTTTGAAGCCTGCAACGTCTTCGTGCAAATGGCGCCTCACAAAGAAATCAGACTCTTTTGCTTTTTGACCTACTGAGTGGGTTTCAACCGGTAGGAAGGCCAGCGGACGCCCTGGCCTAAGTTCCTAAGTTTTGCTTTTGGTAGCTAAGTTATCTAGCCCAGTCTAGACAATCCTAAGACGCTCAGACGCTATGGCAAAGGTCCTGAATTCGATTTTGTTACTCATTTGAAATTCATGCAAGACTATAGGGCAGTTCAAAATGTACACTCAGAATTTGAACTGTTGCGCAATATTGCACAGGTACTAGACTCTGCATTTTCGGAATTCCGTATCTGGTATTCAGCTCTCCAGATTGAGGATGATATCTTGAAGCTGTTCTTTACCAAAGTGCTCCGTAGCAAGATTTCACGCTATAGAAAGCACGGCTGGTGATCTGATACGGCTGACGAAAGTTATTTGACTCTCCGCCAAGGGCAGCTTTAACGGTGTTTTAATACCCGAAAAGAATTCTCTTTTAGTCTGGCTGCCGGGCAACTTGTGCGGTGTAAACGTTGTTGTTGTCGTAGTGTCATATTCCCGAAAATTACTGTTTTATCCTTCTCGCCGAAACAAATGCTGCACACATGGGCTTGGGAGCTGTTCGACCTGTAACCCCATTTGGGTGTGAATTTCCAGGTGGCTCTCAAGTGGATGTTCTTGCGGCGTGTGCTGTTCAGTAAATAAGTAGTGTTAAGCTTTCAAGAACGCATTCAGCCTGACGGAGATTCCTTTGAAACAATGAGCCGGCACTGAGGCAGCGATCGAATATCGATCGTTAACACCCCTACCATACGCCGCCTGTTCACATCCTTCAGCAACCTAGACTTTAGCTTGACTAGCACGTTTATGCTGCACAAAACGCGAAATCTTATGCCGTCGTTCCGAACACTCAGCGGCAAGAGCTAGAGCCTCACTTTTCATATGAATATTCGTAAAGCCATGCAGATAGGGGCACATAGGCCGGCGGTTCCAAATCCGGCCACTGGCCAGACTCGAACTTAACTAGTAAGCTTCTGCTGCACGAAACCCTGAATCGTGTGACATGATGAGGAACATTCTGTGGTGAACGGTTGGTCCGCAAATTTTACAGAAGTGTCGGAAATGATTGGACCGATATTGACGCCTGCTAGAAAGGCATGTGTATACAGGGTAATTTTGTTTAGAGTTCTCTTGCTCGGACATCACGCTGCCGACTGTTATGATTTTATTCCATTAGGTAACTACATCGGTTATCATGGCAACCACTGGGTTACGATTTTCGTTATGACGCATAACGCTGAGGCCCAAAACGCGAGAAGTAGAGCTCAACGCTCTAATACAACGTCGTTGCTATAGGGGCCGCGATCTTGGAATCTATCCGTGGAATCACCATACCTCAGAGGATTGGAACGCGACTAGTAGAGGTAACGCTTTGAAATCGTATCAGTATTCTCGAAATCAACTCGAAACTACCTTCAACAAAGAGCGCAGAACCTGCTGCCTTGCTTCGGCACTCTAAGGAGGCCTTCTGTTGGCATCCTGTTATTCGAGGCAAGAGTAGCGACAACAACAACCAAAGGTTTACGTCGGAATTCACGACGAATTACGCCAAGAAACAACGAAATAACACGCAAGCGGCACCGTACAGCATTTTCTTCGGAAATCCATTGTCTATGAACAGATTCAAACTGATGCCATTCCTGAACAAACGGGGCAACAAGCGGCGGTAAGCAGCTCGGAAAATCATCAGCTCCGTGCTTATTCAGCACATACACGGAGAAAGAAGCAAACTCGTGGGCTAGATTTCACACCTAAGACGTAAGAACCCAACCAAAGAGAGTTTCCTGTTTATTGTGGTGCATCAATGTTTTAAACCTAAAGGCCAGGACGAATTAACCTTCTGCTGGCCATCGACTTCAAGACGAGACGGCCAAATATGCGCAGACTGTTCTGCACATACCTAAAGCTGTTCACACTAGGTGACTCTAATGACTATTAGTGGCCATCGCTAAACCAGGGTTTGACTGCGCATATGGAGTTGAAAGGAGAGACGCACAAATTTGAGACCCTCCACAGAGCTCACCCCAAGGACCACTGCTTTCTAGTGGCACACGGCCCTAGCCACCTTAACAGAGCCTGACTAAAGGAAACCCCCGAGGAAGTACCTGAGGGGGCCTACATCTCCCATGATGACTGCTGCAATAACCGAGACCAAACTAGAATGCTACAGCAGTATGACTGGGTATGGAACTCAAAACGTCGCCAGTTTTTGCAGTTTTACCTGACACGAACAGACCTTGAGAACTCAGTACTCCAGTTTCGGCTGAACCCCTGCAAAGAAGGCTTTCAGTTCGTGGTGTTTTGACTCGAAATGGATGCTGTGCGCCTTCGAGGGACTCATGCAAAGTGGTGAACATGTAATAGGTTAATGGCAGTTTCCTGGCCGTTCTTAAGCACAGCTACCGCGCAAACAGCATTTTCCTTGTTACCTCATTTAAAAATTGGCTATTTGTTCTGAAGCGAAGTTCTGAAGTCTATTTGTTCTAATTTTTTTATAAAGTTGTTCTGCTTTAAAGGACCTCATTGTAGTTTTAATGTGTGATTCCTGGGCGCGCAAAACCGTGAAAGTTAGGATGTGGAAATGCAATGAGCCAATTTCTTTTATTTGTGCTTTCTATACTTTTGCCAACGATGAAGAACTGCGAGCTGTGGTCGCAATATAGAATGTGCACATAGAATGTGCCGCAAAAAGCGCTTGTTATTGGCAGCAGAATGTTTTAATCTGCGCTCCCTGCACCACGGCGATTTCCAGTGCCGCTTTTGCTGTCGGGCGGAAGAAACCGTCCCTGTAGCGCAATCCAATGACCAGACAACAGTCTGCGGTCAACTCCAGCCTCCACTAAATCGGCAGCCATCGCACTTTACAATGCTGGAAATACCTGCAACAGTGTTTTCACAAGACCTAAAACTTCTTGTTACATCTTCAGCACTATATGCGCTCAGTATTCAAGCCCTAGATAGTGAATATTGGTGTGGAGTTTTACTGTGTATGGTAGACTTCAGTAAGACATACTGTTTTCTGTTCTCTGCCACTGATTTTCTGTAAATTATTAATCTGCCGAGATCACTTCTGGCTTCGTGTTAACCATCGCACCTAAAACGAATTGATTTCATTTAAAAAATAAAAACATGTTATACTGCCTAATTGCTACAAAACACATCAACTGCGCTGGGTATGTTTTATATAAGTACTGTAGAGGGTAAAGCGGAGAAAAAATCAAAACACTGCGTTAAAAAATATAGCGATAGTTTTGTTTTCAGCGACTGTGCAAATCGCCAGAGCTACATTTCTAGATTTCAGCAGCATAATCTTTACACTGAACATAATTGTGAAATTTTAATACTCACTGTGCTTACGTATATTTTCGATAATTTCTTGCTTTTCTGTGCTTCGAGTCCAAACCCGGAAGAATATAGATCTTTTGTGCCTCTCATTGCACGCTCGTCCTGTGTGCGCGGCGGTGCGTTTCTTTTTTATTGTTCTCCTTTCACTGTACAAAGAGCTCTGAGAGCACTGCGCTCACGCGCTCGTAAAACGCTTCACTTCGATAGAAAATCTGCAAACTTTGACGCAGTAAGTTACTGTTCTTCTCCACACAGGAAGCAAAGCATACCGACGGGCGTGCACATTGGGGCTCTCAACCTTTCTTCCAAAGGTAAATTGCTGGCACCTGTAGTGATTGGTCCTGTCAGTAGCGTCAACAAATTGTATGCGTCGGTGGACTGCTTGGTGTTAGCGACGCAACACGAGAAATCTGAAACAGTAGTACGTTCGTGTGCTGAAGCCCTCCGATACTTTGATTAAGAGCCATATCAAGAACAGCGACCGATTGTAGGACGATCGCCACAAACCGAACCAGACGCCACGTCCATACCAGCCAACATCGTCACTTGGAACAGTTCTTGAGGAATACGGCATATTGTGATAAGAGCCGTTTTTCTACGTGTAGCAGTTTCATCAGTTGAGCAGCATTACTTATGTGTGGTTTCTGCTTTCTGGTCACGACAATACTCTCTCATGCACAATTTTCAATACTATTTTATTTCTGTAGAAACTGTAATAAGACGTGCATTATGCTTTAGGTTAGCTTGTACTGTAGTAACAATCACCAGGTATGTTAAAACTGTGAGTTGTTAGACTTGTAATTGTGCTTGGTGTTGCTGTAAAGTACACTAAGCGGCATGTACGGTATTTTTGCAACTGTTGAATTACGCGGTAATTTCAGGCCTTCACTTTAGAGTGCTCTGTGTTCTGAAGATAAAAATGTAGTACGTTTGTAATTTATGTAAAATAGAGCCGCATTACTAAATGCAAGGACGTGAAGAAAAAAAACGACGTACTTTCTGAGTGCTCACAGTTACTTTTTTCAGAGGAACAGCTGGCCAACAGAGCGCTCAAGAACAGGTATAAAACAATCGATGAGTGCTTCCTCCTGCATTGAACCTGCTGGCTACATCAGGACCGTTCACATAGGGATTAGCCAATAGAACGTGCATAAATCGGAAATAATCCATTCGACAGTGTCCATCTGTGCAGCCTTTTCTTCCAAGACGCGCAATGAGTGGAACATTGATTACCAAATACGTTTAAGACTCGGATTTTGTTACCGAAGGCAGACTCTAGGAATGCCAGTTTGAAAACGTTTACCATATCGAGTCAATTTCTGGTAGACATCACTACGGCTAACAGCACCCATGGTCACCTGACCCATTCACTAGAGCAAGCGCATATTGTTAACGGAGCAAGGTTGACTCTTTTATGTGTTATCATTGATACAAGCATTGAAGCAATGAATGACACCAGGATTGCCCTGCAGTACGAAAGTGGTGCATATTGTTTGGCGCCTCACACATATTTTTTTCTGATCCAGAAAAATGCCGGTGTTACTGTGCTTTCTCGTTAATCGGTGCGACTAGCACATTGCTTGTGCACTTACGAAGTATTGCGAACAATTGAACAAACTCACCTAAAACATAGGACGCCGCGGTGGCTCAGCCGTTACGGCGCTCGGCTCCTGACCCGAAAGACGCAATTCCGATCACGGCCGTGGATGTCGCAATTTGGTCGAGGCTAAATGCTAACGCACGTGTACTGCGCCATCTCACCCCATGCTAAAGAGCCCCAGGCGGTCGAATTTCCCGGAGTTCTCCACTATGGCATCCCTAAAAAACTGAGTCACTTTGAGGCGTTAAACTCTATAAAACCAATCAATAACACCTCTTTGAAGCGCGGTGAGATCGAACGTGAGGTCAACGTTGAGTGACTGTTCACGAGACGTTACGGAAATACTTGGCAACGACGGCGCCCAGCTGTCCCTCCAGAACCGTTCCAACTATGCTTCTGAATAATGCCTTTGACTAGCAAGACGGCTGCGTAAGGGCCATAAGAAAAATCTACTTGCTTCCGCACAAGCTTTGCTGCGGCATCCACTTCACGTTCACAAAGATCTTTCATGATCCGTCGCTTTGCTTGCGCCTCAGCATCGGGTACGGGAGGATCTTGCTTACGCAGTCGCTGCTCTTATGGCTCAAGAGCTCGTACAGTCGGATTCTAGAAATATCATTAGCCTTAATATTCAATGTAGGCTTCAAGAAAACAAATCGCCCAGGATTTCATTGCAAAGTACCAAGACTTATTTCTGAAGGGCACGATCAAGCTTTGTACAAATTGTCAGATGGTTGTAAATTGCAAAGCCGAATACTAGGATACCAAAAGAACATTCGAGGCAGTAGCGGGTCACACTATCTTTTTCAAAGTATACAGTGAGCTAGAAGAGGTGTAAGAATGGTATTATTGGTGAAAAATGCGTCTTCAGTGGTATGTAGAAGTAAGAGCCATCAAGGTTCCTGTTGTGAACAAAATAATACTGTCCCACAAGCGGGCGTAAAAAGCCTTCTAGTCTGTACGATAAATACCAAATTCCTCTTGAACAAGGAATTACTGCCAGATGTGCATGATGTGAGGTAAACCTACGAGTATATTGCGCCTCAGATGGTTAAGGTAATTCAATGAGAATCCCTTGGTACCTTTTGGTGATGGCTCTTTTTTGCGATAATGCACTTTAGCTGCCGTGGCGGCTCTGTGCTTATGGCACTCGGCTGCTCACCCGGAAGTCGTGGGTTCGATCCCGGCCGCGTTGGTCGAATTTCGATCGAGGCGAAATTCTAGAGACCCGTGGACTGTTCGATGTCAGTTCACTTTAAAGGACCCCAAATGGTGGAGCCCTTCACTACGGCGTCGATCATAGCCCGAATCACTTTGGGACGTTAAACCTCCATAAACCATAATGCACTCTTAATCTGCTACTGGAGCCTTTTTATGTGGATTGTCACGAAATAAATGGTACCATGCTTGTTTGGTGTGACCTATAGGTATTCAAAGCATAAATGCTTCATTTACATGCATGCCTACTTTTCAACCACTTGTAATCTGAAAGCCATTGTTAGAATATTCCAGCCCTTCACTTTCATGTTGTTTCATATACCTGTATATTTTGCTGTGAGATGGTGTGTTGTGCTGTGCAGTGAATTTCACTTTGGTTGCTTGGAGAACGGGCTGCACGCAGCAGATTTGTGTTAAATTCGAGTCTTGTCTCGGTTTATGACATGTACTCTATATGTAGATACATGTATTATGATCGACTTATTGCTCACAAATAAACCTTCTATGAATGAAATTCTCTCGAATAGCATGTGTTGTTACTTCATTTCACAGGTAGACGCTTATACATAAATTATTATATGCGTGACATACGACTTGTCGTCCCCTATCTCCAGGCATGTTAGGCAGAAGGCAGTGTTTTACGGTTATAAACTCAGATCTTGCAGCGTATGGTGTGGATGAATCATTCGCTGTTGAGTATCAGAGAACTTTAAAACATTTAAAGCATTCTCATAACATAGAATAACTAACCAGCCTCTCAAGGCACTGTATGGATGCAACCGTTGCCCAGTGTCGCTGACTACGCAGTTTTACTGCACTAGAAACAAGCACATTACTGCAGTTGGGAAACATGTAAAGTCTGAGGAAACTTCAAAGGAAAATCTTTTTACGTATTTCTGGTACTATTGAAACCTGCCCGGCCTCTTAACGTACTTTCAATGTCAAAACGCAATATCACTCATCCGCAAAGAAGCCAGGTTTCGGCAGTGACCAGCATCAGTGGCCCTAAAAGTCCCTTCTTACGTGCTCTGAATGTGAAAGCATTATTTTATTTGTTTTTATTTTAATTTTATTTCTCTTTTCTTCGTTAGCATACGATCATAAGGCAACGCAAGTACAATGTCCCCCTTTGTTCAACAAAATGCCACACGGTTTTGTGGCCTATGAGCTGCATGCTCGCCTCACCAACTGAAAGGCCTGGCTTGAATTGTATTAACCTAGAATTTATTTTTTAGATACCACGCTGAAGCAAACTGGGATTTTGAGAAACGCTGGCGCTGGTCAACACCAACACCGGGCTTCATTGCCGATGAGCAATACCACGCTTCGGCATTAAAAGTAGAAGAACAGGCCTGGCATGCGCAATAGCACCAGAAATATATTGTCATGCGACGCTGAAGAGACGACGACGAAGTGGAAGGCGTGGAAGAAACTCACAAACTTAATGGTAATGCACGAGACTGAGGTCGTGTGATCGCTGTAAATAAACATATAACGGGGTGGTGGAGATGCTGGGGAATCACCGGACCCTTCTCGACTTCGTTGAAGCACAAGACTCACCAGTCTGCAACATTTACTCCTGACAATGACCCAGGAAGGCAACGCGCGAAAAGTCAGGAGCAGCGGCGCCTACTTGGCAGCAATAGCGCGAGCCGGGAACCTTTACTCGAAAGGCTCAGGAAGACGTGAATGAGCGGCTCACCACTTACCAGCGGGTCAGCAAATACAGTCGTTCGGATGCCAAAGTTAGGATGGCCAATGCCCGTTCATAACAGTGTACAACAGTAGTCACGAAATGTGTTAAAACGGATGCTTGGGCGAGTAGGTAAGTCATTTTAAAACGAAACAGCGCGACAGGGACTACGAGGAAGACAAGACACAGACGAGCGCTGACTTGCAACTGATGTTTATTGCTTGGAACGAGGCACATATGCAGTTCCAACAAAAAGAAAAACATACAATCAAACATAGATTCAAGTCATCTAAGCATGCTCACTGAACAAGGACGAAAACTAAGATCATCATTTCCCCTCGCTAAAAATGCCAGTTCTTTGGGACCAATCGATAAAGAGGGGCTGCTGACAAAGGTGTCTTTTGACCAGGCGATGTGTGCTGCTTCAATTATTTCACGTGTTAGTTGGTTACTGTGCTTGCTTAAAACTTCTGTGCAAGGGAAGCCAGGGTGGCAAGTTTTGCTGTCACAGTCTCTACAGTGGATGACGAGATGCCGTTTTACAGTGTTATGCACATTGTTGTTGTGCTCCTTCAGGCGTTCATTAAGGCATCTCCCCGTCTGACCCAAATTAAGCTTGCCACATGACAAGGGAATGGCGAAAACTGCACCCTTGAAGGTGTAGTTTGTGCAATTTTTTACAAGTGGCAAGCTTCATGTGAGTGAGACGGGGAGTGGGCTCCGTGAACGCCTGAAGGAGCACAACAACAATGTGCATAACACTGTAAAAGGGCATGTCGGCATCCACTGTAGAGACTATGACAGCAAAAATTGCCACCCTGAGGTGCAATTTACGCCATTCCCTTGTCATGTGGCAAGCTTTATGTGGGTCAGACGGGTAGATGCCTCAACGAACGCCTGAAGGAGCACAAGAATGTGCATACCACTGTAAAAGGGCCTCTCGGCATCCACTGAAGAGACTGGAAAAGCAAAACTTGCCACCCTGACTTCCCTCGCACACAAGTTTTAAGCAAGCACAGTAACCAAATAACGCGTGAAATAATTGAAGCAGCGCACATCGCCTCGTCAAAAGACGCCTGCGTCAGCAGCCCCTCTTTATCGATTGGTCCCAAAGAACTGGCATTTTTAGCGAGGGGCAAGTGATGATCTTAGTTATCGTCCTTGTTCTGTGCAGCATGCTTAGATGACTTGAATCTATGATTGGTTGTGTGTTTTCTTCTTTTTGATGGAACTGTATATATGCCTCGTTCCAAGCAATAAACGTCAGTTGCAAGTCAGCGCTCTTCTGTGTCGTGTCTTTCTAGTAGTTTCTGTCAAACTGCGCACTGTTCTGTTTTAAAACAAGAATGTGCGCGCGAGCGCCGCTGTTCAGAATTCGCGCCCACGCCTGCAGCTGGCCTGTGCACAAGCACTGCAACACAGTCGGAAAGCAAAGACAACCGTGCCGAAGGAAATCTTCACAACTTTGCCCTTTCCGAGCCCCTAGAAGCCACTACGAGAAGAACAGCACAGATCGCCAGGACTGCTGATACTCTGGGAGATAGAGAACATCGAGGGCAACGTCATCGCGCCTCGACAGAAAATTAGCGCCGACAAAGGTATCACGACAAAGCGGAAACAAGCAACACTGACATGAACACTGTGGTCACGATTCCTACTTCTTCGTTATCGTCGCAAGATGCCTATTACGTATTGACTTGTGTTTTGATAACATAAAGCCAAAATTTCCAGGGGCTCTTCCGGACGACCTGGATATTTGTCTTGAGAAACTCAGCCCCATGAACCGACCTCGGTGACATCCAAATAGCCTCCCAAAGCTCAGAATAGTTCTCGTCTATTTTACTGGACATGTAAACACTGAGCAGTGTTGTGCCGATGAGCCCGAAAGATTAATCTACAGATTCAGCGTCTCAGTCAAAAGCTAAATACTATTTTACATATCAGAATGAAATTCGCGCCGGACGGACAGTCGGCAAGTGCAAGCGCATACATCACTATCGAGAGCTGAGATCACTCTAAACTCCCCCGACGACACGACCATACTTAAGGAGCTGTTGCTAGGACGGTACTACAATACTCTGCTCTCCATGGCTACAGCATGATCTTTGAGAACCCAGTTCATAAAAGACAGACAAAGTAGAGCGAATCTTCCCGATCAGATTATTCGATACTTCCGTTCTTCCAATGTCCCGCCACGAAACAGGTTCAATTTGGTGCCCAAAGAAATATGTACCACAAGCGAGGAGCAAATATCAGAAGACAAAACAAGGCCAGAGGACACATTAATAAAAACGACGACTACTGAACTTTTAAGTTACTTCTGTTAAGCTCTTGAGACCAAAGTGAGAAAGACCTGTCCTGTTCTACAATGTGCGCTCATGAACAAGATGATCGGAGGCCACAGATCACGCGTCTCTTGCCGCAGTACTGATGTTCTGAGCTTCACTACGTCTTAAACAACAGCAAAAGTGCAAAATTCATGCTTTTATCTGAAAACATCGTCGTCTTATGCTGTGGAAGGCCTCACTACTAAAATATTGAATAATAAAGTACAGTATTCCGTCATTATGCTACAATGCCTTCTGGCAGTCTTCACTACAACACACTTTCTTAATGCCTGGGACACCGGCAAAATACTTTCAGCGCACAGATGAACAAAACAAGCTATACGTATTTAGCATGCCTTTTTCACTATCTTTCGCCTTATATAAATTTCTAGAGCTCATCATAATGAGTCCTCCTGTTAACCTAATCAAAACCAACCAATTCTTTACAGCGAAGGTGCGCAGATTTTACAACTATTTTTTGTGTAAAACACAGCTAAGGACCAACATATACTGTTGACTGCTGTTTCAGAACAGACTGCTTGTTTTTATATTTTTCAAACGCCTTCGATATAGGTGTTTTTTTTTTCATTTAGAGTTAAGCGAACCTAACTTCATCCTAACGGATTCAAATTGATTGGAGCCTCTCTCAGCACCACACTCAGTTTGTCTCAGCCAATAATCACGTCTCGCCATCAGCGCCACCGCATTTTGAAGTACCCCAAGTATCGGTGCTTCGATTAATATTATTTTTATTTTTTATAAATGATTTGCCTCACAATATTTCATTTAATTTGTTCTGGTTTCCCATGAGTGCTAATTTACAGGGCAATAATTAACAAAATTATGTTCCTTCTCTGCAAGCAGATATACACAACTAATTACTGATTACAGTATCAAAAATTCGATTAAACGTATCTAAATAAAAATGCATGCAATCCACGCAATCTGCAAACATGCCCGGGCATGCTATTTACGCGATTCTAGCGCACCCTCGGTTGAAACACGCATTCGTTTTTCAACGCCATTTAAAAAATAAATAGGCGTTGATTGTAGCACCCTCTAGACTTTTATGCTTCGGCAAAGAAATAAGTCTTTTCTTGGAACAAGCAATATTTATTATAACTGCTGCACTGCCGCTATGAAGTAAACCGCGAAATTACCTGAACTAACTCTTAGAAGCTGGGCAAGTTGTTTGTTTGACATGCTAGGGTGGTTGACGGCATGCTCACGGCTCTTGGAGTTGCAATCCTTAGTCAAAGAATTTATTCACACAACGTACGGTACAGTTGCCTAGGGCGTAGACCGAAAGGCAAATGGATTCCTGACAAAGAGCATGCGCCCTTCTTGCTCCCAGTCGAGAGCACAAGACATTCAGCGCATAAAATAAACACTAATCGAGATAGAGATACAGACTTGTTGGTCAACATTGAAACTGGTTTTTTCATATTGCACATTTATGTACAACAGTTATTTAGTTTCCTGAATAATGTTTACAACAGGATGGTGATTGTTTAAAAAACTGGAAATTCTGTAGCTATGTTTCTGGGTGCCCCAGTTCGTACGTATTTTTCCGTTATAACGTATGTGCCGTGTGTTGTAGGTGTGTGTTTTCTTAAGCTACTGATGGCGAAAAGCGGCAGGACCGGAATGCATATGTACGTAAGTCGCGAACGCCTTCTTTTTGTTTATAACATTCCCTAGTGTAAGCACTTGGTGTTTTCTAAACAATTGGACAGTGTGGCTAAGGTATGGTGCATTATCCATAAAGCGCAAAATTTTCTTTTGTAATAAGTATATGTTTTTATGCTTATATTACGTGCTGTGCCCCAGACAAGAAGACAATAGTGAAATCGCGAATCTACCAGTGTGTAGAATAGTTGTTTCTGTAGCCAGATAGGCAAAAGGTACTTGATTATATACATGATACCAGAGGACCTAGAGATACCAATGCGAACTTCTTCAATGTGAGGTGACCAGCCTAGATGTTCTTGAAATATGACACCAATAAATTTATGTGATATTACCCGTTCGATAGATTCATTGCGAAATTGGATAAGCATTTCTTGTTTTATACACCTGTTTCAAACGCGGAATATATGGTACTTAGTTTATTCAGTGTTTAACTATAATTCGTTACCGTGGAGCCACGTGGACAAAATTTCCAGCCATACATTGGTTTCTACTTGGAGGACTTTATCTTGTCCGCAGATGAATACATTGGTATAATCAGCGTAAAGTATTATTTCTGGTATAGAAGGTACGTTCATTATATCATTTATATAAAGCAAAAATAACAGCGGCCCAAGGATTGATCCTTGTGAAACTCCATAATGTCTCTGACATAAGCTGGACTTTTCATTCGTAATATTCTTGTTGTGGTGACGATTTAAGAGGTATTTTTTTATTAATGTGAGAGCCGTTCCTCTAATTCCATTTTTATATAACTTCTACAGCAAAATAGGGCGATTATTGGAGTCAAATGTTTTTAAAGAATAAAAAACACGTGTTGTATATTTATTTCTGCTCAAAATTGTCTATTATATTGTCCTTAATTTTTATTAACGCCATTTCAGTAGATTTCTCTTTCTGGAATCCGTATTGTTGCTCGGCGATGATATTGTTTTGCTTGTAGAAGTTTCGTAGCCAGATGTTTAAAACTCGTTCAACTGCTTTCGAGAGGATTGGTAGGACCGAAATTTGCCTATAATTAGTTACATCATTTCTAACACCTCGGTTATGTATGACGGAGAGTTTTGCAATATTTAATTGATCTCGAAATATTCCAGTACTCAAAATCAGGTTGCATATATGCGTAAGTGGCTGACTAATTATGTGACTGCTGGTTTAGAGTGTTGGCCATCATATGGATCCTTGCCAAATTCCGCCCGTACCTCTATGACCGCTCTTTTGATGTTGTGACGGACAAAAAGGCGCTTTGTTGGCTTACCTCCTTGAAAGACCCATCCGGCCGCCTTGTCAGGTGGGCTCTTCGTCTGCAAGCATATGACATCCGCTTGGTCTATCGCTCCGACCGCAAGCGTCCAGGCGCTAGTGCGCTGTCCCGCTGCCCACTTCCAGCCGATTCACGAGCCGTTCCACCTCTGAAGCTTCCCCGTCATTGCTTCACGTAAGCGACATGCCCTCAGCGCATCGTACCGTGCCCTGGATCGCTTCTCTTTTCGACTTTCTCTCCAACCATAAGGCTGCTTCTCCATCCCGTGCACTCCGCCGCCATGCTTCCCACTTCGTCATTTGCGGTAATCTACTCTATCGCCGGAGCTGCAGATCTGACGGCCACAAGTAGTTACTCTTTATTCCTCGCCACTTGCGCACTCGAATCTGCGCCTATTTCCACACTGACCCACAATGCGGTCACGCGGATGTTTTGAAGACGTACACCCGCATCCGGCTGCGCTACTACTGGCGCGGCATGTACACCTTAGTGCTTAAATACGTACGCTCCTTCCTCGCATGTCAACGTCGCAAAGCTTCTCCTCATCGTTCTGCTGGAGAGTTGCAGCCGCTCCCTTGCCCACCACGGCCTTTCGATCGGATAGGCATTGATTTTTACGGCCCGCTTCCGTACACTGCGGCCGGCAACCGTTGGGCTATCATTGCGGTTGGTCATCTGACGCCGTATGCCGAAACCGCCGCCTTTCCTTCAGCCACAACGACAGACGTTGCCTCCTTCATTTTCAGCGTTTCGTCCTTCGTCACGGTGCACCTCGTGAACTGCTTAGCGACCGCGGACGCGCCTTTCTGTCTGATGTCCTCAGAGCCCTGCTCCGCCAGTGTAGTTTTATACATCGAACCACCTCCGCTTATCATCCGCAGACCAAATGGGTTCACCGAGAGATTGAACCACATCCTCGGGGCCGTGCTCTCTATGTATGTGGCATGCAACGACTCGAAGTTGGATCTCGTTCTTCCTTATGTGACTTTGGCCTACAACACTGCTTAGCAGTCCACTACTGACGTCTCTCCCTTCTTCCTTCTTTACGGCCGTCATACGTCTTTTACAATAGACACCATTCTGCCTTACAAAAGTGACTCTTCCAAATATACCTCAATTTCAGAAGCTGCGCAATACCCAGAAGATTGTCGCGAAATCGCCCGGTCACTCAAGACTGACATTTAGTATCGCCAGAAATTCCTCCCCGACAACGCTCACATCCCACCGCACTTCTTTTCTGGCACGCTTGTGTGGCTATGGATACCGTCAAGTGCTCCTGGACTGTCCTCGAAATTTCTCGCCAAGTTTTACGGCCCCTACCGCGTCCTGGAGCGCACATCTGTTAATTGTGTCTTGGAACCCCTCGCGCCGTCTGCCGGTCTCCGCCGCCGTAGCTGCGAGACAGTTGACATCCAGCGTCTCAAGCCTTACTACAACCCCGCCATCTTACGGTCACCGAAAGTCGCCAGGATGGCTTCTCTTCTCTCTAAGGATTTTTGTAAAGAAAATGATGACAGACAAAGCAGATGACTCATGACAAAGAAGATAGCCCTCCGTCTCAGCCGAATTACTATCGGCCCGAATGTCCGGGCAGGACCTGTCTCCCCTCGGACTGTTTTTTTCTGCTGCTCCCGTCTTCCCAGCTCCTTTGAATTAACCTCCGTCTTGCAAAATAAATAAATAAACGACTTGATTCTAATCAACAATGAATGCTTGATATGTTTCTCTCGTCTGGCTGTGAAAATGTAATACTTGAGTGACAGACATGTGAGATAATTTTCTAGATGTGTGTTCTAGAAGCTGTAAAAAGGATGATATGCAAGGAGGTATGATAATAGCTGATATTAGTGACCATTTATTTATATTCATGTTCTTTAAACCCTACTGCACACCACAGAGTCATTCCAAACAATGTGCACTCATTACATACAGAGGGATTAATGAAGCTATGATCATAATATTTCGAAAGTTAGTAGCAGAAACAAGCTGGGAAAAACTGCTCGAACTGTCTGACCCTATCGCAGCATATGACGTCTTTATTTAAACAGTTACCGCGCTCTGCAATCAAGCCTTCCCTACAGTAGAATTCAAAAAGTGTAAAAAGCCAGAAAGCCATAGATAAATGCCGATCTTCTGAAAAGAATTACAGAACGTGACAGACTAGTTGCCTCTTTTATCAGAATGAAAATTATGGACTGTTTGATTGAGTATAAACGAATTCGTAATAAGGTAAGCTGCGATAAAAAAAGACATTACTAGTTATTACGAACATAAGTTTACTGATATCTGCAACAACCCTAAACAAGTATAGTATACAGTAAACAAAAAATGTCGAACTACAAAAAAGACGGCATTTCTAAACATGTTATAAATGGTGCGCCTTACACAAGGCGTCGCATGCTGACAAACTCAATGAGCACTTTCTCATATCACGGGCTTCAAGTAGGTCTCAGGCAAGTAACTGCAATTTTACAACGTATCTCACATCCAACATCCAAAGCTCAAAATTCATGTTTCCAAGTACACAATCAGAAATCTGCACAGAAGTAAAAAAACCTAAAATTAGCAGTGCAGGTGGTGTTAATGGCTTTAAAGTTCAACCTGTAAAATCCAGCAGTCACATAATTAGTCAGCCACTTACGCATATAAGCAACCTGATTTTGAGTACTGGAATATTTCGAGATCAATTAAAAATTGCAAAACTCTCCGTCATACATAACCGAGGTGTTAGAAATGATGTAACTAATTATAGGCAAATTTCGGTCCTACCAATCCTCTCGAAAGCAGTTGAACGAGTTTTAAACATCTGGCTACGAAACTTCTACAAGCAAAACAATATCATCGCCGAGCAACAATACGGATTCCAGAAAGAGAAATCTACTGAAATGGCGTTAATAAAAATTAAGGACAATATAATAGACAATTTTGAGCAGAAATAAATATACAACACGTGTTTTTTTATTCTTTAAAAACATTTGACTCCAATAAGCGCCTATTTTGCTGTAGAAGTTATATAAAAATGGAATTAGAGGAACGGCTCTCACATTAATAAAAAAATACCTCTTAAATCGTCACCACAACAAGAATATTACGAATGAAAAGTCCAGCTTATGTCAGAGACATTATGGAGTTTCACAAGGATCAATCCTTGGGCCGCTGTTATTTTTGCTTTATATAAATGATATAATGAACGTACCTTCTATACCAGAAATAATACTTTACGCTGATTATACCAATGTATTCATCTGCGGACAAGATAAAGTCCTCCAAGTAGAAACCAATGTATGGCTGGAAATTTTGTCCACGTGGCTCCACGGTAACGAATTATAGTTAAACACTGAATAAACTAAGTACCATATATTCCGCGCTCGAAACAGGTGTATAAAACAAGAAATACTTATCCAATTTCGCAATGAATCTATCGAACGGGTAATATCACATAAATTTATTGGTGTCATATTTCAAGAACATCTAGGCTGGTCACCTCACATTGAAGAAGTTCGCATTGGTATCTCTAGGTCCACTGGTATCATGTATATAATAAAGTACCTTTTGCCTATCTGGCTACAGAAACAACTATTCTACACACTGGTAGATTCGCGATTTCACTATTGTCTTCTTGTCTGGGGCACAGCACGTAAAATAAGCATAAAAACATATACTTATTACAAAAGAAAATTTTGCGCTTAATGGATAATGCACCATACCTTAGCCACACTGTCCAATTGTTTAGAAAACACCAAGTGCTTACACTAGGGAATGTTATAAACAAAAAGAAGGCGTTCGGGACTTACGTACATATGCATTCCGGTCCTGCCGCTTTTCGCCATCAGTAGCTTAAGAAAACACACACCTACAACACACGGCACATATGTTATAACGGAAAAATACGTACGAACTGGGGCACCCAGAAACTTAGCTACAGAATTTCCAGTTTTTTAAACGATCACCATCCTGTTGTAAACATTATTCAGGAAAGTAAATAACTGTTGTACATAAATGTTCAATATGAAAAAACTCCAGTTTCAATGTTGACCAACCAGTCTGTATCTCCATCACGATTAGTGTTTGTTTTATGCGCTGAATGTCTTGTGCTCTCGACTGGGAGCAAGAAGGGCGCATGCTCTTTGTCAGGATTCCATTTGCCTTTTGGTATACGCCCTTGGCAACTGCACCGTACGTTGTGTGAATAAGCTCTTTGACTAAGGATTGCAACTCCAACAGCCGTGAGCATGCCGTCAACCACCCTAGCATGTCAAACAACAACTTGCCCAGCTTCCAAGAGTTAGTTCAGGCAATTTCGCGGTTTACTTCATAGCGGCAGTGCAGCAGTTATAATAAATATTGCTTGTTCCAAGAAAAGACTTATTTCTTTGCCGAAGCATAAAAGTCTAGAGGGTGCTACAATCAACGCCTATTTATTTTTTAAATGGCGTTGAAAAACGAATGCGTGTTTCAACCGAGGGCGCGCTAGAATCGCGTAAATAGCATGCCCGGGCATGTTTGCAGATTGCGTGGATTGCATGCATTTTTATTTAGATACGTTTAATCAAATTTTTGAATACTGTCATCTGTAATTAGTTTTGTGTATATCTGCTTGCAGAGAAGGAACATAATTTTGTTAATTATTGCCCTGTAAATTAGCACTCATGGCAAACCAGCACAAATTAAATGAAATATTGTGAGGCAAATCATTTATAAAAAATAAAAATAATCTTAATTGAAGCACCGATACTTGGGGTACTTCAAAATGCGTTGGCGCTGATGGCGAGACGTGATTATTGGCTGAGACAAACTGAGTGCGGTGCTGAGAGACGCTCCAATCAATTTGAATCCGTTAGGATGAAGTTAGGTTCGCTTAACTCTAAATGAAAAAAAAAACAACTATATCGAAGGCGTTTGAAAAATATAAAAACAAAAAGTCTGTTCTGAAACAAGCAGTCAACAGTATATGTTGGTCCTTAGCTGTGTTTTACACAAAAAATAGTTGTAAATTCTGCGCATCTTCGGTGTAAAGAATTGGTTGGTTTTGATTAGGTTAACAGGAGGACTCATTATGATGAGCTCTAGAAATTTATATCAGGCGAAAGATAGTGAAAAAGGCATGCTAAATACGTATAGCTTGTTTTGTTCATATGTGCGCTGAAAGTACTTTGCCGGTGTCCCAGGCATTAAGAAAGTGTGTTGTAGTGAAGACTGCCAGAAGGCATTGTAGCATAATGAAGGAATACTGTACTTTATTATTCAATATTTTAGTAGTGAGGCCTTTCACAGCACAAGACGACGATGTTTTCAGTTAAAAGCATGAATTGTGCACTCTTCCTGTTGTTTAAGACGTAGTGAAGCTCAGAACATCAGTACTGTGGCAAGAGACGCGTGATCGGTGGCCTCCGATCTTCCTGTTCATGAGCGCACCATGTAGAACAGGACAGGTCATTCTCACTTTGGTCTCAAGAGCTTCACAGAAGTAACTTAAAAGTTCAGTAGTGGTCGTTTTTTATTAATGTGTCCTCTGGCCTTGTTTTCTCTTCTGATATTTGCTCCTCGCTTGCGGTACATATTTCTTTGCGCACCAAATTGAACCTGTTTCGTGGCGGGACATTGGAAGAACGGAAGTATCGAATAATCTGATCGGGAAGATTCGCTCTACTTTGTCTGTCTTTTATGAACTGGGTTGTCAAAGATCATGCTGTAGCCATGGAGAGCAGAGTATTGTAGTACCGTCCTAGCAACAGCTCCTTAAGTATGGCCGTTTCGTTGGGGGAGTTCAGAGTGATCTCAGCTCTCGAAAGTGATGTATGCGCTTGCACTTGCCGACTGTCCGTCCGGCGCGAATTTCATTCTGATATGTAAAATAGTATTCAGCTTTTGACTGAGACGCCGAATCTGTAGATTAATTTTTCGGGCTCATTGGCACAACACTGCTCAGTGTTTACATGTCCAGTAAAATAGACGAGAACTATTCTGAGCTTCGGGAGGCTATTTGGATGTCACCGAGGTCGGTTCATGGGGCTGAGTTTCTCAAGACAAATATCCAGGTCGTCCGGAAGAGCCCCTGGAAATTTTGGCTTTATGTTATCAAAACACAAGTCAATGCGTAATAGGCATCTTGCGACAATAACGAAGAAGTAGGACTCGTGACCACAGTGTTCATGTCAGTGTTGCTTGTTTCCGCTTTATCGTGAAACCTTTGTCGGCGCTGATTTTCTGTCGAGGCGCGATGAGGTTGACCTCGATGTTCTCTATCTACAAGAGTATTAGCAGTCCTGGCGATCTGTGCTGTTCTTCTCGTAGAGGCTTCTAGGGGCTCGGAAAGGGCAAAGTTGTGAAGATTTCCTTCAGCACGGTTGTCTTTGGTTTCCGACTGTGTTGCAGTGCTTGTGCACAGGCGAGCTGCAGGCGTGGGCGTGAATTCTGAACAGCGGCGCTCGCGCGCACATTCTTGTTTTAAAACAGAACAGTGCGCACTTTGACAGAAACTACTAGAAAGACACGACACAGAAGAGCGCTGACTTGCAACGGACGTTTATTGCTTGGAACGAGGCATATATACAGTTCCAACAAAAAGAAGAAAACACACAACCTATCATAGATTCAAGTCATCTAAGCATGCTGCACTGAACAAGGACGATAACTAACATCATCACTTCCCCCTCGCTAAAAATGCCAGTTCTTTGGGACCAATCGATAAATAGGGGCTGCTGACGCAGGCGTCTTTTGACGAGGTGATGTGCGCTGCTTCAATTATTTCACGTGTTATTTGGTTACTGTGCTTGCTTAAAACTTGTGTGCGAGGGAAGTCAGGGTGGCAAGTTTTGCTTTTCCAGTCTCTTCAGTGGATGACGAGAGGCCCTTTTACAGTGTTATGCACATTCTTGTGCTCCTTCAGGCGTTCGTTGAGGCATCTACCCGTCTGACCCACATAAAGCTTGCCACATGACAAGGGAATGGCGTAAATTGCAGCTCAGAGTGGCGTTTTTTGCATTCACAGTCTCTACAGTGGATGCCGAGATGCCCTTTTACAGTGTTGTGCACATTGTTGTTGTGCTCCTTCAGGCGTTCACTGAGGCCTCTCCCCGTCTCACCCACATAAAGCTTGCCACTTGAAAAAAATTCCACAAACTACACCTTCAAAGGTGCAGTTTTCGCCATTCCCTTATCATGTGGCAAGCTTAATTTGGGTCAGACGGGGAGATGCCTCAATGAACGCCTGAAGGAGCACAACAACAATGTGCATAACACTGTAAAACGGCATCTCGTCATCCACTGTAGAGACTGTGACAGCAAAACTTGCCACCCTGGCTTCCCTTGCACACAAGTTTTAAGCAAGCACAGTAACCAACTAACACGTGAAATAATTGAAGCAGCACACATCGCCTGGTCAAAAGACGCCTTTGTCAGCAGCCCCTCTTTATCGATTGGTCCCAAAGAACTGGCATTTTTAGCGAGGGGAAATGATGATCTTAGTTATCTTCTTTGTTCAGTGAGCATGCTTAGATGACTTGAATCTATGTTTGATTGTATGTTTTTCTTTTTGTTGGAACTGCATATATGCCTCGTTCCAAGCAATAAACATCAGTTGCAAGTCAGCGCTCGTCTGTGTCGTGTCTTCCTCGTAGTCCCTGTCGCGCTGATTCGTTTTAAAATGACTTACCTACTCGCCCAAGCATCCGTTTTAACACATTTCGTGACTACTGTTGTACACTGTTATGAACGGGCATTCGCCATCCTAACTTTGGCATCCGAGCGACTGTATTTGCTGACCCGCTGATAAGTGGTGAGCCGCTCATTCACGTCTTCCTGAGCCTTTCGAATAAAGGTTCCCGGCTCGCGCTATTGCTGCCGAGTAGGCGCCGCTGCTCCTGACTTTTCGCGCGTTGCCTTCCTGGGTCATTGTTAGGAGGAAATGTTGCAGACTGGTGAGTCTTGTGCTTCAACGAAGTCGAGAAGGGTCCGGTGATTCCCCAGCATCTCCACCACCCCGTTATATGTTTATTTACAGCGATCACACGACCTCAGTCTCGTGCATTACCATTAAGTTTGTGAGTTTCTTCCACGCCTTCCACTTCGTCGTCGTCTCTTCAGCGTCGCATGACAATATATTTCTGGTGCTATTGCGCATGCCAGGCCTGTTCTTCTACTTTTAATGCCGAAGCGTGATATCGCTCATCGGCAATGAAGCCCGGCGTTGGTGTTGACCAGAGCCAGCGTTTATAAAGATCCCAGCTGGCTTCAGCGTGGTATCTAAAAAATAAATTCCAGGTTCGGAAAATTGAAGCCAGGCCTTTCAGTTGGTGAGGCGAGCATGCAGCTCATATTCCACAAAACCGTGTGGCATTTTGTTGAACAAAGGGGGACCATGCACTTGCGTTGCCTTATGTTCGTATGCTAACGAAGAAAAGAGAATTAAAATAAAAAATAAAAACAAATAAAATAACGCTTTCACATTCAGAGCACGTAAGAAGGGACATTTAGGACCACTGATGCTGGTCACTGGCAAAACCTGGCTTTTTTGCCGATGAGCGAAATTGCGTTTTGACATTGAAAGCACAGTAAGAGGCCTGGCATGGTTCAATAATACCAGAATTACGTAAAAACGTATTCTTTTAAAGTGCCCTCAGATTTTGCATGTGTCTCAACTGCAGTAATGTGCTGGTTTCTAGTGCAGTAAACCTGCGTAGCCAGCGACACTGGGCTACGCTTGCATCCATCCAGTGCCATGAGAGGCTGGTTAGTTATTCGATGATACGACAATGCTATAAATGTTTTAAAGATCTCTTATACTCCCCAGCGAACGACTCATCCACACCATGCGCTGCAAGATCTGAGTTTATAACCATAAAACACTGAGTTCTGCCTAACATGCGTAGAGATAAGGAACGACAAGTCGTATGTCACGCATATAATAATTTATGCATGAGCGTCTACCTGTGAAATGAAGTAACAACGCATGCTATTTGAGAGAATTTCATTCATAGAAGGTTTATTTGTGAGCAATAAGTCGATCATAATACATGTGTCTAAATATAGAACAACCAAATTAAAATTCACTGCACAGCACAACACACCATCTCACAGCAAAATACACAGGTTAGTTCTGAGGATAACAAAGGAAGGTTGCGCGGTTCAATATTGAAGTAGGTTTTCTTTTAAAACCAATAGTGCACTTTTATCACTCATGGAAGGCAGACAAAAGGCAACCTGAATGTTGGAAGCAAAGAAAACCGATGCTTGGCGGCGCCACAGGCGGCGAGGAGAGTTTCGATTTGTTAAGGCGCTTCGTGTCTATGAGCTTTGCGTGCCCCGTGATTTTGTTTTTGACGCGCCTCGGTTTACAAGCGCCCAACAGCAAGAAACTGCAAGTGCCGCTTCAAGTGCTTCAAGATGATCGCCACGGTCGATGAAAAACTATGATGGCACGATGGTTGGTGATCGTACAAGGCAGCACTTGTGTCCTCGCACGCTCGCCCGGCGAAACATTCCCGGCTGTGCCAGTCAACTCCAAATTACTTAACGGAAATCGTTTATTAGGGACGGACGGGAGAGAAAGTACAAGGCAGTTCAGAAAAACAGCTGATGGCCTAGCCCGTTGAGGCCAAGATATACGTAGCGAAAGCACGGAGATTTCTGCATTGGAAGAGTGCATTCACGAGATGCGCCTTTATTGATAACTGTAACTTGAGCCGTCCGGGCGGAGTGGCAGCGTCTCCCCCTCAAATGCCGAAGGCCCTGGTTTGATTCCAAACGTCCGCACATGATTCTTTTTTTTTATTCAGTGAGTGGGCGGGGGGTTTCAGTGGCTCCCTAGATGCCCCCACCGAATACGTTGGTTAGCGGTTAAGCGCAGGCTCTGTTAAGGCGCGTTTATGCTCCGAAGTCACGTCGGCCTAAGCTAGACCATCTATACTCCAACTGCGCTTGACCGCCGACGCGTTCGGCGGCTTCGGCGCACTCTGACCGCACTGGCGGGGATTCTTGGAGCATGTCTCTATTTCGCACCGAGTGCGCCAGCCGCCGCCGGTCCGGCCAGACTGATTCGGCTCCGCGTCGAGGTGCCCGTTGTGACGTAATTCAATAGCTTCGGCAGTTGGGCAGAGCTGTTCTTTTCGAGCTCTCGGCTAATTTAATCCATTCACAGCACATATCTGAAGGTACATGCGAGTGGGCAAGAAAGCCCGATACAGTGGACTAGTTGGATCTAGCGGAAGCCGTTGAAGCGTCGTGCGCCGGCTTTAGTTTAAGCCACCAACTTTAAACGCGACCGCCCTTGAGCACCCATCCGTTTTTTGTGGCAAAAAAATAAACAACTTTGCCCTTGCAACTGTGGGAGACATCGACGACGCCTGCTGCATCGCGCAACCACGCCTTTCAAGGAATCACAATCCGTTGGCCCCAAAGTCCCGGCCAACCTCCGATGGGCGCAAGGCGCCGACCTTGTCCTGGCGCCTCGCGACTCGCCGCACTTGGGTTATGGTATTTGGTTTGCAACGGCTGCTCACTGAGGAAGGAGGAAACGACCCACCTGCGCCTAACCTAACCGTGCTCCCTAAAAAACATCGCCGCTCTGTGGGGCTGAGGTCGCTGAAATGCAGGCCGGAGATTTTGCGAGAACTACGTCGTCGGGTTCGGGAACGGGATCCATCGCAACGCTGGCAAGACGCCGGTGCAAACGTGAACAGAGAGATGGTAGCGACCCCCGATAGATGCCTTCAACGTGCAGAGGCGTTAGCTTTCATTTCGATAGCTGCTAGACCGCAGCGCTAGCCATCAGAAATCACGGAGTCTCCGTTTACGTCACGTGTCACGTCACTCCGTCCTGTGACGTCATAAGAGTTCTGCGTGACGCCATAAGAGTTCTCGAGTTTGAATCGGAGCGGCGGGAAAAACGTTTTCAACTTCGAATCCAAATTTCTTGGAAATAAATGCATCTTTCGCTGCCGGACAAGCGGCAGCGAAGCCATGAATAATAATAATAATAATAATTGGATTTGGGGGAAAGGAAATGGCGCAGTATCTGTCTCATATATCATTGGACACCTGAACCGCGCCGTAAGGGAAGGGATAAATGAGGGAGTGAAAGAAGAAAGGAAGAGAGTACTGCCGTAGTGGAGGGCTCCGGAATAATTTCGGCCACCTGGGGATCTTTAACGTGCACTGACATCGCACAGCACACGGGCGCCTTGAAATGCCGTGAAATGCCGAACTATCAGATTTTGCTAACAGAAAAAAATTTATAGGGTTCTCCTCAGTGTCTCTTTAAGGCGTGATTATTTTTTGGCGAATGAGGGGCGTGGACGCAAGTTGGCGGAAGATGTCCGCAAAATTGTCCGCACGAACTGTAAATTATAAGTTGTAGAGTAATTAAACTATAATGTAAAATTCGATTAAGAAACAGTTGAGAAGCGACATGTATGTAATGGGAGTGATAGTAAAGAGATAGAAAAAATAGTGATAGCGGCAACAACTACTCATAGTGACAGTTTGTGCTTAAGACGGTGGTAGTGATAGCTATCGTAGTCATAGTAATATTGATAGCTACTGATATTAGTAGTGCTAGCGCTACTGAAAGTGATGATTGCAGTGGTTATGATGGCGATAGTGACAGTTGGTGATAGCGATAATGATGACAGTGATATTGAAGATGGTAACGATAAAACATAAAATCAGAAATAAAATTAAAATAACAAATGAAGAAAGAATATAAAGAACGAAAATAAAAAGCGCGACGGGAAAAAATAAAAATGACATTAAAAAATAAAAAAATAAAAAATAAAAATGATAGATTGGTAACATACAGATAAAAATTAAAAAAAAACGTCAAATAGAGGAAGAGAGAGAGGAAAGAGAAAGGCTTTTGCATTTCAGCTCTTAAACATACAAGTGCAATCGTGTAATTCTGATACGAATATTGTCGTTTCTGGAAAGGAAATAACGGAGTAAGGTCTCACAACTCGTTGGACAGCACAACCGCACCTTAAGGGAAGTGCTGAATACTCTGGGAAGGCATACATTTGCAGGCGCACAAGCCTCGGTTCGAGTCCCTGTCGCAAGATGGCCTGGATTTGACTAGCACATGTAAGCTATATGTAGTGAGAAATCGTATAATACAACCGCAACGCTGCAGAAAAAGAGGTTCCGTCGCAATTTTGGGCTCCAGCAGCGCCTTTCTTGGTGCAGCTGCGTTGCTTTCTAGTTTCCAGCTTCCGGTATTTTTATGGGCTCCACTCCATTCTTATCCTTTTCGTTGTTTCCTTCTAAAGATCCGGACCTGCTATAAGTAGACCTTTACCACCTCCTGCACCGCGCTGCCAATTCCCTTGCTAGACTGCTGAACTGTTTTAAATTCACGCAGCCAAAAACATTTGAGTGCGCTGCCCAGTCTGCACATACATATTGACGAGGAGCTCCGGCCATGCAAGCTAGATAAAGCTGGTTGGCGAGCGGTCCACTGCTTCTTACTGGGTAGAGTTTGCAATAAGTTCACACAATTGAGAAAGCAAAAATTAAATGAAGAAAAAAGGGAGGGAAAAGGCTGAGGGTTTGAACAGACAGACAGAAAATTTTAACTTCTGCAAGTGAGTTTTAGACCCTGCTGGGTCGCTGGGCAACGGCGCGGTTTCGCACTGCGTCATGTAGGTCGTGTCGGGATATGACGTCGGCAGCGTGAGTCACCGCAACAAGCTACGATGTCTGGTCTGCAGAAGTTAGCAGGACCTCCCATTCCTCCCAGCTCGAGATGGCGCGCTGTCCCTGCGGGGGGGGGGGGGGGGGACGTGGGATAGTGTGGCGGGAGGGTCACCGCAATGGGATCATGCAGGGAACCTGCCACAATAGTGGGATTACAGCTGAGTGAATGACAGAGGGCGGTTCTGGGGGCATCTGAAGAGGATCTGTTGATAGTGCGTAAAAGAGGGGTTGGTAGGGGGTAAGTCCGATGGTCCAAACAGGGTATTTGCGTGAGCTCTGCGAAGGTGTGCGCCCACTCCATAAGATTCCTGGATCGAGACTGTCCTGAGCGCAGAAAATCAAACCTCGGGCCAATTTATCGGCAGCCTCGTTTCCAGGTTTCCCAGAGTGAGCCGGCGCCAACTGGAGCTCTACCCTGCGCGGTAAATTTCGGGTAGGGGATTTCAACAATTGCCAGGAATTGGTGTGAATCCTGCCTCTGCCGAAAGCTGGACAAAGAGCGTTTTGGAGTCGCTAAAGATGCATGGGGCGTCCGAATGTGCAAAGGCTAAGGCGATGGCGGTCTCCTGTGCCTCCCCGAGCGTAGAGCCCGAGGGAAGACGGTGAGTTAGGGGGTGCCATGGGGTTTGATTGTAGGCAACTGCTACCGCTTCATGTGCTGTACATGCCACGATTACGTTTGGGCAGACGCCCCATGAGGGTTTGAAATAGGGAAAATGATCAAAGAAATAATTAGAAGTACTCTACCGCACGCATGCCACAGTGAAAGTGCTGCTTCAAGCATCACCCTCCTATGGTGGACGTGTATGTTGCGGGCGGACAATTTCCGCAGGGAAGCCTGCTGGCCCACAGTAAACCGCTTGGAGTGAGAAGTTCCACAGCCAGAGTGGCAGTTATGCAAGAAGGGGGTACATTTGTTGGTTCAGGCGCTGAGTGTGAATGGCCATATTTGTGTTCTTCCACAAAATGAAGCCGATTGACCTCGAAACCAAGCGCTCAAAAGCACCGTATGGTCTCGCCGTGCGCGAGGACGGCATAGAGAATGCCCGCGTGGCCAACCGGCGGATAGTGCCTGCCACAACACCGTCGTTTAGTGCATGCTCATGTGTTAATTAGCGTTCGCAATTGACCCACCTGTCGTCTGGTAAGATTCCGAACCGTAGGAGCTCTCTTAAATCGGCAGTACCCTCCACTCCACGCGCTGGCGGAAATCCCTGACTGCTTCGGGTAAGTCGGGGCAGTGAACATCCTTCCATTCTGAGCAGGGCGTTTTTAATAGTTCTGCGTCCGGTGGCAGCTCAGCAAAACAAAATGCTTTGCAAAGTCGCGATGCAATCATATCACTCCAAGCCCCTTCGGGGAGCACTTCCATATAGTGTATGTACAAGCGCGGTGCTGCGGCATAGTATGACAAAGGGGTCACTGTGTCCGTGTGCTACGGTGCCCCGTGTCCTGGTGTCCTGGTGCCCCGTGTCCGTGTGCCACGGACGCGGGGCACCAGGGAACGACGGTGGCCCCATAGCCACTGCAAAAGCCGCGGTCTACCTACGTAATCTGCCTGTCCTACAAGGTACATGGTCCATCTGTGTTTGTGTTGTGTTGTGTTCGGTTTAATGGCACATGAGCATTTAAGGCTATCATGCGCCAAGCTCAAGGTGTATGAAAATTGTTTTCTGCGGAATTCTACAAACGTGAAAAACTCAGTGGTGTACAGGCCTAAAAACTTTAGTTCGTACTTGTTAATACGAAAAAAACTTTAAAAATGGCTTTTAGAGAAAGCTTTAAAGAGAGTCTGGTAACCTCATCAACCATCCTAGCCGCGGCTAGGATCTCGATGCTGCTAACAAATCTAAAATAAAAAAAAACCTTAGCCCTGTTCTCAGATTGAGAAGGTGGCTGAGGTGTATCACCATATGTAGCTAGGCGCAAGTTTGGATTTCAGTGTTTTTGAAGGAAGCCTGATTCCCTTAAAAAGCTAAAAACACTTCAGATACCAATAAGTGCATCTTGACATAAACTCAGTGTTGGGTGAAGCGTAATGTGTTCTTTGTAACATGGAGTAAACTCTTTTTTCTCAGTGATTCAATTTCCGTGCATGAGAATTAGATGCGGTGTACTGTAACTTCATCTACGACTTTTTCATAAATCGGTATGTCTTCGTTTGTTAGTTGGAAATTGTGTGTAATGTGTGTATGTCCAAAACGGAGCCGGCATAATATTACCTCTATAAAACGTTCCTGGTGACTACAGGTTTTCCATTCTCCCAGTACGGGCTTTACCAAATGCAGTTTATTGTTTCGTTCATGGTCCCATGTTTTCTTCCATTTAGCCTTGAGATTTCTGCGTATTAGTTGCATGCAATTCTAAGAGGTATGCTGATTTCCTTGATTTCTTGACTGCGACCTTATGCACCGCATTGGTCGTCTCTTCCATTACCGTATATTCCAACATGGCTCGGCAGCCAGCAGATTTTTATTATATTTCTTTGTGCTCTGACTTCTTTCATGCTGTGTTATATCTTTGTCAGTACGTGTTCACCTGCATTTCTGCAATGTAATTCCACGAGCACGCTAAGTGAATCTGTATATTGTGCTGATTTGAATACTAATATTTATAATTCCGCCTACATCAACAGAGACTGCATAACATTCGGCAGTAAAAGTGGACTCGCAGTGATGGAGCCTTACTATTTTTTGCCAGTTTCCTTGTACAACCGTGCTTCCTACATATTCTGCAGTTTTTGAGCCATCAGAGCAAAATACTGTCCATTTAGCATATTCTTCTTGTAGTGCCCGGTATTTCTGTAATATGTGCACGTGTGCTGTTGGTTTTTTTCGGAAGTGTGTTAACGTGAGGTCACACACATTGGGAACGCTGTACCAGGGGGGCAGTAGGTCGTGTCTTGAGGCGACATTAGGAAGGCTGTTCAGTATTTCCAAATTTTGGGAAATATCCTCGAAACGGAGAATCAGAGGTCGTATTGATTGCGGTTTATTGGTGAACAGGTTTCTGGAAGTGCACTTTGTAACAATTGCATAAGAAATATGTTTCGGTAGAGATACTATTTTCAGTACATATAGGCCTGTGAGGTTTGTTCTATCTGCTAGGGTTGGTTCATTTGTTTCTACATAAATACTATATATGGGTGATGTCCTGTATGCTCCGGTTGAAAGATGACGACCTGAGTTGTGAATTGGGTCCAGTCGTTTCAAGTGCGACGGCCAGGCTGAACCGTAAACCACTGATCCATAATCTAAACGGTAGTGTACTGGAGACCGATAAATCTGCAGTAGACAAGTTCTATCAGAGCCGCTGCGTTTTCGTGAAAGTACCTTGAGGATGTTCAGGATTTGAGATGCTTTCTTTTTTAAATTGATTATGTCAGGTATGAATGTGAGCTTTTCATCAAACGTTATGCCCAATAATTTGTTTTGCTGTTTTACTGGTAACACAACGTCATTCAAGTATAGGGTAGGGTCGCTCTGTAACCCTCGTTTGAGCGAAAAAACCACAGTCACTTATTTTTGTAGGAACAATTTGAATCCATTTCTATCTACCCAATTATCCAATTAATTTATAGTCATTTGTAAGTGTCTATCACATATTGGTGTGCTAGAGGATCTACATGCAATTTGTAGGTCGTCTACATATACTGAAGACATAATCGACTTGGGGATTATTTTTGCTATTGAGTTCATTTTTACTACGAAAAGTGTAGTACTCAGAAAACACCCCTTAGGTATACCGTTCTCCTGGATGAAATTCGCTGATAGGGTAGTAACTACACGTACTTGGAATGAGCGGTAAGCTAGAAAATCACTCAACGAGTTCAGCATCCTGCCCCGGATGCCTAGATCTGCTGGGTACCGGAGTATACTGAACCTCCAAGTCGTGTGGTACGCTTTCTCCATGTCAAACAAGGCCGCAAGACATTGGTGTTTGTGTATGAATGCATCCCGCACTGCGTTTTCCAGACGAACAGTATGATCTACAGTGGAGCATACTTGTTTAAAACCGCACTGATGTATGTCAAGAAGGTGACGAGTTTCAAGAACAAATGTTAGTCGGATGTTCACTACACTTTCAAATGATTTTGCTAGGCAGCTGGTCATTGCAATTGGCCTGTAACTACCAGGACTGATGATGGTTTGTCAGGCTTCAAGAAAGGTACTATAATGGCTTTCTTCCATGCGTCAGGTATTTTCTCTGAAATCCAGGTTTTGTTGAAGTATTTTAGAAGTGCCAGAACGGCGGCCTCAGAGAGATGTGCAAGCATAGTGTAGCGTATATTATCTGGGCCTGCTGCTGTCTGTTTGCCTGCAGACAGTACTCTATTTAGTTGTCTTTTGTAACTTTCATGTCATAATGTTCATTCATGCCTGCTCCTATGAGAAGTTTTTGTTTTTCTGCTATGCTTTTGTATTTTTGAAAAGTTTCTGTGTAATTGGAAAAAATTGAAACAGCAGCGAAGTGCTCACCTAATATGTTTGCCTGTTCTTGTAATGTTGTTTCTGTACCAGGGGTGGATCGAAATGTAAAAGTGTAAGGGGAATAGTCGCCACTGAATTTGCCGACCTCATCTCACTTCTTGGCAGGTGATGAAGTATTTATTTTAGATACATATTTCCTCCAGGACATTTTTTCGGCGTTTCTGCGAGTACGACGTGCACTGGCCTCGGTCTTTTTAAATAATAACCTGTTCTCTGGTGTGGGTACCGTCGAAATATTCCCTATGTTTGTTTTGCTCTTGTTTTGGCTGTCTGCACTACTTTGTGCACCAAACCTTATAATTTTTTCTTTATTGCCGTCATGTCTGCAGGATCGCTATTTTTTCCGCAGAAATTAAACAGCTGGCAAAGTTTTCATTTATTTTGTCTATGCTTAGTCTATCATCGAATTCTTTATGTAATATGGCATTTGCGGTAAACACCGACCAGTCAGCTAGCTGGAGTTTTCAGCGCTGGGGTCGTGCTGGGATGATTTCGATTCAAGATGATAGTTTTAAAACTGTGGGTAAAGTATCGCTTCCTGTAGGATCATTTAAAGCATCCGAAATAAAATAATTAAAAACTGATAGTGATACTAAAGTTAAATCAAAGCGGGTAATTTTTCCTGAGCTGGGACAGCAATATGTGGTTTTTCCTTTGTTCGTTAAGCATATGTTGTTTGTGAGTATCAGGTCTTCACTTTTTTGTTCTCTTGTGTCTGCGCTCACTACCCCAAAAGGAGTGCGCATTAAAATCCCCAAATACCACATACAGGTCATGTGGTTGATAGAAAAGGCTTTCAAAATCGGGGATAGTAACTGTGAGGTTTGGTGGTATATAGACAGAGCATATTGTTATTGTTTTGTGTGTAAATACACTGACTGCTGCAGTCTCGAAGATTGTTTGCAATGGTATTTCTCGTGCAGGGACGCCGCTTTGCGTTATAATTGCGACGCCAAATGGGAGACTGTTCGCTTGTTCTCTATCTCGTCGAAGAATTTCGCATTCTTTTCAAGATGTTTTTGTGTTTTGGCCCTAGGTTGGTCTCCTGAAGACATAGAGCTGTAGGTGAGGTTGATTTTAGTATGTCTGTAATGGCTGTGTAGTTCTTCATCATTCCCCTAGAGTTTCATTGAACCAAAATTGCCATATTTTTGTGTGCTGGGTGTTGGAGAAGATTATTTTTCAGGAGAAATTATTCTCGACTTTCCTTTTCCCTCGAAAGAGTTACGCCGCCCCTGCAACAGAGAATATCTGAGGGGTGGTATTCATCACCTCCCTGTAGGCGCTGGACTCCCGTGAAGCTACGGGTGTATGAGTGGTAGTCCTCTCGCGGTTGGAAGAAGCCTTGTTGGCTCCCGACTCGGAGGTCGGCAGGCCCTCTCTCGGAGTTGGCGGGGCAGCTTTCGCTGCCTCTTTCAGGATGGTGGATAGCTCTGCCGCGGTCTCACTCGGTGAGGCCTGTGCAAGCGTCGAAAACCGGTGTTGGTGCACCACCCCATCGCACCGCATTGGAGAAGTTTGTATTTAGAGGTAGGAAAAATCTGCTGGCTGTGACGCGTCGCCTTCCTTCCTTTAAAGTGATGTTTTCATTTGTTTAGAGAGTTATTACTACCTTTTCTACTTTCTATTTTGAGCATGATCGTGAGTAGGCTGGGTGATCTTCGCCACAGTTTGCACAGTGTGGAGGAGCAGTGCATTAATCAGAGAGGTGATCGTTTGACGAGCATTTCACACATTTTTCTTGACCACGGAAGCTCTGTGAGCCATTGCCAAATCGTTGGCACCTGAAGCAGCGGCGGGGTTAGGGATGTATGTTCGGACTAATATATTTGTGTAGCCTATGTCTATTGATTCAGGCAGTGTGTAGGAGGCAATGCTGAGAACTGGTGCTTAGTAGGGATTTCCTTGTTTTCTTTTCGGATTTTTATTCTGTGGACGTTCGTTACATGCTGTTCCTTAGGCCCTTCTAATATTTCTTCCTCTGTCAGGTAGATGAGGTCATTGTCTGGTATTAATCCACGCACAGTCTTAAGCGACCTGTGGGGTGTTACAGTGACTGGAGTTTCTTCAAAGGGGGTATTGTTTGACAGTTTGGGCAGTTGGACTTTACCGCATATCTCAAGTAACAGGTCACCACTGGCTAACTTCGTTCCCATGTAGCCAGGGCCCAATGTTTCTGTGAGTGTCTTTTCAACGAGAAAAGGAGAAATTATTCGAGCTGTTTTTTTTCTTTTGATTCGCTGTGCACAGTGTGGAGTTTGGCAAAAGGTTCTTTGTGTTCAGAACTTGTGATGTCACATCTTCCGTTCGCCTTTTTTTGAGGATGGCGATCGGTTTTTATTGGGTAGGAGCCATAAAATGTGGTTGTTGTTCGGCCGCGGGGCCCGCCGCCCACAATAGAGCTCAACAAGAGGACAGGACAGGAAGTTGGAAGCAAGTCCTGCCCACGCCAGCTGTACATCGCCGCTTTAACCCAATCTGAAGTAACTCAAGGCAGTTGCTCACACAGGGTTAACCCTCACCACCAGGAAGAAGGAAAAAGTAATTAAAAGAATAGAAGACAGGAGAGTGGTGAGAAAGAAAATAGGAAAGTGGAAGATAGAGGGGAGGACAGGAAAAGGCGACGGCCAATTTCCCCCGGTCGGGTAAGGCCGGAGGTGCCGTCTACACGAAGCTGGGGCCAAACTGATGATGTGTTGCCTCCGCCGAGGGGCCTTAAAGGTCCAAACGCTTGGCATCGACTCAACTACCAGGAACCCCTTTTCCCCGGACAGGGTGATGCCACGCACGGCGAAGCGCGGGTGTTCGGGTCCGTGGTGATGCACTGTTCACCATCATCCCCCTGCGGGGATGCTAGGGAACCCGTGGTGTCACCACTCACAAATACCTACGAGCTGCAGACTCCCCCATGCGGAAAAAATGGTCCATCTGGCGCATAAAACACTGTAGAACGTTACCAATGACAGCGTGCTTCATCCTCCGGTGTTGCGCGCGAGCCGTAGGCGGGCTCGCGAAACTAGTTCGGTGCAGGCAAAGTGCAGGCACAGTAGGCGCGAGTATCAGTCACGCTGGACATGCAAGTAGGCCTGAGTCTCTGGCGTCTTCTAACCACCCAGCTGAACGACGCGGATGCGCCGGAAGCAGTCCTTCGGTACGACAGCTTCGTATTGGCAATTGCGATGGCCTCCTCGGATGTAAGCGCCACGCCATTCTTCCTTGAGCGCATCCGAGTCGCGCGGTCTCAGCCTGGTTCATGCAAGCGACGTCGTGACTGCTTATTGCACTTCACGCAAAGCCTGTGGATCGTTTCGGACCGAGATATTAAGGCGACAAATACCACTACGTTCACCAGGCCGGCCTGGTAAACGAAGCACAACAGAGAGTGAGCAGTCGTTCGACACATGGCCAGCGTCTGGTGGGATGTCGAGTACACGACATTGCAAGACTGCACTCAAGCCTGCCGCTCTTAGTGTAGCCAAAAGAGTCTACGTTCAATTGACGCCATGCGTAAGGCAGCCTGAAGAGCGAGATTGTCCGCTGAAATTCGACAGTATGGGTCGTTGACAATCGCACGTCGACGAGAGAGCGCACGTCCCTGTTGAAATCAAAAACGCAATTTAAATGTCCGATGAGCAAGAATGGATGACTTTCCAAAAATAACCGCAGAAGTGAGGCAAAGAAGTCGTTTGTCTGCGAGTGGTTGGCAGGCGCGTGTACATTGATAGCACGAACCTTCCGCTAGCCGCCAAAGAAATCCAGTGCAATGTCCCTACCTTCTGTGTCATAAACACAGTGACTACCAAGCAGCAGGTTTCGCTTAAACATAGCCACTCGCACGCTACCACTTCTAGAGCTAAACGAAAAAGCTTTAAACAGAAAATCAATCATTAAACTCGTGTATATCACGATAGTTGCGAAACTTACACTCCTGCAGAAAACTTGGGTCGGTTTCTTGACATCGGGCAAGTGAACAATCTCCCGCTGCTTGTCCAATTTGCGAAAACCTTGAACATTAAGCGTGAGGATGTTAGGGAACATAAAGGAGAACAGAAAAAAGTAGCCATCTTGCCCACCGGGGGTTTTAAAATATGTCTTTATCGGAAAATTCACCGCTAACGGTGCACCGCTCAGGCGAGTCTAGGGAAGGTTTTGGAGGGATTCGAGTACCGTGCGACGCTTCGGTGTCGTTAGGCGACGAGTGGTCTAATGGCTGTTGTTGGACGCAAATAGGCTGATTGTCGGTGGGCTGCGGGGCGGACGGGGTGGCATGACCTACAGACCAGAAGTCGTCGGACGCACTACCCGGTGAGTCCCGAGAGGAACCCTCCTCGCTGTCCAACTGAACTCCCAACGTTATTTGGGAAGACGACGTGTTTACGGGACTATATCCTACGTCATGCATACCCACAGTCTCTGTGAGCGAAGCAACCGGGGATAGCGGGAAACGATGACGCGCTGTCAGCGTTTCCTTGTGGCTCTAGCTCACTACCGAGGCCGGTGGTAGTCTTATCGCTCATGTGCTTACCCGCCATCGCCGGAAACATTGCTGCCTACTTTGCTTGCGTTTGCTGGGTTCTGCTGATAGTGGGTGCTTGAGGATGGACGTTGCCTGCTGCTCCTTAAATGGAGCAGCCTTGACTAAAGAAATGTGGTCAGTGAAAACTTCAGTGCTCGCAGTGGCGTCTGTGGCGTGATGTAAAGTGCTACCGGGCGCCTCAGCACAAACTCAAGTTGGTTACTTGCCAACTTGACTCTCGCCGTTAGGCTCCTTTACGGTCGTCGTTTCGTCATGATACGTGTGCAGCGACTGGGCTGAAGCCGCGTTCGACTTGTGTTAGGTGCAATCAACCGTAGCGTGCCGTCCTCCGCAGCGCTGGCACAGCGCTAAGCAGCCTCTGTCGCACGCCCGAAGAGAGCGCAGTGCTCTCACCTGGGTGTCATGCACGCCGCCGCTAAGTGACCTGCCAAGTTGCACTTCGCACATACTCGCTTCATATCCCGGTACGCTAGCATGACTTTGTGGCCTTGAATTGGGATGAAGTTCGTTACTGGGGTTAGTTAGCATTTCCAGCTGGACAACACGCGTGCCCGTGGACTTGCTTGGCATCTTCTTGAATTAGTCATGCTGGACGCCACATGGTTTCCCCTACGACGCCAGTGCAGCAAGCAGCACATCGTCGGACACGTAGGGGTGCAGCCGGTATACTGTGGCGAAGACCACCGGCGGGCCCACAGGGCCTACCGGCACACGTTGGTTGCCGAGGTTGACAACCCCGGACGCAAACTTCGTCGCATGTGCTGAAGAGCGCATGCACACGAGGTACTTGAAGCCACCGAGGTGCTGCAGATACAGCACGCTGTCAGCACCGGTAATTTCCTCGACAGCGTCTATGACGATGTCTTGACTGGAGGCTTCTTCTGGAGCCATTACGTAGCAACAATGCGCCTTGGGGGCATCGAAGGAGCTGGTTGGAGGGCTCGGGTGCCCATCTCTGGCCATTTCCAGGACCCAACGGCGGCCGACACGGGCTTAGAACGAACTAGGTGACGGATAAAGAGAAATCTGGTGGCAGCAGCAAAAACAGGAACAACAAGTGCGCTCGGCGGTCGTTGAACACAATTCCTGCCGCTCTTGGCCGTGCTCAATCAAAAGGTAATAACGAACGTTCGAGATAGAGCCTGCAAAGTTACCACAACAATCTCGAACAACGTAGAATTGGCTCCGGCAAGATGCGATCAATCGAGATAAATACAGTCACGTCTTGGGCCACAGACAATGCGATAAAGCCGCGTAGAGGCAGATTTGAAGAATGAACAAAGAATACACATATTTGCGGCATTACTCGCCCCTCAAAGAGGCATCGACGTTTGTCTTGAAACAATTAGGATGGCTGGAAACAAATAAAACCGGACGGTGCCGAATAAACACCACGAGTGAAAACACAGTGTCATTTACTGCCCATAATACGGCTTTAGGCGCATGACATGGGCAACTTCTCTTTGTACGCGGGGTCGCTGGAATGCATTAATTTCCTCAGGGACAACTTGATAGTCGAGTCTACTTAGCTGTCGAAAACCTTGTGCCGGCTGAAAAAGCGGCGCTAAAGTTTGTCATTCAATCCGCGGCAGCGAATAGGCGTCCTAACCCAGAAGTGGCCTCCTGGATTGAGTTCCGCATTGCGTCTTCGCAGGTTGTAGCGTTTAGCGTCGGTCCGCTGCTGGGGTTCAATTCGTAATCGGGCAAGTGTTCGGGCTTCTGCGCGCTGAAGGTAGGCGGCGACAGCGACGTTATCTTCTTTGGTGACGTTGGCCAGCATGGCGTCTAGTGTGGTCGTGGCCTCCCTGTCATGCACGAACATAATAGGCCTCCTCTGAGTGGTGTAATGTACTGCGGTGTTGTAGGCGAAGAAAATGTACGGCAGGGTGACGTGCTAGGTCTTGCTTTCGGCACCGATTTACATAGCAAGCATGTCAGCAATGAATTTGTCCAGGTGCTCCACCAGCCGTTGGTCTACGAATGGTATGCAGTTGTTTTCCGGTGGCTTGTTAGGCTGTAGTGCTGGAGGACTTGCGACAGTTCTGCCGTGCATGCTATTCCTCTTTACGTCATTCCTCTCTACGTGTGCGCTATTCCCTCTACAATGCTTCAACGATTGAGGGTATGTGAAATAAATATAGTGGGAGCTGTCCCGCAGAAAGATGCACTCAAAGAAAAATTTGCGACCTCAATTTTAGTAGGGTTTCCACCTTCTTGTAGCAGGTCAGATAGAGGGTCGCTATTATGATACCCTTATTTCAAGACGTTGACTTTGGTAAAGCGCCAAGCAGGTCCATGCCGATGTGATGAAAAGGGCTTCATAGGGTTGGATAGGGTTCAGACATCCGGCTGGTCGGGTGGGAGGGGTCTTTCCTCGGTGGAAATCTCAGCAGGTTTTCATATTGTGCGACATAGATAGAAGGGAGTCCGGGCCATTCTTAAATGCTGCGGTGGGCCCACGCACGGAAGAGATCTCCAGAAGTCGGCTCGCCGTGTGAAGTATGCATAACTGCTTTCGCAAAGATTGACAGGTACAATAAGGAGAAAGGATGTTTGATTGTTCGCTGCAAAGTTCTTCACGAGGACATCATTTTTACGCAGTACGACGACATTCCTCGCTTGAACGAGGCGTAGGTGAAGAAGCCTTGCGCTCTAAGCACTGGATGAGGTGTCTTAGGTCAGGGTAATAGCGTTGGCGCTGTGCAAAAGAGCTGGAGCTGATGGGTCCCAGGAAGGCGTCTTCATCGTCGTCCAGTGGCGTTGCACCTGCAGGAGAACGTGACAGGCAGACGGCGTAAGAGAGCTTGCGTCTGAACATGAAATGACTACGACGGCAAACTCCTGGAGCGTCAAGATCCATTCAACAAGGAGGCTGGTATAATCCTTTAACTCTCAAGCCAGCCCCAGTACGTGCTAATCACTGACCACCTTGAACGGTTGTTCATACAGGTAGAGGCAGAAATGTGACGTTTACCATATAATAGCAAGGCACGCCTTCTCATTTCCTAAATATTTAGCCTCCACCTTGGTTATCAGGTAATTTGAGTGGCGAGCAGGCACGGGAGATGCAGAGCTCGGAGGCTGGCCTGGTTGAGCGTGGCCTGGAAATTACTGGGAGTGACACGTGCACTGCTAGCCGCGATATAGACACGACGCGGGCTCCATACTTGCTCCGGTTTCCGCCAGATGGCATGAGCTGGCTGCAGTTGAAGGGAAACTTTGATTCGCCAGCATCAGGAAGAGTGTTCAATAGCCGATCTGATGAAGAGCGTCAAACTGGGAGAGGAAAAAAGAGGGTTTCATTTTATGAGTAATCTGGCTTACTGTGCCGCCGCTACACGGATAAGTCGGGTCGCAAATTTGAGCAGCTTCTGATTCCTCGAAAATATCGCTGTCAGTTACTGGAACACGCGCGCAAAAATGGGTGGGCAGGGCATCTTGGCTTAAAAAAGACCAAGGCTAGAATGGCTCAGGAGTTTTATTGGCCGTATTGTTGGAAGAATGTCGAACATGTCGAATGTCGAACAACGCTCTTGCGACACCTTCCAAAGAGTCGGCCAATCCACTGACAAGTGGAAGGCAGCGATGAAGTTGCTGCCAGTCATAACCGAACCTTTTAGACGACTAGTAATCGATATTGTAGGTCATCTACCAGAATTATCGAATGGCTGCAGGTATGATCTGACCGCCCTGTGTGTTGCTACCAAATTCCCCGAGGCAGTACTTCTTGAGGAGCTAAATTCCTCCCACATCGTGGACGCTCTACTCTCAACGTTCGCACGCGTCGGGTTTTCTTCCGAGACTCAGTGCGACAACGGCAGCGTCATCACCAGTTGCCTAATTTCTACTTTTATGGAAAGATGCGGCATTATATCGGTGCACAGTTCCACCCATTACCCGCAATCTTTCTCAAGTGAGCGAATGCACTCGGTGCTGAAGTGAATATTGAGAGCCCTGTGCTTTGAGCGTCACTTTGACTGGGAGGCCTGCATTACCGCCGCTATGATCGCCTTGAGATCTGCTCCCCATGAGAGCACAGGCTTCAGCACCGCGGAGCTTGTATATGGCCGGAGCCTACGAACTCCGCTGCGCATGCTGCGAGAGTCTTGGCAAGCAGTGGCGACGACACAAATGTAGTCTCCTACGTCCTCGACCTACTCCAGAGGCTCGGGAAAACAAACGATATTGTAGAGAACCTTATGAAGGCGGCGCAAGCCTTGTCAAAGTAACACTACGACAAGTCAGCAAAAAAAAACGCACCTTCGAAGTAGGCAGCCATGTGATGCTGCGACCGTCGAAGAAAAACAAGCTCGAGGTTCATTGGGAGGGGCCGCCAAAGGTTGTCACCAAGCTTTCTGCACCTACAGGGTAAATTAGGGAGACGGCCCAACAAAATTTATCACAGCAGCTTGACGGAGCCCTATATTCAGCGTCACACGATTGTAAGCATGACGGTACATGCTGCCGATGAGGAAGGGGCCGAAAACTTGACGACAGCTGACATGTAGGATTGCGGTTTTGAGCTAATGCTGGAACAGCTAACGTTGGACGCGCGTCTAAGGGCCGTCCAAAAGGAGGATTGAAAGGGAATCGTTTCAGCGTTTAAGGAGGGTTTCTAGAACCATCCCGGGAAAACAACGGTCCTAGAGCACGACATCGACTTAACATGTGAGCAACCGATCCGCAGTAAACCGTATCTTTGTTCACCCGTGAAGAAAAAATTCATTGCTGAGGGGATTCACCGCATGCGTGACTTGGGGGTTACAGTACCAAGTAAGAGCGACCACACATCGCCCTTGATACTAGTGCAGGTTCCAGGAAAAGGTCCGATGCCGTGCGTCGATTATCGGCGTCTAAGGCGATAACCCGATATCAGACATATCCAATACCGAACTTGGAAGAAAGGGCAGAGACGGTGTCGAAGTCAACTTATATATCTACACTGGACCTCGTGCGAGACTTGTGGCAAGTACCCCTTACGGAACGGGTTAGCCGCTGCGTCACCTTCGTTTCCACGCTTGGAACGTTGCGCCATCTCATGTTGAGCCTCGGCCTCAAAAACGCGCCATATTGTTTCTCTAGCTTGGTGGACAGAGTGCTTCATGGTTTGAGCGAGATTGCGTTGGCGTACCTCGATGGTGTTGCCATATTTTCAGACACATGGAAGTCACATCTGGAGCACTTGCGAGTCGTGTTGAGCAGGTAGAAAGAGGCAGGCCATTCTGTGAAACCAGCAAAATGTCAACTAGGTTGCGGTGAAGTGACTTATTTGGGCCATATGGTGGGGCACAGACGATGCAGACCTTCCGACATCAAGGTAGCTACTACTGTGAACTATCCCCGGCCAACCACGAAGACGGATATAAGGGCCTTTTTCGGTTTAGCTGGATATTACCAACACTATATGACAGACTACTGTGACATTGCCAGCCCGCTAAGAGACGCGTTTGAATTCAATTCCAGTTTATCTGCATCTATATACGTGCACAGATGACGGGAGTACAGACAAAGTCAGAAGTCGGAGCACGTCAAGGTGACGTGGGACTCGAAGAAAGAAAATGTGTTCCAAATGCTGAAGCGAGCATTGAGCGATAAGCCGGTTCTGACGGCACCAGACTTTTCGAAAGGTTTCATCATTCAATGTGGCGCGAGTGATCGCGCCATGAGAGCGGTGCTATGCCAAGAAGTTGGTAGTCGTCATGCTAATTTTGTATATAAGTCGCAAACTATGTTGTAGGGAACAGATATAGAGTAACTCTGAGACAGTGTGCGCCGGCGTTGTGTGGGCCGTTCAGAAGCTGGCTTGTTATGTCTCCGATTCTAAGCTTGTTGTGGAAACGGACCATTGCCCTCTAACTTGGTTAAGTAACATGTCGTCTCAAGAGGCCGTTTGCTGAGGTGGAGAATGACCCCCGGCAGCACAGCCACATTGTCTGTTATAAGAAGGGATGGTTGAACGCGAACGCAGATGCTCTAAGTCATGCATTTTAGGCCTCGCTTCTTTCAGTCGCCTCCTAGTTACTAACCTGATCTCGCTTCGCGACAGCCTGTCATGTTCTCAGGAAGATCAGGGCAAAAATAAATGACCTCATTTGCTTCTTCAGTAGTGTGTTTTCAGGCCAAGTGATTTCAAGGGTGCCATTCTATTTTCATTATTTGCTATTTTAATGGTTCCTGATATTTTGGTGTGTTTTTAATTTCAAATATATTTGTTTGAGCCTTCTGTTCCAGATCGTACGCATGCCTCTTGTTGCAGCGAGAGCAAAAAGGGGGACCTCAATTTAGTTAGGATGATATGGATCATGGCGTTGCCCGGTGTTTGATGGGAGACAGTGGGCACTTGCTCCTGTTGGGTGTTGCCTTTTGCCGGTCGGTTTTGCAAGCTGCAGAAGGACCAACCATGACCAGTGGCGAGAAGCAAGGGCATCGGAACGACACGAGTGAAGTTGGTCGAGGCGCCTTGGCGATAACGCTGTGACCAGCGATCCTGGCAAGCAAGTGGCACCCGGGCACGTGAAGCTACCTGGCGTCCGGACACTGGACGTGAGCTTGGAAGAGCCTGACGAACGTTCGCGCCTGGTATCCCACACAAGTGGAAGCAGCTCGTCTTCCCGGCGCCTTATCTGATGGCGGGGATGCTGTTGTGCCCGGACAACCAGCCCGGAAATCAATTCTACAAGATGCAAAATTTCTCCTGTGAACTCTCTTTGGACAAGCCCGGTGCTGCGCTGCAAGACTACAGCGCACTAACGTTCCCTTGGCAAGCCGAAATGCAGCGCTGTCAGGCAGCGGCTACCCACGGAGATGCACCAGCGAGCGACATGTCAAAACATGCAGAAAATTGTTAGACAGCCAGGCGCCGGTTCCCCTTTACGCCTGGAAGTCACCGTGCGCGGCAAACTTGAAGCGGGCGGCCAGCGCGGTCGCTGGTTGGACCTGTCGGATGACCGTCAAGGGCTGGCTTTGTATTGAAACGTTTCAGTGACAACCGTTTCATGGGCCTTTATAAGCCCCAACGCTGCAGCCTGGAGAGACACTGCTCCACCGACCCACCGTGAGCCAACTGCCGCTCTCGAGTAGAGTGAGGTGTGTTACGTGTTGGAGCCTCGCCGGGCGTCGCCGTGCGAGAACAGTCGCGTTTGCTGTTAGCTCTCGACCATCGTGCCGATCTTGTCCTGTATAAAGACTTTTACATAGTGCGCAAAAATCATCTTTTGTTATTATCACTGACGCCTGACTCGGAGTCTTCGCTACCGACAAGACAGCTGGCAACGCTCAGTCACGAAACGGGTGACCAGCGCTACGAGACCACCTCAAAGTCACAACAGCCGTCCCAAGCGGTCCTGACATTCCTCAGCACCGCAGCGAATGCTCATTACTGAATAATTGTCTCCTGTGTGGGCTAGAGCGGTAACTTCAAGCTATCGATAATCGTTTCTAAGTAGGATGTCCTTGCTCTTACGCTCCACTTCATCCTCGGCTTCTGCTCACAACTTCGCCGGGAACGTGAACGTGGGTAGGGTGCGTCGTCGAAGTTTTTCAGGGTAGCTACGTCGTTTTCAAGGCGGTTCGCCTCGTAGTCGTCGTCGTCATTGCAAGTGGTTTCAGCGTACCGGGGGCGGCGTCTTTATTCGTCGTTGTCGTAAGAAGATCCCCGGCATTTTGCTCGTGAGCAACATCACCGCCACAGGTTGCTGTCCTTAGTTCACCCTACGGGGGCTGCGATACCGTCTTGTTACCAAAGGTGCATAGCCTCTGCGTGGCAATGCAAGGCGCGAGGCTGACGGCCATTGATGATCGCGAAAGCTGGTTCGCCGCAAAATCTCGACGCGAGTTCTTGTCGATTCTCGTCAGTTCTCGTCAACGTCAGAGCCACGAAATCCCATACATATGTCGGTAGGGCCAGTGACAAAGAATATTGACACAGTGCACTCCGCATGTTCGCTTAGCGCTGACTTGAAGCACGCGCCGCCTCAAAAAGAGGAAGTGGAAGTGACAGCGATCTGGAGCTGTATGGGCTGTTTTGTTGACGTGGCTCAGCTACCCAGGCTGCGGGGTAGTGGCTAAGTACCTGGCGGTGTTGCTCTAGTTTGCTAAATTTCTCCTTTTTGTCTGTGCCTGTTTGCTCCTGTTCTGGGGTGATTGGGTGCGGGACGAGAGCTTAATGTCTACTTCTTATCCTGGCCAGGGGTTTTCCCCATGATCGGCGTCTCTTCCTAAAGACCAGCTCCCAATTGACCTCTTTTACCGCAGCGGTGTTTCAAGCATTCCAGTCGCATTAGTGCCTTCCGATGGAGGCGCTATCTGACTGAACAACAGGAGGCCGTGCAGGCGGCTCTTAGGTCCACATCGCAGCATTTCATGCACATTAGCGACGTCCGGCAGTTCGGCAGGGGTGGTATTTTGAGCAGGTCGCCGGATAAAGCCTGTATTCAAGACCTGCTGAAGTGTACGTCATTCGCCAACCACCCGGTGAGCGCATTCATTCCGCCTCATCTAGCATGATCCAAGGGCTTGGTCTGAGGGGTCGACTCTCGATTGAGCCCTGCGGAAACGCTTGGGAACCTCTCGCCTGCGGGAGTGATTGCTGTCCATCGATGCAGCAGGATGGTTGACGAAGAAAAAATTCCTACGGAGTCCGTCATTGCCACATTTGCAGGAATATTTTGCCCATCAGAGATTAAGGTGTGGCCATTGGTTTTTCGCGTAGATGCCTTTAACTCTCGGCCCCTTCAGTGTCAAAACTGCTGGCGATTTGGCCACAGCGGCAAAGCCTGCAAATCGGCCTTATGCTGCTGTGCCTTTGGGGAACGTCATTGCAGAGAGGAATGTCCTGAACAGCAAGAGAAATGTTGTTTGTGTAGCGGTGCTCACCCTGCTGATTCGCATGACTGTTCTGCACGAGCACAAGAAGTTCAGGTGCTCGAGCATATAGTCAAGCGCAGATGCACGCGGAGAGAGGCTTTTGCCGCAGTCAAGGAGAGAGCCTCAGCTTACTCTAGTGTGGCCGCCAAATGTCCACCCATAATGGATTCTAGTTGGTCCCAGGCTATTACAGCAGCAGTTGAGAAAGCTGTGGCAAATGCAATGGATCGCAATATGGAAACCGTGTCCACGTGCATTTCGCAGGTCATAGCTGCTCAGATGACCAATCTTCTGCAGGCGTCCACCGCTCCGCTCTTGTCTTCTTTGGCTTCGGAACCTACCACTCCTTCTGTAGTAATCGATTCCGCTCCACAGGACCAAAAACAATGTGAGCAACAAAAGACCTCTCAGGCCTCTCCGCATAGCGTTATGGACGCATCCTCTATGGATTGTATGGATATGGAGTCTGATCTCCGCGCCCAGAAACGAAGTGGGTCTCCTCTGAATATTGCAGGTCCATCTTGCCGCCCCGTCAAAGGCAATGAAAAGTAACGCAAGTCAAAACGCTAAGACCAGGATTCTAGAAAAGGCAGTCGCGGCTGCGGCACTTCCGCCAAGATAGGGTTCCTAAGTGTACTCGAGTAGAATTGTCGATCTATATTCTCCGCTTCAACAGATTTAAATTGCTTATGCAATCATCTTCTACCAGATTTAGTTGCTTTACAGGAAACACGGCTAACTTCAAATTTCAATTATCATCTCAAGGATTACCATCCGTTCCTGCTTGACCAGCCATAACGAGGGGGAGGGTTGTTAGTGCTCATATCCACAAAGTTTTTCCACAGGGCATGCATTTCTTTTATATATGCGGACAATGAATGTGAAATCCTTGCGGTTGACCTCAGTGTCCCAGGTCAACAGCCCTTTACGGTAGTAATGCATATTTCCCGTCTGGTGTGCGTGACACTCGGCCCCTTGACTCACTCATGTCTAGTAGCCGATCTCAGGTTCTATTACTTGGCGACTTCAATTCACACCATGAGACTTGGGGGTTTAAAACAGACAGCTTTGGTTCTAGACTATTTGATTGGGCTTCTGGCAACAACTTGATCTGCAACAATTCCGGATTGCCTACGTTTGTTCGCAGTCAATGCCGCTCGGCCTTGGATTTAACTTTTTCCTCCCCAGGAGTCTCTGTTATGTCTTGGGCGCCTGTTGACTGTGCAACAAACAGTGATCATCTACCGATTAGTTTCAAGTTTGCGTGTAAATTAACTCTTCCTGAGCGACATCAGCGCACGTTCATAAATTACAATTGCTTTAAAGACACGCTAAAATCGGCCCTCCAAATCACTTCAGACACTCGCGCTCAGAGAAGTGCCGAAAGCAAGGCTGCACATCAATGCTCAGTACTGGACCATGCAAGGCAATAGTCTGAATTTTTGCTTAAGATAACAAAGGGTGCAATCGCGAACAATTGGTGGAATGCTGAGTGCACGCGTGCATATAGACGACGGAAAGCAGCTTGGAAGAAACTTCTCATCAATCAATGCCCAAAATATTGGCTGGATTATAAGTATGTTGCACCAACATTTAAGCGCACTGTCGCCCGTGCAAAGGAGGAGTATAATACAAATCATTATGATTTCCTTTCTCAATCAGGAAATAAACGACCTTTGTTTAATTTCATGAGGCGCAACAAGGTGATTCCTCTGGCTGCCAACATTGAATCCCTTGTTCAGTCCCCTGCTGACATCGCAAAGGCCTTAGAGGATATTGCGTGTGGCCAAGAGCTTCGCTTTACATCTGCTTTACCTTCTCCTACTATATTCACATGCACCTCAAGTGATTTCACTGAGGTCTCTATGCCTCAGCTGTCGCAAATTGTTCTGCGCTTATGCCCAGGGGCTCCTGGCCCCGATAAGGTCACTTCATCTATGATCAAAATATTGTTCAATGAATCTCCTGCAGACCTGTTCGCTCTAAATAACCATTCTATTAAAGGTCCTTGGATACCGCATGAGTGGCGTCTTGCTGAAATAGTTCCATTGCTTAAAAATCAAGGGGATGGCTTAACTTTAGACAATATACGCCCTATTTCGTTAACATCGAACCTTGTGAAATTGGTGGAAAGGGTCCTTCTCAGCCGTGTCATGTCATTCATTTCAGAAAATGCTGTATGGAATCCATGCCAAATTGGTTTCAGGCCGGGTTGTTCAATTTGGTGTGCTCATACTGACCTTGAGAGTCGTATTAAATTAGCTCGCAACAGCAAAAAATTTTGCTGCGCTTGTCACCTTGGATGTCAGTAAAGCATACGACAGCGTGGAGCACTCGAATCTATTACTAAGATTACAGGAACTCAACTTCCCAAGCTATTTTGTAGCCTGGATTTCTGTTTTTTTGAAAAGTAGAGAATTTTACTGCTGCCAAATTGGTGTTTCCTCAAGGAGATTTCCACCGACAAGAGGTGTTCCGCAAGGATCAGTGCTCTCACCTGTTCTTTTTAACATTTTTCTAAGCTCAATTCCATGCATTCAAAATGTGAAAACTTATGTGTACGCCGACGATATTGCATTTTTTGCATCAGCAGGTGACATTCACACTCTTTATAAAACCCTGCAAAATTACCTCAATGTTCTTGACAACTGGCTAGGAAGAATTTATCTGTCCCTTAATGTGAAGAACTGCGCATTGTTAGTATTTCCAGTCTCTGTTCCAGTAAATATCTGCCTGGTCTATAGAAATAACATAATACCTCAAGTTCAGACGGTGAAGTATCTCGGTGTAATATACGACTCTACTCTCTCTTGGCGGCCACACATTGAGGAAGTTTCTGCAAAAGGCGTTCGGGCCATTGGCATCCTGCGCAGGCTTTGTAGTGCTAGGTCAGGCCTGAGAAGGCATACGCTTCTGATGATTTATAAAATGTACGTCCGCCCAATTTTGGAGTTCGGGTGTGTTTTATTCTCAGGAGCTCGTGCCTATAAACATCGCCCTCTTGTGCTTTCGGAGCGTGAGGCGTTGCGCCTTTGTCTGGGGCTTCCAAAATATGTCGCCAATGCTGTTCTGCACCTTGAGGCGCTAATGCCTTCGTTATCAGCTAGGTTTCGCCTTTTAACAGTTCAAACATTTTTAAAATTGTGCGACTCACCTCTTCACGCTTCCAGTATAATATTTCTTAGCCAACCTTCCGCCTTTTTTAGTGCTGCCTGGTCTCGATTTCATACCCCGCAGATATGTTACGTGCAGTCCCTCCTTGATTGCATAAATATTCATTTCACAGATTTTCGCCAAATATATAACAACTCCTCATCTGTCCAGATTTAATTCGATGACATTTTCCCATCGAATGCAAAGCTGCAGCCCTTCCCGCTTCTTCAGGGTCTAGTGCAGGACCACCTAAGGTCCTTTCCCTCTCATGTTATTATTGCTACCAATGCCTCGCAGGATCGCGAAAAGGCAGGTGTGGGAATTTTTTCGCCTTCACTGGCTTAGTCTTTTTCTCTACGTCTTCCTGACTTCACTCCAATTTTTCTGGCTGAATTATTAGCAGTAATCTTAGCCTTACGAAAATTAGAATCTACCGTTTCCCAGGTCGTGGTTATGACAGACTCTCTGTCCATTTGCTCTTCCTTATCCTCCCACACTGACTCTCGGTCATTACGCCTCTTTAAGGTCCTGATTCCGCTCCATCTGAATTCGGTAAGGTTGCTTTGGGTACCCGGTCACATGGGCTTTCACTTAAATGAGGTTGCAGATTCCTTAGCAAGAGCCTCTCTCAGCGGCCCAATTGTTGCTGTCCTGCCATCGTGTGCATATACAGCTGCGGTGAGGTTTCGCAGCTACACAATATTTCAGGAATTGTCTGCCTCTGCTCTTACATCATCTCCCGAATATCAGCATCTTCTGCATCCTTGGAGTAGCAAAGACTCGCTCACGCAGACTAGAGGTCTCTTTCACGCGCTTGCGTTGCCGGGTTCCCCTTCTAAATTTCTACCTTCACAGATCTGGCCTGGCAGCTTCCCCACTGTGCCCTTTTTCTGCCGAACCTGAGACAATAGACCACTTCCTGCTGTTCTGCCGCCGCTTTTCTCATTTGAGGAAGCCTCTTTTGCAAATTCCATTTCATCAACTGGGCTTGCCTGTGTCTTCCGCGGTTGTTCTTTCCATTGGCGCTTCTTTGCTTGGACGAAGCGACAGGAGTGTGCGCTCTGCTGTGCAAAATTCTCTTCAAGAAACGCAGCGACTCCCATTCTAATTTTTTTTCCCGCCCTCTATCAGTACGATATTGCAACATCACAGGCATTGTGTACTATTATGCACATTAAGCAATTGTCCCGCCTTTGATCTCCAAGTTAACTGGACCCATTTCCTTCCCTCTTCCAATCTCTCAGACTACATACTATTACCACTCCTTTTCCCGTCAAAACTTTCCTGTATCCTGTAATTAACCGCCTGTGTCTTTGCCACTCCCCCGTAGTGGGTATGTGCCAGCAACGTCTGAGGCCTTCCTTCCTTCTTTCCTGTATTCAAGACGTTCGTCGAAGCCCGCCGCTGTATCTTGTGATCAGTGATCTCCCGCATTCACGCGTGACATCTTGGTGGAGATTTGCTGGGTAGCGTACCCCATGCCCAGGACCTCTCCAGGAAGCCAGGACTCCAGCCCGCATGAATTCTTGAAAGTTGAAGTTAGGCCCACCCACCAAGGTAACCGGCGGCTGCAAGGACTGCAACCAGAGTCCGGGCCTCTGCAGTCTCGTCCGACCGTGAGGGCACTGACCTCCTATTCAGCGTGAGCATCAGTGTCCACACAAACCCCCGTCAGCATCCCGGATGCAATCCCTTCGCCGTCCGTCGTGCTGCAGCAGCCAGGCGGGCCACCCACCTTTCAAGGTTTTCCAGGCGAGGGCACGGAAAACTGGCTGGAGAAGTTCGAGCGCCTAGCTCAATACAACCGGTGCGCTGACGATTCAAAGCTGCAGCACGTGTTTTTTCACTGGATGGTGCAGCTCGTACTTGGCTTCAGAACCGAGAGGCCACAATAACAACGTGGGGTTCTTTCAAGACTCAGTTGTTGCAAGCTTTTACCACCTTCCTCCGGTAAGAACATTTCGAGCTGGTCCTCCTGACACGCGTCCAACTACCAAACCAGACCGCCCTCGTTTACTCTGAGAGCATGGCGAAGCTCTTCCGCCGGGCTGCTCCCAACATGTCCGAAGTGAAGAAGCTTCATTTTCGTATGAGGGGCATCAAGGAGCAGATCTGTGCTGTGTTGGTTCGAAGCCCGCCCAAAACAGTCGCCGAATTTGTTTCGGAAGCCACTACGATAGAGAAATTGCTCGACATGCGAGCCAGACAGTACGAGCGTCCGCCGTCGCTGATGGCTACCAGCCGTGTCGATGCTTCTAGCCACGACGTCCTTCGGGAGACCATCCGGACCGTCGTACGCGAAAAGTTTCAAAAGCTGTTTCCAGCCCCACGGTCGCGGCAAGTTTCTTTCATTTTGGACATTATTCGTGAAGAGGTCCAACAGGCGCTCACGCTGCCAGGCCCACTTTAACCGAACACAACACCCCAGATGATGACATACGCCGCAGCCGTTCGCCGTCCACCGCCGCCTCGAAGTCGCCCCGATACACCTGTCCACATTCGCCGCCAACAACGCCTTCCTCACTCTTCTCAGGTGCCCCCTCGAAGAGTGATGTCTGGCGTAATGCCCCGGCCGCAGCGTGGTCAATGGCCTCGAGAACTAAGCGATTACCTGGCCGCGGCACCCGAAGCACCACACTACTATGCCCGGTCGCCGTCTCCACGTCATTTCTCGTCTCCGCGACGTTCTTCCGCCGACATTTCGCGCTGAAGGTCCCCTAGTTCCCGTCGAGAAACCTAGAAGCGGCATCTTTTGGCGGGAAGGTTGCTCACCGGCGACATGTCCAACATCCTCCACCGCTGCACGTACATGACCAACCGGTTCTACGATGCACCGACGATCACCAGCCCGATAGCACGCCTCGTCACATCGATTCTCCGCCGCAACTAAACCGCCTGGCGCCGCACCCCAGCCGTGATCGGTCTCCGAGACGGTCTCCAACACCTACGGCTTCTACTGCTGATCTGAACATTTCAATTGGCGGTACCGACGTCACCGCACTTGTGGACACCAGCGCCGACTCCTTGGTAATCAGTGGACCTTTTGCCGCGACTCTTACGAAGTGACAGCGATCTGGAGCTGTGGTCAAGACGTTCGTCGAAGCCCGCATCTGTCTCTTGTGATCAGTGATCTCCGGAATTCACGCGTGACATTATGGCCGGCTTCACCTCAGTGGAAACACCGCAGGCGCTCGTCCAACGTCCTCCAGGCGTCACATTTCCTGAGGCTTCGGCGTCGTTCGTAGGGTGTGCGGACGGGATCAGCGGGCATGTGGTTCACTTAGAAGAAACGGACTTGAGGTGTGTCGCTGGGCCTAAGTACTGCGTACTGCAGCAGCGTTGGTCAAGGCTGCATCTTCAGTTGGAGGTGTCCATGACGAGGAGCCGAACGCGTGCTGCATTTCTTTGCGAATTTATCAAGGGTCGCTTCTTGAGGTTGGTTGGAGGAGGATAACAGACTACGAAGTTCTTTCCGCACAATTTCTCGGATGACAACCCGCAGATTGCCTCCGAATGCTATGTCACCCGAGAAGGTCGTTGAAGTAACTTGGAACTGTCGAAGGAAATGGCGCGCTCATGCTGCTACGATTTGGTCAATGGCGGCTGCTTCGCTGTTGAATTCAGCGAACGTCTTTTGAGGATTATGGGTCAGACCACCGAATAGGGCCTGTTGAGAAATGGGAATCAAATGTTCCAACTTCTCTTCCGTCGTGTAAAGATCAATGTGTCGAAAACGCGCTTCATGCGTTCTGCGTATGCAGTCACTGTCTGATCCGGGTTCTGGGTGCGTGACTGTAGAAACTACTGAGCTTTTTTATACTTACATTACTTTTACAGAATTCAGGTACTGTAGTTTGAATGATTCCCACTACGCCAGAGAAGCTTCGTGGTTTTCGCATAAAATTCCTGCTGGCCTTTCCAGGCCGTCTGGTCATGCTAACTGGTAAATACTGCGAAGCAGTCAAATTACTCCAACCATCCTTCAGGATCCTCGCTTCTGCACCGTTAAACGTGGGCGGGAGTCGAGGCTGGCGCAAAATAAGGGGGGGCTGCAGCGTCGTAGCTATTCTTAAAGTCGGTGTTGAGGAGTTCTTTGCTCACATATGGACCGATACTAGTCCGTATTCAGGTGAAAGCCTCTGGAGACGACGGCTTCTTCGCGCTTCGTCATGAGGTGGGACGGCTTCTGCGGCTTTCTCATTATCTGCATGTTCGAGACGGCTCGCGCTGCTTTGGCAGCTCCTGGGGGTGAGAGCGACAAGCACACTCGCTAGCACTTCAGCCAGATGTCAAATAGTGTTGACTGGAGTCATAACATTGAGGAAGGCACTGAAGGAAAAGAAACTGTTTATCGGGCTGACCTGTGCCCACAATAGAAATAATCACAAGGTGGCGCCGAAATCAATGAGCGTGCTCTGCGGTAGTCGGACAGAATGACAGCCGCTCTCGGCCGTGCTTAAAGCTGAAATCGAATTTTTAAGGCATGGCGTGCAAAGTAACCGCAACAGTCAGGAACAGCGTAGAATGGGCCCGCCTGGGCGCGATCAATCGAGATTAATCTGGTCGCGTCTTGCATCGCCAACAAAGCGACAAAGCCACGTGCGGGAAGCTTTGAAGAATGATCAAACACAAGGAAGATTCGCGGCAGTAGAAGACGTAAAAAAACATTGTAATGATTTATTGTGCATGATGTATAAGTGGCAGCATAACGCCTTAATTCAGCAGCATAAATACCAAAACTTGTTGTAATAACGAAAAACCAAACATTTAAAATTGCGCCGTGAACTTGAATTTATTGACTTCCTTGAGAAGGAGTGATATCAGTCTAATTTATTGCACTACTTTTCACAAGCCAAACCAATTAAGGTCATTAATCCTGTTGGCCACTTGGTGGATAAGTGCAGCCAGTAGAAGGATAAGCCAGATAAGTTGTGCGGTTTGGACACAAGTACTCGTACTCTCGCTTACAATTAGTTGAAGGATCTTTTTTACCGGCATTCCGAATGTGCAATTCACATCTTAGCACTCCTGAAAGAAAAAGAAAACAGGCAGTACATCTCTCCTATGATGTATAAGTGGCAGCATAACGCCTTAATTCAGCCGCATAAATCCCACAACTTGCATGTATTGAAACTGGTGCAGTAGTTGAAAAGCTGACTACTACGCCCTCTACAATACTTGCTTAGTAGCACAATGTTCATAGTTAGAGCACCCTTGGACTGTAGTGGAACAAAACAAAGGCTAGCTTCAGTAAAGGCTTCTCGACAACAGACTATATTAATGCCATTGCATTAAACGTCTGATGAGGACAAAATGCGCCATTAGCAACATATTTCCCAGGAGCGTAGCAACGTCACCAGGCCAGAATGGACAACTGTGCGTTTCGTCATACATTCACTGCATCCATTCCGCAACCTGTAACACTTTCGAGGCAACGTCTACAAGCCAGCTAGATGATCCCGCGAAATGTCTGGTTGTGCGTAGGCACAGGTTTAGGGTTCGCATGGCAACCATGAAGAAGGCACAAAGGTCGATGTAACGGCATCAACAGCTTCAAATGCTATCGCGCTGCCAAAAATATTCATACGGTAATCATGTGATAGTTAACACCATCAAGCAGATGACAGAGAAATGCGGAGAATATGACTAACCCCAATTTCTTAACTTCAGGAGCTGCGAAGAATAATTTGGCGTTATTGTGTACCTGTATCGCATGTGCTTACTGGAACTGCATTTCTATGAATATCACTTTTAAGCCATGCAAGCAACGGTCGGCGGATCCCATTTTCATCACCCTATAAAAGGGAATTGCATCATAAAACAGCACTTCTGCCCCACCCTGGCGTCCGACTGATACTCAGCGGTTGGCGACGAGGAAGCGTCGGTGGCGACGGACGGCAGGATAGGCGAGCATCGTCTCGGCACAAACGCTTCATAGGACGAATGCGTCGAGCGCGAAGAAATGTTATGCGAAGCGAACAAGATTACGAGAGAAGAGCAGAAAAGAACAGTCCTGCTGAGTGTTGTGGTGGAGAAGCGTACTGTGTCATCGTAACACGGGTGAAGCCAGCAAGACCGACAGCAGCAACCTGACGATAATAAGACAGTGGTTCGAAAGCACCTGCTATAAAGGGTTTCAGAGCTGCATGGAAGGTTTTTGTTCTACGCGAGAAACGAGGTTTCCGAGGAATCGGCTGCGGACCACGTCACGGCGCTTCGGAAGCTAGCCGAAGAATGCGGTTTTGGAAAGAGAAGCTACCGTTGGAAGTCATGTTGCGGGATCAATTCGTAAGTGGCCTCCAGAACGAAGCACTTGAACAGCCACTTCTCGCAGTGCAAGCCCTTGCATTCAAGGTAGCGTACAACATGGCGCGACGGTAGAAGCGACAGCCAAGCTTTAGGGAGACGAATGCAAGCAAGGCCAAGAGAAGACGAATGATTATCAGAGCATGATGCAAGCAACTAGCACGAAACAAGACACTACGGCATGAGGCTCAAGTTGCTATCGACGCAGCGGTAAACGCGCTCCGCATTTATGCAGTTTCGGAACAGCGACATGCTTCAAGCGCAAAACGATTGGTAATATAGCGAGTGCTTGTCGGTCAAAAAGTAATGTGGATTAGTTCAGCTGATCCATTATATACATAGCGAAAGCTGTCGGCGTTCATTGTGTTCATTGGCGTTGACAATGTTCCAGACTCCAATGATTTTTAGGAAAAGAAGGGCACATAATTGGCTGTGTGGGTCAGTGGACATCTCAATCGCGCTTTGAGGTACGTCGCGGTGACGACAGAGAGATGTGTGAGCATGCATTAGCACTGCCAGCAATAATATTGACACGCGGAACTGCAGCAATAGGCCGCAGCGTCCATTGGGTAACCAACCTCTTGCGATCAACCATTAACTGCCGCATGCCATACTCTCAGGGTGAGTGCGCTGCCTATCCAGTGTGCGGAACGCACTCAACATTAGAGACGCCAAGTCGCTTCTGCTTCGCTAGATCACGTGGTCAGGCAGCAGCTGCTCCGTGGCTACAGCCGCGGCGCAGCGATGGCGAAATCTCGGCTCGGCGGCGCGGCAATGTGTTGCTTTGCTATGTCAGCGACGCAGCAAGGACGGACAAGGCCAAAATGAAGCCCACGGCGAAATCGACGCCTCTAGGCCAGTTAAACTGTCGCGTTAAAACGAAAGTAGGGCGGCTCGGAAGACTACACAAAGAGCAAAGACGTATGTGAAATGGGCGCATTGTTACTTTCTGCGAACTGAATGAACAAGAACAGCAGTTGATGGTGCAAGTATGAATTCCATTGCACGAAATTGCGATGGAGGTTGATCCGAGAGCGTCGTGCTCAATTGTGAGTTTAGAGACATTTTGAGTAATTGTGACATACAAGGGGAAAATACCCTCAATGAATCCGGATCTACTCTCGTAAGCTAGTGAAAGAAAGGCTATCTCTGCTGGATCCAGCAACCGTCTTGGTGGAATTCAAGGGCCGGAAGGGAAATGTGCCTTTTCTGGTAATAAAGAAGCGAGGCAACAAGCTGATTGGGTGAAACTGTATTAGGCTGTTAAGTATTGGCTTGAGGGGTGTACAATATCTAAACGTGGAAGACGGACACTCAAATTTTCTGGTGTGTTTCGCAAGGACCTTTCTGGCTTCGACGGGCCACCAGTTGATATCCAACTGAAAGACGGCGCCAAACCGGTGTTTTTGAAGAGTCAACCAGTTCCATTGGCTCTCAAGGACGTAGCCAATGAAGTGGATCCCTTGTTGCAACAAAGGGTATGGGAACCCCTCGACTACTCCAACTGGGCTACGCCATAGGTAATGGTAGTAAAAAAAACGGGACATTACGTATGGGCGGCGACTACTGTAGTACTGTAAACAGAGGTGTTAAAAGCAGGAACCGTTGAAATGATCATCGCTCTGGGTTAAAGAAGTGAATAGGCTTTGGGGGTGTTGGCATTACATCCTAAAACAAATATAATCCAGGAACAAAAGACGAAGGTCGATGATGAGACAGGACAAGCGCTTTTCAAACCGGTTTAACCAGCTGTATCTAATTCTAGCATATCAACAGCTTACGCTAGATGACAAATCGGCTAAGGTGGTCACAGTTAACACGTTAAAGGACTGTTCAATGTAGTGCGGGTGCCATTTGAAATTTCGGTAACCGTGGGTGTTTAAACGAATCATGCGCTATTAGCAGGAATTCCCGGCGTGAAAGGATATCTTGAAGATTCCTGATTTCTAGATGAAACGCCGAAGATAATGTCGAGAGATTAGAAAAAGAGCTATCTTGTCTGCTGGATGAACAGTTAAGAGCAAATAACGACAAGCGCGAATTCAACGAGAGCAGGCTTGAATTCTGGGATCACAGGATTGATGACATTGGATACATCCGAAGCAAGACAGATGCCATTCAGCAAGCGCCTGAGCCGACAAACAAGGAGCTGCAAGCCTTCTTGGTTTTACTGAAATTTTGCAGCAGTTTCCTCAAGGACAAGACTAAATCAGCAGAACCATTGTATCGACAGCTTGACCATGACTGCGAATGGAAGTGGAGAGACGAGCCCCAACATCCGTTTGAGAGGCTAAAAAGTTACTTAGCTACAACACTGTTCTTGTGCACTATGACGCCCACCGTTCTTTGATTCTTGGTTGCGACGCATATCCTGGAGGGGGGGAGGGATGAGGGCAGTGCTAGTTCATCGTGCTGCTGACGGAAAAGAGCAGCGTATAGTTTACGCTTCCCGCACTCTCGGTGAGAATGAACGTAACAGTGCTCAGGTTGATAGAGAGTTTGGGCATTGCCTTTGGCATTGAAAGCTTCCACCAATACCTTGCAGGGTGAGGACTTACGGTGATAACAAACCGCAAGCATCTCCTTAACCTGTTTAATATTGACAGAGGAGCGCCTGAAGTGCTGTCGCCCCGAATGCTTCGTTCGAGTTTTCGTTCGCTGCGTGTAACTACCGCCTTCTCAACAGGCGAGGCGAAGTCCATTCCAACGCCGATGCACTCAGTCCTCTGCCAGAAACAGGAGACAAACACGAGCCACAGCTACCCGGTGACGTGCTCATCTTAGGAGCGGTCGAGCGCGCGCCGCTGCATGCGGCGGACAGCACTGCGCTGATGAAGGACAAAGTCTTACACACGGTAAATGAATGGATGCTTAGTGGCTGGCAGTTAACACAACTGGGCAGCAAGTTTACGCTTTACGAAGTGAGGAAGTCTTAGTTGTTGCATCGTGATTGCATATTGGGGTGGAATCGAGTTGTAATTCCTAACGTAGCGCGAGAAGGTGTGCTTCAGATACTGCATGCAAATCACCCTGGGATGAGTGCCTGAACGTTTAGTCCGATTTAATAGGGAAATCTGCCGCACAGAACAATAATTGGAAGTTTCAAAGAATGTTTGGGGGGTCTAGGTGGAGTTCCCGTGGTAACAAGACGAACGCAGAATATTCTTCACTGCACTTTTAGGGAGAAGGCTACGGCTATCGGTAAATGTTGAAGGAAAATTTTTTGCACCCATCGCTTGCCGCACGATTTCGTATCTAATAACGGCACAGCATCGTCGTGGTTCCTGTTCGAACAGCACACGACGCCACGTTGGGTCAAGAGCGAATCGCCGGCAGAATTAATTATCGGACGAAGGCATAGGACAGCCTTGGACAGGCTTTACCTAGATCGGTAACACATTGCCTGAGGTGCATTGACCGGAGACTAATAATTTCCGTGTCGGTGATGAGATCTGCGTTAAAAGCTTTTGTTGAGGTCCAGGACGGCAGGTGGCCAGGGTTGGGGCAGTCAGGGTCATCACAGGTACCGCTGCCAGTTGATGTTGGCAAATGCCCTCATTTTTACTTTTGCTCTCTCGCCCTCATTTCTGAATGAATCCTTGGCCCTTTCTTGCCCTCATTTTGAAAAGTTATCCGGCCCTCCCTTAACCTCAACCTCACGGCAAAAAGTTAGCTGGACCTCCATTGCCCTCAAATCTACGGCTCTCCATCACCCTCAACCTGACGCAAAGTCGTTTTTAAACCAGTTGTTTTTTTGTAGTCAGCAACTTCTGGCAATATTACTGAGTAATAACCATACAGTACAAGCCCACCAGGTACTATTGAACGAGATACAAAGTGCATAGACTGTTGCGTTTCTGCGTGTACCTGTGCGTGTTGTTTGGGCTAACACAAGAGACAAAACCAACACAGTTACAAGTTGGGCCCCAAAATTTCATTCGATGCATACCTGCGCCCTGTACTTGTGACATTTTTCTGTGATCTAAATGCACTGCTAACTAAAACGAGCCAGTGCATTGTTGTTTCTGTGCGGAAAACTTCGGTATTCCAAATATATACATAGAGACCATTGCAGTAGCGTTTACCATGAGAATTGACAATAAGGGCTAGGCACAAAATAGACTGACAGCAAGGAATGTTTCCAGGTGGCTTAATTACCATTACCAGATGACTGCGATTAGATTGGGTCTTCTCAATTTCACTCCGGATCTCCTGCCATTTCCTGCGGTTCGCTGCATGCTCGTCTCATGACGCTTCCACGCGCACGGGTGATGATGTCCACGCTTTCAAACTACAGTGCGAGAGACTCGCAGTTTAACACGCGTGAACACGGGTGCGGGACAAAGACGACGACATTTCAAGCCCAGATTCAGAGCTTCGTAGTTTGCACAGGCAGTATGTATGCACTGACCGACCTCAAAACAGAGTGGCACTCCCTTTTGGCCTTTTGGTGATGTGCTCAGCCTTACCTCGCGTCTACTGCTCTGTTGCTCAGACTTTTTGCAATGTTTCGTGCAATAATGGTAATCACTAACTCCCCGAGTCCGGAGTGAACGACCCCTGTGGTTGCCATTTTAGTATCACATGCGTCCTCTCCGCAGAAAAACTGTTGTCTCTCTGTCCGAAGCCTGCTTCTAGCTCGTGAGCCAACCTTGATCACGTGACGTCGTGAAGTTATCGCAAGCTGCCCATCGGACTGTGAGCGCACTGACAACCATGAAAGTTCATTAAATGACTAGTCGCAACAGATACTTCAGGAACAACATGGGTCTCATAAACCCCAGAGATTGCAGCACACCTGCCAATGCCGGGCAGTGGCGCTGGGCTTAACAGCTGCACTTCTGCGCCAGGGGCGAGGTCAGGACTCCCAGAGATCTTTGAACGTAGAGAATGACCAATTCCATCGCCGTAAATGTCTAAAATGAAGCAATATCGCGCCATCTTGCATCATTCGATATATCAACCAACGTAAGCCAGTTCAGTTCAAGCAAAGCTTAGAAGGTCGAGATAAACCATGAAAAACCTGCGCCAATGTTGCTAGCGCATGATAATTCTTGGTTAACCCCAAGCTAAACAGCCCATGATTTTTTTTTGCTTGCACATCTACACTTGGATCCAAACGCTGAGTGTTTATTCCCTACCATGCGTGAAAGAAATTTTGTTCATGAAAAATCAGGCGAGCGATCGCGTGGTCACATGTCTCATCAGGGACAGAAATAAACCAAGAGATGTGTTCTTGTTATTAGGAGAGCACTACAACTTTTCTTTTTTAGCACATCGTACAATGCAAGGCGGAGTGGACGATGATCCTGACCAAGGTGGTTAAGCGGCTGCTTTATTTGTATGGTAAAACTACAGTGGTTGGCTTTTCCCACCACACTGCCACCGGTTTTTGTGCCGCAGTTCCAGCTAAAAAAGAAAACAAGAAATATACGACTGTACTGAACTACTTACAATGTGAATCAAAAATTTCACACAAACGCCACCAACACGCTTTGATTTGAAAATCGAATTTCGTAAAATAATTTTTGGGCTCCAGTCAGTTCGTTGAACCTCACTGAACTAAAGGCGGACTTCGTTCCCGAAAATAAGGCTTAAAGCTCGGGATTTCAACAGCCTTACTTGTTATAATTTTTACGCTTTAATCTATACTCTGATAATCTGCCAGACTCGGGGCTGATAATGAAAATGTTGGCTGCAGTAGCACGGCTCCCGTAAGCCCGGCGGCCACCCGCACGGCCCGGCAAGTGCCCCCTTGTTAGCTCAATATACAGGGTGTTTCATCCAAAGCTCTACACAGTTTTTATAAACAGTATTTTTGAGTTAAAAGAGAGCTTTTTTCGGCATATCATTTTCAGCGGTGTAGTACATCGCGGTGACGGAAAAGGGGTTCGACTTCCCGCCTTTCGCCTTCGCCTCGTGTACCTCCAGGCTGCAGAAACTGCGTCTTCGCCGGGAACCTTCACCTAAGAACTGGCGTCCTAAAACGGTAATTCATAACTGGCTGCACAGACAAAAAAACATTAGCCTGGAATGCGCGTCCGGCTAACACAGTCGGCCTCAGAGTGCGCGACTTTATTTCCCTCACCTTCAAAACTTCATGCCTTTCGCGCCTCGCCCTCGTCCTCGCCAATTTTCATGCGCCCATACTCCCTGAACCTCACCTCACCGAGTAAAATCCTCATGAGGAGGGGGGCAGCGGTGGCGCCTCCGTGAGGGTTCGCCGTCTAGAAGATGCCACCTCTGGCTAAGGTTACCACCTCAGGCTTCCTCTCACTGCCTGACGACCAAAGCAACTTCCGGTCAGCACTGTAGCAACCCCAGGGGCAAGTCCATGCCGGGCCACCGAAAACGTGGTCGAGATGCGATGATCAACACGTGATAGACTACCTGTCGCACGTTATGATATTGATGACTTATATTTTGAAACTAATATTAAGAGAAAGGAGTGTTGTTTACTGTTATCACATGTGCTTATACTGCATTTCCATGATATTGCTTATCAACCACGTAAGCAGCGGTCGATGGATCACATGTTCTTCCCTCTATAAATGGACACTGCATCACTCACTCACAAATGTTCTGTTCCACTCTGGCGTTCTACTCATACACAACTGACGCACTCGAAACCTCAACTATCGCGAAGGCATATGGGCACCAGGGTGACGAAGAGGCATATGTGCATCATACGGGGAAAATTGCAAAGCAAGGTAGAGCACCTCGACAGGCTATAGAGAATGTCAGGCATAAAATTTATGTTTAAATCTTCAGAATTCTTCAATATCCACGGAAGAGCTCATCAGTTCACAATATGCAGCGAGGACTTGGAAATGGACATTGAATACGTCTCCTCAGGTCAAGGGCGACAGCAGATCTATGCCACAAAAGCAAAATAACGTCTTTTTGAATTTATGCAGCACCTTAGGCGGGTACTCTTAAGACCATGAATAAGGCACTCCTAATGACGAAAGTATGTATCAGCTGCATCTTGCTGGTAATCACCTGTGTGGCTGAAAACTTGAGCTTAACACTATGGCGTTTATTTATTTACTTATTTATTTATTTATACTGAAGCCCCGTTGGGGCTATTGTTGGAATGGTAGGAAAAAAAGAAAGAGAGGGACAACATATTCAACAGTCAACAGCACGAATATACAGAACAATAACTCAACACACTTAGCACAGATTCTTAACAACCTTAGAAAATAAGTTTGAATCCAGCGAGCGTAAATCTTCGGGTAAAGAATTCCATCATTCGATAACACACGGAAACAAATTATGTTTGAACACGTATGTGCTCGCACGAATAGGTGATACATTCAATAAACGGTGCCTCCTTGCAAATGAAGGTTTTAAAAATTGCAAATACCCAGGCAATGAAGCAAAGCGGGATAAAAGAACAAGCCCATGGAAAATTCTAAGCACTCATTGTCGCGGCTAGTACAAAGAAGGGAAAAACCGATGAGAGGAAGAGTCGATGATGATGAAAAATTTCTGCCAGTGTCGACAAATAAACTGTATTGCTTTCCTTTGGACGGCTTCACGCTTAGTGATATCGGACCTTTTACGAGAATTCGAAATTATCGACCCGTACTACAAAACTGGACGGATTTAGTTTTCTAGTTTACAAATTCTAGTCAACAGCAATTCGGGACAGAATGGCGACCTATAGAATGGGAAAATAACTAGGTGCATTGTTAAGAGACAGGAACAGTGCAGAGTGGGTCACTCAGCAAAAGCAAACGTGAGTTCAAGATGACAAAGTTTAATGAAATAGACAAAATGGGCACAGGCTGGACATTTATTGCGAAGAGAATATAACCGATGGTCGCTTGAAATAGCGCAATGATTTCAGGTAAGCAAAACATAGAAGGGCGCGGCAGTGACAGGTTGGCGGCCATATGATACTGGGTAGTTTGGGAGAACTAGGGCTGCTACTGGCACAGGAAATGGATAATAGGAGACAAATTGAAGGAGACATTTTCTTGTACTTTGCGCATTTACTATCATGATGATGCTAAGTACCAGCACAATATACCAGAAGCCCATGAAGTAACACCAACGTACTATGGCAAAGTCAAGACCAAGTCCACGACCTGTTATTTGCATCCAACAGACACTGTGGATGAAAGTAAAATGATTCATTTAATAAAGGAAGTGATTAATTCATAACTTTTCAAAAACTGGAAGGTGTAGTCAAACTCCTGTTTAAAGATATGTGTGATAGCTTAATGACTTATAGCCATTGGTCGTTCTCTACGTTACGCTATAGATCGCTGGGTGTCCTCATACAGATGCTGGCGGTTTGTCGGCACGCGGAAGGAATTCGTCAGTGCACTGCGATGTCAGGTGCTGCACATATGCCCTTTGGGAGAAACTGGTTGCTTTTGCGGAACAACTGCTAGCAATCAGTTAATTAATTAGTTGCCACTTGCCATGATGGGCAGTTTGAACGCAAAGATGGGTTAGATTCTTGTGATGTCACGAGATCAAGTAACCTAGGTGACATGCGTAAGTTTTTTCTCTAGGGATGTTTTCGCTGATTTTTCACTCACAGCCAGCTGCGCCAACGTCGACGCCGGCTTTTTGTGTGCCGCGCGACCTTTAACGCTATTTCCTTAAAATATTAGAGTCAAGGCAGAATGGAGGAAAAACTTAAATTGCGACTTAAGGGTATGTCAAGTTTGCGTGAATGGGTTAAAGCCCGTATATTTAGAATTGGCCATCCACAAAGTTTCACTCATAGATCGCTGGCACACCTGACACCACTCCTGCCGCGTAGGTGTGCAGCAGTTAAGCGATGCGCTACTTCCCTGTGATTGCAGGTGATGACTGAATAATGTTATTGCCTCATACACTGATGTGGAGCTTTAGTGTCCCGTCATGTTTTTTCCGTTCTAAAGTAACAACCCGCACGAGTGCATTTCATGTAGTGATTGTCGATTCCAAAACATAGTAACATTTTTTTCTAACCTTACAGAGCACCGCAACAAGTGTGACTTGTTTGGTGGACGCAGGCATTATGTCCACCACGCCGCCGTGGCTCAGTGGTTAGGCCCCTCGTCTACTGACCAGGAGTTGCCATGTTCGAACAGCCGCGGCGGCGTTTCGATGAACACGATACGCTAAGGCGCGTGTGTACTGTGCGGCGTCAGTGCACGTTAAAGATCCCCAGGAGATTGAAATTATTCCGGAGCCCCCCACTACGGCAGCTCTTTCTGTCTATTCTTTCGCTCCCACATTCTTTCCTTCCCTTTCGGCGCGGTTCGAGTGTCCACAAACATATGAGATAATTACTGCGCCATTTCGTTCGCTCAAACCCAAGTTTCATGATGTTCGCGTGCTAGTTGTTAAACGCAAAAAAATAATTCCGTCCTGCTTTTATCGACCCGACGCACATTCGTATGCGTTTATCCTTGGTTTCTCTTTTTTGTGCGCTCTCTGATTCTCCTTATTTAAACTGTGCATGTCAGTCAATAGAAAATGAAGGTCATCTTGGTTATTGCAAAGATTTTGTGCTGGCAGTAAACCAGAGGAAGGTGTTAAAATATAGAGCGAATAAAATATAGTACCTATTCTTGCAGAAAGAAGGATGAATATTATCGTGCTTGTCATTCCAAGCGCTGGACTTTGATGTACATAGTATTTTAGGGAATCAAAGAGAATTAGGCATTTCTTCACTCAGCTAGAGCCTAGTGTTGCAGAAATGCAGTGCGAAAGCATCACTTGCATAATTCAAGAAACCAATTTGACCGCCAGTGCCACAGGCTGTAAGTCGCGAATCTCGGCGGGATTGCACATAAACGCTGCCTCTTTTTTTCATATCCCCGGCCATTTTTTCTTCTTCTAATAAGTTCTTTCCAATTTACTTTGACCGTCCACCATATGAACTGCTTTAGCAACCCCCCCAAAAAATAATACTGCTTACGCACCCCGCTCTGATCTTTCGAGGTGTTTCGAAGGGCTCGGCACCAGGTGTGGTGGTTTTTCAGAGGTTAAAACAGCATTTACCTCAGTTGAAGGGCTAGTTAGCTCGTTTGGATCGAGAAGACACCGGAAAGTTGCCCGTGTGATGTGCCATATCACTTCACGTTAAAGATCTCCAGGTGGTCAAAATTCTTTAGGAGCCGTCCACTGCGGTGACTCTTTCTCTCTTTCTTATTCCTCACTTTCCACTTTCACTTTCACTTTCTTTAATTTTTTCTTTTGAGAAAATGAAAGGGGCAGTAACTGTCCCTACTCGGTGGACACATCAACCACCCGCCGCAGTAGCTCAGTGGTTAGCGTGCTTGGCTACTGATTCGGGGCACCCAGGTTCGAACCCGACTGCGGCGGCAGCGTTCGCGGTCGTCCAAGATGCTTTCCTCTTTAACGTGGCAAACGGCATCGTGCTAAAGAGGATGAAATTGAAGGCCAAGAAATTGTACAATGAAAATAATTTGAGCGCTTGGGTCTGCTTCATTGAGAAGAGTGAGAAGTGTAGACTTAATGAGTACTTTACCATGAAGACCCAGAAGTCGGAACAGACTCTTCGCGATATAACCTCGTAGAAATGCGCCTGGTAACCTTAAGTAGTGGTGTTGATTCAACAAAAGCTCAAAATGTGGTCGACGAGCCAATCCAAAGAAGAGGATCCATTGAGGCTATCGAAATTCTCAAGGGGTCCAACAAACAGTGTTTGGTGTTTTCTATAGGTGTTAAGGACTTATAATATTCGATTCCTCAGGGTGAGTTAGTCAATTGCACGGAATTGAGCACCCCTGCTTACTGGACAGTTGTCTTTCAGAATTCTTCGGGCCTATCAGTAGGGGGCTTCCTTGAGCTACTTACTGAGTACCTGAGGTCAAATATTGTGCAGCGGCAAGCAAATCTGTATACAAAAACTGCGGGATTTGCATTTATTGTTTTGTCACCCAGGTTCTTACCGACCTGTTTCTAGCCCGGAAGGACAGAATTTTGCTATCCCTGCGACAGGTATTGTGAAACCGTTGCCTCTGCTGTCGACGTCTGCTGTCAAAGTATTTTGTTTAGTGGACGATTACTTAATTTCTTTCCAGCAGAGAACGCGAAGAGAAGCAGAGATCTTGGTCATCAGCGGCGCTGAGACGTTCAAGCAATTACTACATACGCAACGTGTCGCACCGACTAAAGAAGATTGGACGCCGTAGCGACTTGAACGTCGTACAGAGATGAACTTGAAAATGGATGAACATATTGGTCCGAGGTGGGGATCTAATGGTTTCGCAAAAAAATAGATCATAGAATAAGCGGCCTACGAGATACCATGAACACACAAAGAAATGGGTTGTAAGAACATGTCAGCTGCGAATCGAAGTCTATCATGCGGTTTCAAAGGAAGAGCATGAGTAGGGGTCTGAAAGGCTGCTTGAACTTTCTACAATTCAGAAAAAAAACTTTTGAGAACTGAGTATTGGACGGAAATATTAAATGTTCAAGTCCTGATAGCTTTCCTAAAAAATTTGCCCTAAAAATTTGAGCTGCCTGCAGCGTGACGTGAATAATGTACAGCTATTCCACGTGCTCAAATATTTGAACATCCAACCCGTTAACGTTAAGACAGTACAGTGAGCCTCGGATGGTTAAAATGAAGAGCAATAGATTTTTGTCTTGATATACGCGTAACAACGAGAGCCATCCTCTGAACCGATTCCAATTCTGTTTACAGTCACACACTTATGGGGATTCCGAACGACAAAATCGCATTCTAAAGCTAGGCGGATCAGATACGTTCTTTTAGGGCAGGTCGCAAATTTAAGCGCAAGTATTTGCGGCTTTGAAGGGCTTTGTTAGGAATGATATCGATCTCCTTAGATGATGATATACCCTACGTCAAAGGAAGGCCTTGAAGTTTGAATTCAAAAGTGCTTGTTTCAATATTCGTCTTTGAAAGAAAATGACAAATTAAGTAAGTGGGCGCCTGGAAAACATGAAAAGAATTTTGGCAGCTTGTTCTTAATTTTCCATAAAATGCCGTTATTCAGAGGTGATCTGCTTATGTTTGAAAAAGACGCAGTTGTTGGCATAGAGTCTTATTTTATCTAATATATGGGGTGGAATACTATTGAGGTACAAAAGGAAAAGAAGTGAACTCAGCATTGTTGGACGCCTGATACAAAGACAATGACGGCGGATCATGTCGGTCTGAAATGCACATCTCTGCGCAGAAATTGGACAGACCACACGAATTCATAGAACTTCCTGCAGGCGCTTTCTCATAATGCCGCACTTTTCCAAGATATGCAAGAGTGCTTCACAAAATTTGTTAACTTGTCGGCAGACAGACTTCTACTAGGCACATCTGTGTACACAGAAAAAGTGCAATCATGGCCATTCGCGTTGTCTCTCCAGTTTTGTTACGGTTGTGCGTAGTTGAAGGTTTTGATAAGAACTCAATTCAGTTATCAAGAGCTTTTAGGGGTATAGATTTAAGCATTTGCAAATGTTTGCGATTGGGCACAGTGTCAAGAAGCTCTGAAAACTATAAATCTCAGTCAGCTTCTTCATCCATATCAAGGCAACGAAGCATGGATGGAGGTATGGGCGAGTTATAGACTAAATACAGATGGATAAGAACAAGCACCGTGTTTTACTTCCTAACTTTCCGCCCGTCTTCTTCTGTGTGCAATGCTTGAACCTGCACCATAAAATGCCCAACAAAAAGCTGTTCTCAACGAGCTACGTCATGAGAGCATCGAGCCAAATCGGAGATTATGTTGAATTCAGGACAAAATACATGAAGGAGGTTAATTAGGGCACTAGTGCACACTAGGAGAACTACCATCAGTTTGAAATTATGTTCTAGCCTTTAACAATAAATCTCCTGTCTAGAAAATAGGTGAACAGTTGCACAGCATCTATAGGTTGGTAGATTTGGGAAGTGGTAAGTTCTTCTCAGCTTCGATAAACAAGTAACTGAGCGAATAGGAAAGCTTTTTCAATTATATAGTGAAGGCATTTGTTATTACAATAGCATATCGTGCTAGAAATTAATTCCTGATCTCGTTGTCTCCGAAGATCTTTTTTGACTTCCTACAATGAATAATATTAAGATCAGTTTTGTTAAAAACTGAAGCTCCGCGAATAGTTATCTAACGCCGCCTATTACACTTGTTTAATACCTCAGGGCACTGAGGGTAAAAAAATAAAATGAATAAATTGAAGAAGACAATTACGACCTCAGCTATGGCTCAGTGCTTATAGTGCTCGATTGCTGAACTCGAAGAGGCAGCTATGATCATGACCGTGTGGTCTCTGTTCGAAGGAGGTGGAATTATGAATCGCCCATGTACTGGGCGATGTCAGTGCACGTCAATAAAACCGATGTGTTCGAAATTACCAGGAACCCTCCACTAAGGGCTCCCATATAGCCTGAGTTGTTTTTGGGATGTTCAAATCCATAAAGTACAAACCACAAAATGACGATTAACCAATGAAGGATTGATTAAAGGCTTTTTTGTATTGAGCAAAGACAGAAAGCCAAATAACGATTGCAGACGGAGGAGAAAGAGAGTGACACAGTTAAATAATTCGCTAATCATGTAGCACATTGCAAGTCGTGCTACCTGGAGTGATGCCATTCAAAAACTATCCGACGTCACTCCAAATGGAACTCTTCAGAGTGACGCCGGCATAGGAATTTATTGTGGCTTTGATATTTTACAGAATAAGCTTGCTTGAATTTTAGCGTTTTTTTAGATCACCTCTAAGTTTCAACCACAGTAAGCTTCCAACAAGAGATTCATCTATTTTTTTCACCCCTCTGAGGAACGAAAGGCTGGACTTAGACGCATTTTGAAGAGTACTAATGCCTCAACGTCAACGTCTAGAGTTAGGTGCTCTTCATAGCTCTAGTAATTTACATAACACACACATATGGTCGTGCACGAATCGCAAAGGTTGATTTCAAAAAGTATTGGGGTGTTTTATGCAGAGAAATGTTTTTTAACAGGTGCACCAATGAGGATCACGTAGTGCTTAAGCTGGAACAGGCTATTAGTTTTGCGCGTAGTGTGAGCCGCACAAGGTACTGGGTTGCGAGAAGGTACTGTAGAGTTTCCGGAGGTATTTATTGGCCTGAATTGGGAAAAAGTGGGGATACGATTTAATGATCATCACCTAAATAACCAGCCATTCGCTTATGACATTGTCTTGCTAAGTCACTCACGAGGTGAACTGCGAAGTATGATAAAGGAGTTAGATACGCAGTGCAAAACGGTGGGTCTAGAAATTAACATGGTGAAAACCAATGTAATGCTCAGTAGCCTCGCAAAGAAGCAGCAGTTCACAATTAGCAGCGAGGCTCTGGAAATGTTAGGGGAATAGGCCTACTCAGGACAGGTAATGGCCGCTGATGCGGATCAGGTAAAAAAATAACTGAAAGAATAGGAATCGGGTGTAGTGCATATGGCAGGGTCTCCCAGATAATGAATGGCAGTTTACCAATATACCTCAAGAGAAAAGTATACAACAGCTGTATCTTACAGGTACCCAACTATGGGGTAGAAATGAGGAGGCGAACGAAAAGGATTCAGCCTAGAGGTGCACTAAACATGATTCTAAGCTCGTGTTGTTATACCGCTTGAACTCGATCTACACGCTCAGAGAATTTTCAAAAACTTTTAAATATTGTCTTCTGAGACTTATTTTCTTATTAAATTGAATTAAACGTCCCGTCTCTCTTCCTTTTTTTTTAAATCACCAACGAAAATAGGAGGAGTCAACCAACGCATAGACTGCCATTGAGGCAGTCGATTTTGCTTTTATTTTGTTTTTAGGTTTCTGTGAATAAATAGTTTCAGTCACAGATACTAACATAGCCGCAGTTTAGGCCGACGGAAATGAAAATATCCGTGGATTCTTCAGTTTATGTGCCACTCCTACGATGGGAGAGCGGCAAGCCGCCACGGGACTGGCTGTTAGGCATTCCACGTGTTTATTGAGTCCTACTTGCGTAGGTGACTTTAAAAAAAAAAAGCTCAGAGCCGGGACATTTACTTTAATTTAATAGGGATACCGGCCCTACAGAACAATAATTCGAAGTTTTTGTGAATGCTTAGACGTATAGATCGAGTTCGCTCGTTGAAAAGACGAGCTCAAAACCTCCTCAGTGAACCTCAAAGACAAGATGATAGGAGTAAATTTAAAAGACCGGAAGCGGGCAGAGTAGGTGGGAGAACAAACGCGTGTTAATGGCATCCTAGTCGAAATGAACAAGAAATGAGCTTGGACGGGGCAAGTTATGCGAAGGCAAGATAAACGGTGGTCCCTAGGGGTAACCGAGAGAATTCCAAGAAAAGGCAAGCATAGAGGGGGCTGCCGAAATTTAGGTGGGCGGATGAGACAAAGTTTGTGGGGATTCGGTGGGTGCACCTGCCAAAGGACAGGTTTAACTGGAGAGGCGACAGAGAGGCCTTTGCCCTGCAGTGGGCGTGGTCAGGCTGATGATGTTGGTGACTATTATGATGATATTTGTGGTTTAGGTCAATTGTATGAGCGTTGCCTCCCAGCAAACTGCTCAATATGTCGCACTTTGTTAGCAATGTTGCGTGGTCGCAACTTTTTACCAAATTTGTTGCTTTATAGTGCAGATATAAAGCTTAACTCACGCAAAAAACATGTAACTTGCGCAGAAAAGCGGACAGACGAAGCGCATTTTTCCAGCTGCTTCTGTTAGAAAGGATATGATGCTTTTGTACAGAATCAAAATTACACAAAAGAGTGGCACATGACGGAACTAAATAATACTGCACGCTAATTGAAAATCTTCACCTTTGTACCTATAATCCAGAGAGTTTCCCAAGTCACTCTAGTTCGTTATATTCTGAGAGTACCTATAGTGCACTGAAGAAATGTTCTCTTTTCGGAAATCCTGACCATAAATGATTTCATGATCGTTCTCTCAGTATTTGTTTTCGCGTGATCAAAGATGGAGCTATGGTACGGCTGAGGTTTGCCTAATTCCTCGGTTTTATTTTTGCTTGGCCTGGTATGGTGCTGTTGTCTTGGCGAGGTCTGCTTTCTTCGCAATAAAGACGATGGGAAGCTGGATAATCAGGGAACGTTATCTAGTCTTACGTGCTGGCGCGTTCTCTTAATGTAGTGCTGATGCAACTTTTGGTTATTGCAATGTACGTCCTGCCGCAATTGAGCGGCGTATTATATATCGCTTCATTTGTAGAACTCGGCGGCTCTAATCACGTGCGCAATTTTCCTGCTGCGGATATTAAAGCTGTAATCGATTCGATCGCTCTGACGTCTTCTCCTGACTCTGATCTAATTTTTCCTCGTTTTGTTCTCGCCTTGTTTAATGCTGATCCTTTGTTTTTCCTCTCTATTTTTTAATTCTGCTTTGAGCTTGGGTTACTCTACTCAGATTTGGAGAGTTAGGAGGAATATTTGTAATCCCGAATCAACATACCAGCGCACCTTCTCAATTCGTACAAGCCTATCTGCATTAATTCATCTTTCGGATAAGCGCTCGAACGTTTGCTGCATGGTAGGTTGTACTAGTTCCTGTTCCCGAATAATCTACTGCACAGAAATCAGTATGGTTTCACGCATTGCCGTAGTTCTTTTCAGGCTCTCTGTAGTTCGCGGGAGTTATTGTATACATGTCAACAACAAAAGCTTCCTGTGGTTCTCATTTCTTCGGACTTGAGATGTGCATTTGATAGTGTTTGGTACTATTTGGTTCTGAATTTCTTAAGACAACATCGTTGCCAAGGAAATTTATATGCCCTCTTGGCTTCTTTCCTAGAGAAACGATATTTGACCTTCTTGTACTGTTTCTGGGCCTTCTTCTGTCGGCATTCCGCAAGGTTCGCCTCTTTCACCTTTACTTTGGAACATTTTTTAATTATGACCGCTTAAATCTCCCTGTCCCTTCACCTATCCACATTCAGGAATATGCTGACGACACCATTAACCTTGTCCCTGCAAAGACTAGCCGCGAGTCGTCAACATTGGGTTCAAATGTTCTAACAATAATCCAAAACTGTCCTGCCAAGTATCGTGTTCACAAAAATTCTCAACTGTGTTCTTATGTTTTCTTTTTAATAGAGTCCCGGCATTGCTCAAACGTAAGCCAACTATACGCCTAGACAATTACTGTCGCAAGTGTGAACCCAATATTAAATTTTAAGAGGCTGTTTTTGACTCCCAACTAATCTTTATTCCTCATGTTAAACATTTGCAAGCGAAAATTATTGCACCTACGACCTAGCTCCTTAATTGGTCCCATTTTCATTTTCGTGTTGTTAAATTGCATTTGCGCCTAATGAATAATCAGGTTATACTTCCTACAATCACCTATGAAGCCCAAGCTCGGTGATTTCATTGTTCGCTGTCCAGACTCAGAGATTGTGTCTTATCGTTGCAACGCATTCCGCTTCCTCCTCTCACTGGTGACTACAGTACTACGAGAACTGTTGCTCTTCATGTCCTTGCCAATGTTTTTTCATTGCCTATTTATCTTGACCAATTATGCGCACAGTTTATGCTTTTTACATTGCGGCAACCTGTTTTCTACGAAAAGGCATTTTATAACCCGTCTGAAATTCACCTTGTACTAAATATTTGGTCTGACCATCCCTCATTGAAATCTAAATTTTCTTTTGCTCAACTTAGTTACCAGGAAACCTTTGTCTTTTCTTGTCAACGCGCATTGCATGTTTACACTGATGGGTCATTCACTCATTACTGTGCTGGTGCTGCTTTTGTTGTTATTAGCTCCACACAAAACATTATATACTTTCATCGCATATCCTTAGAACCATCTTGAAGTGCTTACGCCGATGAGCTTGTAGCGTTCCATTCTGCCGTTGCGTTTGCTAATAATAACCCTCCTTTTATGACCGTTCATTTCTACACTGATTCTCTATCTGCGTTTTCTGCCCTCTATTCAGTTACTTCATTTAACCCGACAGTTATTTCCATCAAGAAAGATCTCTATCGTTCACCTTTTCTTGCCCCATTTTTTTTTATTTCATATCCGGGGTCACTCCGGAATCTTCAGAAATGAGTTAGCCAGCCAGGCTGCTGGTAGTGCTGGGCAAAATAGCCATTTACACACTTCTATCGTTTCACGCCGTTGCGCATGTTGCCGTTTACACCATTATTCAATTCTTTTATGGAAAACTTATTGGCAAGAAAATAATGGCTGCCCAGAATTATTTAACTGGATCCATGATGCGCTCAATATTCCTTCCATCCGTCTACCTAAGAATTCTCTTATTATTTTACTCACGGGGCATGGTAGATTCGCTTTCTATTTAAAAAAAATACTGGCCTATCTCTTTCTTCAACTTGTTCATGTGGTATTTTGTGCGAAGATGTCAGTCATTAGTTCCGGAATTGCTCCCTTACAACTCCTTTCGTTTCCCGTTTAAAGCCTCTCGGCTCATCTGACGTTGCCCCGTCTACTTACCCCTCTCTTTTGAACAACCCTGCTGCTTGTTCTCTTCTTATTCAAATAGTTCACCTCATGAGCAGCACAATTCCTACACAACCCCGATGAGTTCCTTCATCACTCCCGTTTATCCTGCACAAGCTCTGCACAGAAAAGCGCCCTGTGTTTCATTGTTGGACGTGGATGCATCTCTCTGTAGCCTAACACTCTGTTTGGACCGACTGTGCCTCTGACTTTATCCGTGCTCACGTTATCTGTGACAATATGTGTGCCTCTGACTGTCTGTGGTGTCTGGACCAACTGTGCCTGAGACATTATTTGTACTGACTTTATCTGTGACATTATCTGTGCCTCTGTTCCTTGTGTGGCTACGTTTTCACGTTTTTGTTTGTTTGTTGTTTCTATTTTTCTGCTTTTTCTCTTTCAGTTAGGCTTTTTTGAGCGTTTAGCTCCTTTTCTTTTTTTGTATTGGCTTTAAGCCCGGTAAAGCATTGCTGGTCCGAGCTTCCTCTCTCTTTCGTTTATGTTTTTTGCATTTTTTTTCTGAGAGGACCAATAAAAGAGTAAAAAGAGGTAAAACCCTCCCTCCCAGCGGGCATGAGGAAAACCAGCGAAAAGGACGCATTCACAAGGAGGAGAAGTACACAGGACAACGCTGTCCTGTGTTGTCCTGTGTACTTCTCCTCCTTGTGAATGCGTCCTTTTCGCTGGTTTTCCTCATACCATGCACCAACTGGCCCAACAAGCTACGCTTCTTCAATCCCAGCGGGCGTTCCACACTCCCAGCGGGGAACCCACTTCCGATGTGTTTTCCCAGTGGAAAAACCCACTGGGATGCAGAGCTTGGCTGCTAACTAGTTAAAACTATATCATACCTTACGAATGTGCAGAACAGAATAGACCGTACATTTTTTGTAAGGTACTTCCTCTCCCGTGTTCTTCCTTGTTACTGTTATTAGCAGCACCTTTTCTGCGATGGTATTGATTAGAATGTCCACATAGCCGTTTAGTATTGCTCCTGACAACTTAAGCGTCGATGACTGTTTGCAGGACGTATTCCCGTCGCCGGAACCAGCGACACCGAATTCCCACCCCTCACCCCCTGCCAACCCCTTAACTCACAAGCGAATCTGCAAAAGGACAGTAGCGAAGTAATAGAGCTTAAGAGGATCATAGAGCGCCAGGGCACTCAGATCCAGGAGCAGAACGCCCAAATACGGGCGCTTATGAATAAGGTCGAAACGCTGGCGAGTAACGGCAGCTCGGCAAATGCAGGACCCCAAAACAATAGCACGGCAGTAAACAACGCCGCAGGCTTGCGCAAGGTGCCGTGGGGAGACACCCCTTTCCCCGTCTAGGGCGGGCGGCGGGAGAGGCTGGGTCCGCGCAACATGCATCAAATAATCAAGAGGCGATGGACGCCGAAGAGAGCCCAGCGAGTGGACAGGCAGCGGCGACCGCACAGACCGCGACCACGGCAACGGCACAGATCCCGCGAGAAGGAGAGCTGACGGCCATTTTTGCCGCAATGTCCCAAATTAACAAATTAAAATGGACGCCCGACTCGAAGCTGTCGAGTCAGGCTCACCGCGTAATCATCCCAGCGTGATCGGAATCATGATCTGAGGCTCCCGATATCGTGCTGTGCTGGGGACGGCGCGGATCACGGATTGGGATAGGATAGGATAGGATAGGATACACTTTATTGCTCTAACAAGGTGTTTCGGTCAGACAGAGGTATTCATCTTCAAGCAGATGTCTCCCTCCGTCTTGCAGAGGTCGGCGCCTCTATTCCAGGGCACCGCTGAGTTTGGCCGCTCGCTGGGCATGGATGACCAATCCTCTTTGGAGGATTTGGCTGCCGTTGGGAAGCACACTCTACCACTGCTCCGCACTCCGATTTTCTGAGCCATGGAATGCTTTATATCTGTCACATTCCCAAGTAACATGTTATAGGGTGGGTGTTGCACCACGCCGTGGGAGATGTCCGTGTATTGGTTCGGGAACATTTTGCTAAGAATGTGTAAATTGGGAAGGTTCTGGTTTGCAGCTTCCTTCAGTAAACTGCTTCTTGTTGATTTAATTTGTTGTGAGGCGGAGGATACTTTAGTCTCGTCTCTCTGTAATAATTTAGAGTGTCGGAGTACGTCGGGATTACCCTCAAGAAGTACTCCGAGTCTTCGTTCAAGAGTGCTCGGTTAGTGTACCCAAGAGCGACTCTATCGACCCTTTGGTTGCGTTCTATCTCGGTGTGTCCCGGTATCCAGAAAATGGTATGTCTAATGTTATCTTTGGGTAGGCCTGGCGGAGGAGGATTTGGGGCGCTTTATGACCTATTTTGCCGTTAAAGTAGTTACGGCAAGGCTCTTTCGAATCTGTGGGGATTGTTAAGGACTGATTCGCGCGATAACCCTCCGCGGCCGCTAGAGCAACAGCCATTTCCTCTCCCTCGGTTACCGTGCAGTACCGCGCCGACGCGCAAGTGATCTCCTTGTAGTCTGAGCTTATTACTGTCGCAACGACTTTTTGCTCCGTTTTTCCCCGTCTCCGGGGGTACATCGCGGCGTCCGTGTAGACGCTGTTCGCCTTGACTGCCAAATAATTTTCAACATATTTCGCTCGGGAATTTCGCCTAGATGCGTGTAAATATGGACCCATATTTTTGGGAGCGAGCCTATTTTGAGGGTGCTGCGGAAATTATCAGGCAGACTCGGTGTTCTCTGCTCTGCTCAAAGCGTTGCTTGATGCCCCAATCCTATGAGGAGCGCTCTGCCAGTGGTCGTCTGCTGGAGCCTGTCTCGTTGTGACTCTAGTTGCGCTTCTTTGAGTTCCTCGAACGAGTTGTGAAGTCCGAGGGCCAGCAGCGTCTCCGTTGATGTGGTGGCTGGCAGGTGGAGAGCTGTCTTGTAGGCTTTCCTCACGATGGCGTCGGCTTGGTCCCTTTCGCCATTGTTGGTGCTGTCGTACGGGAGGGAGTACGTGACTCGGCTGATCACGAGGCTTTTGACCAGCTTTATCGTGTCCCCCTCCCTCATACCGCTTCTTCTTTGCGATACTCTGGTGATCATTCGGGTGACTTGCGTTGTTGCTTGTTTGAGGGGGCCGATTGCGCGTGTGCATCGCTGGTTGCTTTGCACCCACATTCCCAACACCCTAATTAGTTCTTTCTCCGGTATTTTTTGCCCTTCGAGGATGACGTTGCGATCTTCCTCCGATCGCCTTCCTCGCCTGACTCTCAGGAGCTAAGACTTTTCCGTTGAACAGGCGAGGCCTCTTTGTCACATAGATTAGGAAGCGTAAATTAGATTTGAAAGGAAAAAAAGGTGTGAAGAAGACGACGCGAATTAACCAAAGAATAAAGAAGAGGAAGAAGAAGGATTTTTTGATGTGGAGAGAGGTGATTGGTGGAGAAGCATTCGGTGAGGTGGAGAGAGATGATTGGTGCAGAAGAGAAGAAGACGACGACAAGGCTTACGTGGACTAACACCGAGGCTATAAAAGGGCGAGTGAGAGCGAGGCACAGGGGGTGAACAGCAGAGAAGCGGAGGCTCCGGCGGGTCAGGGACACATCGGCTGGAAGAGAGGGACTCCGGCTACTGCTCCGGTGAGCTCGCGTTCTACGACATCGCATCGTGGACTTCCTGCAATGCCTGAGCCCGTTCCGAGGAGTCGACGGAGGGCGCTACCACCTGCTACGGCCAGGGGTATCTCCAGCGCTGTTGCCACCCATCCGGGTGGTGCCCCCAAAGCTAACAACACCGGCATCACCTCCACGGGCGCTTGGACCAGGAGCTTATACGACGCAGCCAGCGACGCCGCCAGCAACGCCAGCCCAAGCACGCCGAACGCAGCCTCGACGCCAGCTACGGGATTCATACAACGCCGCAGCCACACCGAACCAACCGTGAGCACGAACGCCGACCGCTAATACTAGAACACTAGTAGTAGACGCTAGTAGCAGTGTGCCCTGGTCGTGTGTATTTCTAGTCTTTGTGTTCTGTGTTAGTTGTGTTAGTTTTGTGTTCTAGTGTGTGTGCCACGTAGAGTGTATTAAATGTGCGTTTGTTTGGGTACACTCGTCGCCTAGTCCATTCTTTCGGTCCGAGTGTTCTCCGGAGAGATTCTTGACACTCTTTTCTTGACGCGTTTTTCTACGCACATTGCTGCTGCTTGCAGGCGTTCTTCTGTTTGGCTGAGGGAGCCTTGGTGGGTCCAGACCGTGATATCATCGGCATATATGGTGTGTTGTATGCCTTCGATGTTTTCTAGTTTACGGGCCAATCCTATCATTGCGATGTTAAACAAAATTGGTGAAATGACGGATCGCTTCGGAGTTCCATTGTTAGGGGCGTGGAGCTTGTCACTTCGCAGATCTCCTAATCCCACCGTTGCCGTGCGATTTGAGAGGAATGCCTTCACATACCTGTGTATTTTCATGCCGCTGCTCAGACCGTCCAGCCCTTCCAGGATGGCTGCGTGGCTAACGTTGTCGAATGCGCCCTTGACATCCAGGGCCATTATCACGTTCTCTGCGTTATCTGGAATGTTGCTAAGGACTTCTTCCTTGATCTGTAGGAGGACGTCTTGCTTAGATAATTTGGTGCGGAATCCGAACATGCTGTGAGGGTACAGATCTTCGTCTTCCATGTGTCGCTGCAGTCTTCTTGTTACCACTCGTTCGTAAAGCTTGCCAAGGCATGACGTAAGTGATATCGGTCGGAGATTTTCTACTTGTAGTTTTTTGCCAGGCTTGGGTATCATTACTACTTCCGGATGTTTCCATTCTTCCGGCACTGTTCCCGCAACCCAGTGCGCATTGAGGAAATCCGTTAGCTGCATGACTCCCTCATCGCTCGGATTGCGGATCAGTGCGTTCCTAAGCTTGTCTGCGCCCACTGCTGTGTTCCGGGTTGATGCCTTTATGACCGCAAAGACCTCTTACCTGGTAATCGGCCTGTCCAGGTTTGAGTTCTCCCGGTTGCGGTATTCATCCGTCTACGCTTCGGGTAGCTCCGCTCCGTAGAACTTGGCACGGACTTTTTCCAAAAGTTCTTCGTTTGTTCATTCATATAGATGGACTAGTCTTTGAATGGCTTTGTTGCTCTCCGATTTGGTCTTTGTGGGGTCCATTAAGGCTTTGATGATACGCCACGTTCTTGCTGTGCGTAGGGTGCCGGTTAGCAAGCTGCTAAACTGTTGCCAGCTCTGCCTTGCAAGTTGCATTGCATACTCCTCTGCCTCTTTGGTGATTTCTGCAATCTTCTTCTTTAGCTTCCTGCTTAGTCTCTGCTTTTTTCACCTTCTGGTGAGTCCGCGTCTTGCCTCCCATAGCCTGAGGAGCCGGGAATCAACCTCCGGTGTTTGTTCCGTTCTGTCCACTTCTTGAGTGTATCTCTGCTGTATGTCTTTCAGCTGCCTGCACCAATCTTCTATGAAGGTTATCCTCCCTTCCATTTGCTTGCAGTCCTTTCGGAAGGCGTTCCAGTCTATTATTCGGGTGGTTCCAATCTTGCGCTTGACGTTTTCTGCCGACAATTGCATTCTTATTATATAATGGTCACTTCCCAGGTTCTCCAGCAGATTTTCCCACATGGCCTGCCTTGCTCCTCTGACGTACGTCAGATCTGGGCGTGTTTCGGGGCTAACGCTGTTCCCTTGGCGCGTTGGATGATTTTCATCCGTTAGGAAGGTGCAATTTGTGGTTTCAGCTGCCTCGCTGACCTGCGCCCCATTTTGTCGTCTTTTTGATACCCCCCGCTCTGTCCGCGGGCGTTGAAATCTCCGACTTTGCCAATTTGATTGCCCCTGCAAAAAGTTTCTGGAAGTCTCCGTCTCTCTGCCGCAGTGGACTATACAGATTTATAACCAATGTGCTTTTCACTTTCCTCTTTTTCTTGGGTATTACTTCCGTCACGATATGTTCTATCCGCGTGTCCGGGATTTCATTGTGCGCTATGGTGACTAGCTTTTTGCTAACGAGCGTAGCCGTGTATCCTGGCACGTGTATCCTGGCGTTTTCCTGGCACGTGTATCCCTTGAGCGCCGGTACCGTGTTCGTCTCCTGCAATGCTATTATGTCGGGAGAATTTTGATGCGAATTTATGAATTGTTGCAGTAGACCTTTGTTGCGGTAGCCTCTGCACTTCCACTGCCAGATCTCTAATGTGTCGTGTCTAGCCATGATGAATTGTCATTGGTGTGGGTTGTGCTGTGATTTTTAGTGCCGAATCTTCTCTCCTGATAAAGCCTGTCTCTGACTTCGCTAGTTATTCTCTCCGTGTTTTGATTTTTTAAGTAGTTTAGGAAACTTTGGTCCTGCATCACCATTTTCTGGTTTTGCAATGCCATTTACTGTTTCATTTGGTTCATCTGCTCTTGAATTTTCTGCGTGAACAATTTCATTTGATTTTCGAAGCTTATATTTGGCTGCTGTGGCTGTTGCTCTATTACTAGTTCCTTTACGAGATCGTCTATACGTTTTTCGAGCTGTCTGTTTTCTTCTCGACATAGTTCTAGCTCTTTTTTCAGGGTTTTCATGTCTTTCGTTTCGTTCCTATTATTAATACTGTTATTCTGATCCGAGTGCGGAAACAGCGATTTGGGAGGGCCCACTCCCCAGCTCACCTTTACTCCACCCTCCTTCTGCTCCTGCTACTGCTTCTGGCCTTTAACGTAAGGTGGTGCCCCAGCAGTGGAACCGAGCTGTCCCTGGACTGGCTCCGGCCCTGGCCCTGGTTCCGTGACTGGCTGCGCCCCGGCTCCGTGACCTGCTTCGTTCCCCTTCCGAGCTCAGCCACCTGGGACGTCGCCTGTGGCTCCGGCTCCGTCCCCGGTTTTGCTGCTGCTGTTGTTGCTGCTGCTGCTGTCGTTGCGGCTGCCTCCTAGCCCAGTGCCCTCGCAACTCCTCGGTGTCCTTGAGGCGCATGCGGCAGTCCTTGGTGCCGACCATGTGGTCGCCTCCGCATACGAGACACTGCGTGCGGCATTGGTGTCCCTTCACTGGGTTCTTCTCTCCGTATGCTCTGCAAGTCTTCGCCTCTGGCGTCGGGCAGACGTCTGAGCGGTGTCCTTGCGTTCCGCATACGTAGCAAAATTGTGCGGTTGGTCTGTAGGGGTAGGTTTTGTACTCCCCCGATCTGTAGACGACCCCCCTTTGGAAGGATGGGGCAGTCAAAGGTAATGAGCGCTGTTTCTGACTTGCCCAGTATCCTTGCCGCCAGGATCTCCACTCCTTGGATGCGTAGTCTCAGTCTGGATTCCAATACTTCCCGCCGGTATTCCGTGGATTACCGCGCGTTTCAGGTCCCCAGGCATGGCTGGATATGCATTTGCTTCGTAGTTCCTCTCGCCGAATGAGATCTGTTTAATCTTCCTGATTTCGTCCGCCACTTCCAGCTTGGGAGTGCTAGCAATGATGATGTTGGACCCCGGTCTGATCCTGACTAGAAAATCTTCTTCCTGTACACTTCTCCCGCACGCCTCCGCGATGGCTTGCGTTGCTTGATCCAGTTTGATTTCGCAGAATTTGAGCCCATCTCTCGGACGAATGATGACATTCACGTCGTCACTCGGTAGCGGCGGCATCCTCTGCCTCGGCTGCCGCTGCGCTCCCGCCTTTTGACGTTGCGGCGGCGCTCCCGTCGCGCCCGCCTGCGGCATGCCTCCGCCAGCGGTGGCTGCCGGCGCCATGTTGCCATTGTTCTTCAAGTCTTGGGGTCTCTTCGCATTCAGTACGGCGTCGCCCTGCGGCGTCGCCTTGGATCCTTTTTTCGGGCGCTTGGAGTAGCGTACTTCTTGCCAATGCTTCTCTTCGTCTTCTTGCTGCTGAATCGTTTCGCTCATGACGTCCTGCTACATCATTGCTTCTTCTACCGCTCCCGTATCCGCCTCCCTCGTGTTACTGCACGTGGCGGCGGGAGCTTCCTCCATGTCTTCAATTTCCGACGGTCTTTGGCCTGGCCCGGCCGTGAAACTATTTGCTAAAGGGTTGTTGACGCCCTGGGACTCCATTTCGGTCGTTGCTGTGCCGCTCCGGCTTGATAGGTGCCCGCCCGGGTGTGGGGTGTGGCTAAGCCTACCGTTTGGCTTAGCTTCCCGGCCACGTGAAACCTTCTAGGTCCGGTAAAAAGTCGAAAAGAGGGCCTACCGGCTCCAGGGTGGTGTGATCGTGGTCCTGATGCTTATCTTCATCGAGTCTGCCAAAACGTTTGGTGGGCCGATGGGTTTGTCTATTCGAAAACTTCGAAAATTCGCGGAGCCCATGCGACGTGCGTCAGACACCAAGCCGCGGAAGCTGAGTGTTTCCACGGATTGGGAAAAGCTGAGAAAGTTCACCCAAGAACAAGAAGCGCCGTAGGAAGAATCTGAACAAGCTGAAACACAACAGACCTACATCGACCTAAATCGGGCGATACTGAAGGCCACGCTGTAGTCTCCTCCTACCCCCCCCCCCGCCCCCGACCAATCCATTCGTTGGGAAAGTGCTCGCCGGGAAATGCACCACGGAACGAAAACAATTTGGCGAGGTCCGTCGTGCGGAAACCCCCTTTTTTCAACCCGACCAGTAGTAGCACTGAGAAAGATTTACAGACGGCACCTTTTTGGACGTAGTACGTGTGCATTTTCCCGGTAAGGTTTGTGTCGATGAAGGAAGGACCGACACTACGGCCGTCATAAATGCCGCACCGAACATTTGCTGAAGATCTTCCTTGGTGCTTGTCTTCGCGTAGCCAATGTGACGATTCTTGTCGCACCAAAAATGTGCATTGTGTAAGTTTACGTAGGAGTCCCTGCAAAATTGTGCCACGTCTGACCAAAGAACTTTGAGCATCACATTTAGTTATGCACCAGTTGCCAAAATCCAACCGATTCTGAGAGACATTTGGCATCAGTTCCTCGTGAAGACACACATGATAGGGGTGGCAGCTCTGTCTCAATAGTAGCCTCCAAACTGACAACGGGCTGGCTCCGTACGCGTTGGCGATTTCCCTGACACTTGCTTCTGGCCTGACAGAAACGTACGCGAGGACATTAATGTCAAAATCGTCGGTTGCGCTTCCTGGTCTCTTCCTTTTCTGAAAATGAACTGATCCTGTATACTCAAATTGATTAAATATTGATACGAATGTAGGACGAGTCGGCATACGACGAGAGGATGTTGGGCAGCATGCAGTCTGGATGCCAGCTACGCGTCCACTTGCGCGCACACCAAGCGATCACAATGTTCACCTTCTCGGCAGTGGATTGTTGTAGTTGCGCTGGCGCGTCCATTCCCACAATTCACACAATGCGGTGTTTCGTTTTAATCCAAAGCAGCACTTCCACGCATTCAAGTGATTTGAAACACAGGCACCGCTATGGCCTCGTCACACGCGCACCTCTAAGACAAGCACCTGATTAGGCGCGGCCACTGGTTGCCAGGAACCTTTAGGACACCCAAAGGACTTCATGTGACGTGTAAAGGTTGTTGTCAACAGAACATTTGGCAGTATATTGTTATGAGGCAGAAGGCAGTCGCAACACGTAGAAACACAACCCGCAAGGCAAAAACACAAGGCACACTAAGAACACTAAGCACAGGATGGCGCGATGGATTCGGCCAGCGAGCACGCGCAAAGCAAACAGAACTTCGCACGCGTCGCCGCCGTTCGCATGGTTCATTGCACGGCCCCTGGGTTCAGAACACCGTCACGGTACTGATTATAGTTAGAGCAGGGCAGGTGGTAGGTCATGAGGCGCGAGACATGGACAGTATAGGCTTGTGTGGGACGAGAAATGGATTGAGGAAAAGGAAGAGCGATCCCGTGACGGCCGTGGCTTGGCCCAAAACACGATACGGGCCATAGTAGTGGCCGAAAGGTTTTTCCGAGAGGCCAACATGGTGAGAAAGTGCCCAGAGGAGCACATGGGACTGAGGTTAGAAGGAGGCGACGAGGAGGCGACTGTTTTAGTAATAATGCTGAGAGGCTTTAGGCGCTTGCTGGCGGGAGCGTGCGAGTTTATCGTTGTGGTCGGCACAAGAATTCGCATCGCGGCCGTATTCAGAATGCCGAGGACCAGATGTTTGAAGCACCATGCCGAGATATATTTGAGGCTTGTGGCCGTACAGTCATGAAATTTACGAGCGTGAACACAGCTGCGCGTGCTCGATAGCCTCGAACCCTGCTCGCGGTGATAGGTGGCGGCCGCTTTCATAAACAAAGTGAAAAGAGAGGTGCGTCCTTCCGCTTACCAGAAGCAGGCAAGGCAGTATAATCCTGTCCACCACGTTGTGGAACGCAGCCGCCGCGTATCTCTACAAGTAAAGCTCGAGGCTATCTGCCACGAGGCTATCTGTGTGCATGCTCCTATATTTCACGAGAGTACGAAAAGTAAAACGGGGAGTAGCCGCTGGTGGCGGGAGGAATTATAGGCAAATGTAACCTATGAGAGCCCTGCGTCCGGGTCGCAGCGGTCATATAAGACATACACGGTGAACATGCCAGTGAGGGTGCGGTTGAGGCGCTCATTGAGACCGTTAAGTTGCCGATGGTAAGCGGTTGTTAACTTGTGTTTGGCTGATTACGCACGAAGAATACCGTCGAGAAGTATTGAAAGAAAGGTGCAGCTACCGTATTTAAGCAGTCGGTCGGGAGCGCCGTGATGGAGAATAACTTAGTGAAAAAGTCGGCGACATCAGCGGCAGTACTGGTGGAGAGCGCGCGCGTAAGAGGGTATGGGGTGGCATTATCTGTTGCTACCGCAACCAATCTGTTTTCAAAAAATGGTTTCAGAAAAACGGCCATAACGATCTAAACCCACACAGTAGAAGAGCTCCGGAGGGACATCGATGGGCTGAAAAAGACCAGCTGAAGGAGTTCTAGGCCGCTTCTGACTCTGACACTGATGCCAGAAGAATTGACGACGGACGCGGTCGTACGTGCGTGAAACACCCAGATGACCAGCATTAGGCAGATCATGCAGTTCGTTGGGGCCACCAGTGCGTAGGTGCGTGGGAACAACGAGGAAGAGGTCAGGTCTTGTGGGGTGAAAGTTTCGACGGTATAAAGCGCATTCAACGAGCGCAAAGCTGCTCAGTGAAGGGTCGGTGGGGGCGGCCGTTAAGCGATCTATAACTTAAACGAGTGGTGCATCCCGGCGCTGTTCATCGGCAGTAGTGGTGAAAGAGAGCGAGTCTATGCCAAGAACTCATGTACTATCAGTAATAAATGCCTTGTCAACCGCGTAATGAGCGAGGCACTCAACATCCTTGTGGAGACTTGTAGACCACGATGTACCCGTATTTTTGAAGCCGTAACGCCCAGAGACCGAGTCCAACATTAGGATCCTTTAAAGAATAGAGCCAACAGAGAGCATGATGGTGGATGAGTACTCTGAATGTCCTGTCGTAGAGGCAAGGCCTAAATTTCGCAATACCCCTCACTTTTCAGATTGAGACAGGAGGCGGGTTGCCATAGGTGATCGCAGGATCGATTCCGGATTGACGCTGGGAAAGAAGTGCACCAATGCCATGACCACTAGCATCAGTACCGACTTCAGAAGGCGATGTTACATAAAATTATGCAGACTGGTGCGGTGGATAGCTTTTGGACAATTTTAGCGAAGACTTGTTCTTGAGAGGGTCCCCAGAAGAAAACGACATCCCTTTTAAAAAGTTCTGTGAGGGGCTGAGCAACGACGGCGAAGCCTTAAACACATCGACGAAATTATGAACGATGGCCCAAAAACTTCGGACGTCGTTGCCTGATCGCGGCACTGGGATGTGCTTGGCTGAACGGATCTTGTCCATAGTTTGTATATTGATTTGACGATGCGCGAAGTGGAATTTTTAAGAGTTGAGCTGTAGTCTCGCATGGCGGAAAAGCGCAAAAATTTTAGAAAGATCTGCAATCTGAGAAGAAAATGTGGGTAAAAGGACGACGTCTTTCAAACAAGAATGGCATGAAGACCATTTATAACTATGAAATAGGCCGCACTGGTAGAACAAGGCCAGCAGCACTAACATGAACGGTACATATTCCACCGACAGCCACCGCTGCACCGTCAGCGACACGCTCCCGGGACAAAGCAGGGGCGACAACTATGCGTAGGTGACAGCGAAGGTCAGCACTCATTACGTTTACATGTGCTCCAGTGCCAATCATCGCACGCACAGCAGCACCATCGACGGAAATGTCTAGTTAGTTTAGTCGGGAGGTGTGTAGAGGTTTTGTGGGTCGTGTAATAGATGCAGCATCACCTCTGGCGGCTGAATCAGCTGATTTTCCTGGTCAGAACGGACAGAAGGGGCAAAAGCCAAGAGATTAGGTTGGCTGCTTGGATCTGGAATGACGGGCTGGAGAAGGGGAGCGGCATATTCGACGAGGTGGGGAGCTTGCGCGGTCAAACTGGTCAGGCTGGGATCTAGGCGGGAAACAAGGGGGCATATTGGTACGGTAGTCGTTGTAATAGTCGTTGCGAGGAGTGTGAGACCATGCGCGCAGCGGCGATGCCGAGAAATGTCGCCGACGCGGGAGCATTTGAAGCAGATGTGTCGCTCATAAGGCGTGCGTCACTCTGCTGCATTTCAGTAGCGTGGAGAAGGATAGCGAGTGCGGGGAGAAAAAAAAAACGGTGGGGCCAGGGCGCCGGACGCTTGGACTTGCGATGGAATACGCAGGCGGAGAGATGTCCAAGTTATCAACTTCATCGCGTTCGACGGCCTGAACATGCGATAGAGTCCCAGTTGTGGCTGGGGACGGTGGCTGGGTGCGGCCGCACCAGCACAAAAGCTTCCAGTAAAACGGCGAATGATCCACGTGAGGGTGTCGGCGACGGTAGGCATTGTGCCGAGAGGTGTACTAGATGGTACGTACTACTGCTCACAGGAAGATGTCGCTGCTGTATGTGGAAGCCGAGGATGCGGAGGAGGAGAAGGAATGGTAGGCAGGCTAACAGGAAGAATAACCGGTTTGCTACTCTGCACGGGGGAAATGGTAGAGGGGATAAAAATATGAAAGATGGAAGCCGAAATATTTCTTAAAAATGAGCCGGCTCATGACTTCCTCATAGGCACGGCACTGCTTAATCGCAGCCTTTACAAAGAAGCAGGTGGTATGCGTTATCTGCAATTCCTTTCAATATGTGGCCGAATTTTTCTGATTCCGACATGGCGGTATCGACTTCGTGCTAAAAGACCACATCTTGTATTTACGTGACGTAGCCTTCTGTGGAGGAATGAACACACGACTGAAGCTGTTTTTGGTCGTGAGCCTTAAAATTTCTGGTGAATTGGCTCTGGTTAACCCTGGTCTAAAGAGGAAAGCGGCATCTACCTGTCAAAGTTTGCAATGGAGCGACTGGCGATTTCCATAGATAGCCACACTGACACACGCACGGTGGTAGGCATTTTTCTAAGTGTTAAACATCGTGCTTTCCTTGAAACGACAATAAAAGTTCTCACACAACATGGTATATACTTAGTATAGCTTCGGTGGGATTTACAACTGTTTATTGCTCGTTGTATGCGGAGATATAGGACCGATTCCAGTTCCAAACGACGTGCAAATCCTGCAGGTAATTTCATAAAGCCAAATTGCAAAAGAAATTGTATTTGGGGGGAAATTAATTGGTGCAATGTGTCACAGGCTTGCTCTTCTTTTCATAAAACCAACTTTCATTATCCATAGCTTAAGGCGCGGTTCGGGTGTCTACCGCGATGTGTGAGACAGCCGTACATCCTTTCCTTAAAACGAGTTTTCATTTCATTTTCCTTCCCCTAAGGCGTGGTTCGGGTGTCCACCGAGATATGTGAGAGAGGCGTGATTTCGTGTTTTGAGTTCTAGCTAATTTCAAGGTTCAACATGCCGCCACGCTGACGGCTGAACACTGAAGCCAACACTCAAGAAATACTCAACACTCAAGCAAACACTCAAATGACAACACTCAAGCAACACGAAACACAGATACAGACCACGGACGACTGCCCGGCAGTGGACAACCATCTACTACACATCTGGGAAGCCCGCCGCTTCCTCACCAAACGTTGAAAAAGAGAGAAACATAACCAAATACTCAAGAAGCGCTTCCTAGATCTCACTCACAAAGCAGCTCACTAAGCCTTCCAGCTTGCTGACGCCAACTGGATAGATCGCTGTAATACGGCTGCAAGACAGATGTCCGGCAAGAACACTTGGAGGCTTTTCCGCAGCCTTAGAGACCCCGCGCAGACCCGGGGCAAAACACAGCGCCACTTACAACGAGCACTCCATAATTTCAAGGGCAGCACAACGCAATTTGCAGAGACAATCAGGGACAAGTATCTCTGCTGCAAACAGCACCCTCGCGGTCAGGGGTATCTTTACGCAGGCAAAGATAATCCTGAGTTGGACCAACCGTTCCAATTATTTGATCTCAAGGTGACCCTGACCAAAATGAGGAGAGGCACTGCGCCTGGACGGGACAAGGTCATAGTTAAGCTGCTGGTCAATCTTCTTGACCAGGAGTATGAGGCCCTTCTGAAATACATCAACACTATACGGAAGGGCAGGAACCCGCTCACCATTGATTGGAAAACAGCTCTAGTAACCTTCATCCTCAAGGCGGGAAAAGAAATCAACACAGACAACTTGAGGCCTATCTCGCTCACCTGGTGTTTGGGCAAGCTGATGAAAACCATGGTGCGGTATAGGCTCTCCGAATACTTGGAACAACGGAACACATTTCCAGAAAGTATGTTCGGCTTTCGCCCACATAAGTCGGCACAGGACGTACTCGTCCAAGTAAGCAGACATAATACAACCATCGAACACCTACATGATGACAAGGTCATCCTGGATTGGACATGAAAGGAGCCTTCGACAACATCAAACACAGCGTCATACTGACACACCTCAATGAAACCAACTTGGCCGCAACACTTTCAACTATGTCAATGACTTCCTGACCGATTGAGCCGCACTAATCAGAACCCATGAAGCAGAATTTGGTCCGTATCAAATGGGTACGCAGGGGACACCAGAAGGCGCGATGCTATCCCCCTCCTCTTTAATTTGGCGATGCGGCATCTCCCGGACCAGTTGAATGGTATCGAAGGCATACGGCATGCGTTGTATGCCGATTGGTGGGCTCGGTAGCTGTGCATCAGCGCAGGCTACTAATCCGATACTTTTCACAATGCAGGTGTTTGCCTTCGCTGTGCAACTGCTTTTCGCCGCTCTACCGTCTGCTTCCTGTTCATCAGTTTTGACCGCCGCCCCGAAGTTCCTTGAAAAGGCTTTTTCCTTCCACCTGCCCCATCACCGTTGCTGCCCCATCGCCTACCCTCATCGCCGCCAGAGGACGTCATCTTGGACCATCAGTGGCCAGTCCCATCACCAAGAACATCATCTGATAATTCTATCAGCCATATAAAGCCCCTGCTGTCATCGCCGCCGCTCTGTGGGCTCGGTAGCTGTGCATCAGCGCAGGCTACTAATCCGATACTTTTCACAATGCAGGTGTTTGCCTTCGCTGTGCAACTGCTTTTCGCCGCTCTACCGTCTGCTTCCTGTTCATCAGTTTTGACCGCCGCCCCGAAGTTTCTTGAAAAAAGCTTTTTCCTTCCACCTGCCCCATCACCGTTGCTGCCCCATCGCCTACCCTCATCGCCGCCAGAGGACGTCATCTTGGACCATCAGTGGCCAGTCCCATCACTAAGAACATCATCTGATAATTCTATCAGCCATATAAAGCCCCTGCTGTCATCGCCGCCGCTCTGTGGGCTCGGTAGCTGTGCATCAGCGCAGGCTACTAATCCGATAATTTTCACAATGCAGGTTAGTAATAAGTTTTCCCTATTTGCTAAAAAAACCAGTAACTACTTTTTAATGCAGCTGCCGAGCCCTCAGTGCTGCTGCAGTATTGCTACCGAATGTTCACGTGTTCTTCGTTTTCTTTTACTATTGTCAGGCGATGTTGAAACTAACCGAGGCCCCGATCGTTACGACAGCATACTTTCCGAGCTCCAGAAACTAACTACCGGACAAGCTACATTAATTTCAGATCTGCAGGACATTAAACACCAAATCAAAACTACTGAAACAACCTTGGCCAACTTAAACAAGCGCATGGACACTCTAGAATCACACTACGCCACACTTTCTACTCTCCATTCTGGAATCGACGCCCTGAAAACACTGAACTTACCTGCAAGGTCGACAAACTGGAAGCACGTATGGACGATGCAGAAATCGGTCTCGCCGTAACAATCTCATTTTTTACAATATTCCTGACACTAACCCCACTGAAACGTATGCAGACTCGGAAGAAACAGTCATTCGCCATTGCTCCACTCAACTAGGTTTTACCATCGAACCCAATCTAATCGAGCGTGCTCACCGCCTCGGGCGCCGCTCTACTGATCGCACCAGGCCAATAATCGTTAAATTCACGTCATCGAAAACTAAAGAAAGCATCCTTTCCTTAGGCAATAAGCTGAAAGGCACCAACCACAGTATTGGCGAAGACTTCTCCCTTCCCGTCCGTAACGCCCGCAAACATCTTGTAGCCTTTGCAAAATCGGTATCCGATAAGTTCTCTTTGCGCTTCAAAACATTACACATTGGTCCTAAACGCTACATATTCGATGAATCATCGCTAACAGTCAAAGAGGTAAAATAGCAACCATTTCAGCCCCTATCGACAGATCGTTCTAGGCATGTACACCAAGAAGCGCTTTCATTGTCAGCAATCTTTACTAACGTGCGAAGTTTCATTTTAAAGCGCGACATTGTTTCCCATATCGTCACTTCATCTGCCAGTAACATAGTAGTCTTGACAGAAACGTGGCTTAACAGCGATATTTCCGATAGTGAAGTGCTTGCTGACTTGCCAAATTTCTGTGTTTTTCGCAAAGATCGCCCAGATCGAAGGGGAGGAGGGGTACTGATTGCCACCGCTCGAGACCTATCATGCTCAGCCATTAACCTTTCATCAGATATAGAAATAATATGGGTTTTATGCCACGCTTCACCTAAATCAGTTGTGATCGGCGTTTGCTACAGGCCTCCTAACAGCCCAGATTTCCCGCGAAAACTTAATAACGCATTGAATGAAATTAAAGCTAAACACCCTAACACATGCACTCTCCTATTCGGAGACTTCAATTTTCCGAGTATCGACTGGAATAATCTAACCGCTACAGGTAATAAGGATGGTAATGAATTTCTAGACGTTTGCCTTAATTTTAATCTCATTCAAACTGTATCCGAGCTAACTCGTGTAACCGAAGACTGCGCAAATATTCGAGATCTATTATTAACGGATAACCCTGAATGCGTTCATTCTATCACGTATCTACCAGGCGTCAGCGATCATCACGTCATACATGCTGGCTTCACGATTAAACCATCCTTACGCGCAACAACTAAAAGAACTATCCGAGTATACGATAAAGGAAACTATACAGCAATAAATTATGAACTTCGCGCATTTTTGCCAGCATTTCAATCTAACTTTAATCAAAGATCCATTCATGACAACTGGTCCTTGTTTAAGAGAAAAATCGACGATTTGGTCGACAGGTTTATTCCGAACATAAATATACGAACTAACCCTCAAAACCCATGGTTCACAAATACACTCAGACGCCTTGAAAATAAAAAGAAGCGTCGTTTCCGATTGGCCAAGTTGCTTCCTAGTCAGAACGCTTGGAACAAATATTACGTAGCCGAAAAAACGTACTTATCAAGTATTCGAGAAGCCAAGCGCACCTTTTTCAACTCCGATCTGCCTAAAATGTTGTCAACTAACCCCCGTAGGTTCTGGCAAGTCATTAAACCCCAGCACACACGAACTATTTCCCTCACCGATGGTTCGGGTGAAATTGTATGCGAAACAGAATGCGCCAATATGTTCAACGCAGCCTTTTCTTCCGTGTTTACTAATGAAACAGGTCCGACATTTCCTCCAAACACCCCAGTTTTTCCAGATACTATGCCTTCTCTTACATTTTCTTCAGCAGGAATGTCGTCACTAATTGAAAACATTAAACTTTCATCCTCTGCAGGAACTGACAATATCAACGCTAAAATACTGATTAATACCAAAGGTATAAGTTCATCTCTGTTGTGCTTGTTATTCGCTCAGTCACTCTTCACAGGTCAACTGCCCATAGACTGGAAAATTGGGAATGTCGTTCCAGTCTACAAATCAGGTAACAAGAACTCGCCACTTAATTACCGTCCCATCTCTCTTACTAGTATTCCCTGCAAAATCATGGAACAGGTCATCTACACCCATATCATGGCATTCCTTGATTCGAACAACTTTTTTCAACCTGCTCAGCACGGGTTTCGTCGGGGTTATTCCTACGAGACCCAACTTGCTACGTTCATACACGATCTGCATGCTAATCTTGATTGTAATCTACAGGCTGACATCGTATTTTTAGATTTTGCAAAAGCGTTTGATAAAGTACCCCATAAACGCCTCCTGATAAAACTTTCCCAATTAAATTTGCACCCCCATATTTTCAAGTGGATTGAAGAGTTTTTAACTAATCGTACGCAGTTTGTCTCCGTTAACAATAAGAACTCTAACTCACTCCTAGTAACGTCGGGCGTTCCACAGGGATCTGTGCTTGGCCCACTACTGTTTCTAGTGTACATTAATGATCTGCCTTCAAATGTAACATCTAACATACGCATGTTCGCTGACGACTGTGTACTTTATCGTGCTATTCTCTCCACTGCTGACCAATCTTCTCTTCAAAATGATCTCAATGCTGTTCAGGAGTGGTGTAATAAGTGGCTAATGGAACTTAACCCACGTAAATGTAATTTTTTTCCATCAGCCGCCGCCGTAATCCTCTAATTTTCACTTACGAAATATTAGAAGTTCCCGTACAACTAGTTAAGTCATACAAGTACCTAGGCATAACAATTTCTAGCGATCTTTCTTGTAGCTTGCATGTTACTAACATATTATCGTCAGCAAACAAGACGCTAGGTTTCCTCTAGCGCCATCTTCACCATGCTCCAAAACATGTCAAGTTGTTAGCCTACAAATCATTCGTCAGGTCAAAACTAGAATTTGCATCGCCCATTTGGGATCCTCATCAAGCTTACCTCATCAATGCCCTCGAATCTGTTCAAAATCGCGCTGCTCGCTTCATTCATTCATCGTACTCTGATGACATCAGCGTTTCCTCCTTAAAAACAGCATCCGAATTATCACCCTTATCGCTCCGCCGTCGCATTGCCAGCCTGTCTTTATTTCACAAATTATTCCACAGCCCTATGCACGTCGCAGCTTATATTCTTCCCCCAGCACGCATATCTCATCGCACCAGCCATCACCTACAAGTTGCCCGTCCACGCTCACGCACCGTCACTTTTTCTAATTCCTTCTTTCCTCGTGCAGCCGCAGACTGGAACGGCCTTCCAAACAACGTTGCCATCATCACTTGACCAAGTCTTTTCGCTGAAAATGTAAAAACTTTCCTGTTATTGTTAATCTGTGCTTTTAATTGTTGCCACCCCTTATGTAACACCCCTCTTTTGGGGCCTTTAAGGTAATAAAATGAAATGAAAATATCACGATCTGGGCCACAGAGGGAAGCTTAGGGCACCTGGAGGAATTCCTGCAAACAGCCGCTCACGTAGTGGATCGCTATGCAGGGCACTGTGGTCTCCAATGCGCACCCAACAAGTCTGAATTTGTGCACCTTAGGGCATCCCCTAAGTACACTACCCGAATACATCTCTCCTTAACAAGTGGCCCCATACACGACGCCAAAGAAATTCGAATACTCGGGCTCTTCATCCATAACCAAAGAAAAGTAGACACAACAATGCACAAACTCAACATTGCACAAACTCAACATTGCACAAAAAAGTTGGAGACCAAGTAGGCCGTATGGTCCGTCGCGTCTCTAACAAGAGAGGGGGTTTGCGAAGCAGGAATGCCGTGCGGCTGGCCCATGCTTTCGTAATCAGCCGAATCCTGTATTGGGTCCCTTATCTACACCTTCGGAAACACGACGAAGACAAAGTTGAGGTATACTCTGAAAAATGATGAAGAGGGCATATGACCTTCCCGTGTCCACCTCCAATGCGAGACTTCTAGCTTTGGGAGTGGTAAACACTTTTCAGGAGCCAAAGGGAACCCATCTCACAAATCAATACACGAGGCTAGACCAATCGAAGTCGGTCGGCACTTGCTAGCCCGCCTTCACATCCAACATAACTTTCACATTCAGGAGCGGGTCCGAGTGCCCGAACTCTGTAGACGCGTCGTCAGAGTTCGACCCCTTCCCACTAAGATGGACAAGAAGGATCATAGTGGTCGTCTTCAGGCTAGGGCGGAAGCCTTAGCGCACCACTATGGCAACAAACATGGTGTCTTTTACGTAGACGTAGCTGGGCCGACCCAGGGGGGTGGTACACGGCCGCGGTCATACATGAAGAAAACAGGTGGATGGGCTCCCCTTTCGAGCTCCAGGCGCAACACAAGCTGAAGAGGTTGTCATCGCCCTAGCTGCTTCTGATTCAAAATCCAAACACATAATAACAGACTCGCGATCGGCATGTCGCAATTATGAGGCTGGCTGGATAACTCCACTAACTGAACGAATACTAAGGAACTGCAGCCGGGATACCGATCCTACTCCCCGCTGCCTGGTTTGGACTCCAGGCCATCAGGGCCGAGCAGGAAACTAAGCTGCAGACGCGGCGCCCCGAGCATCATTCACCGGGCGTTCCCATTGGCTCCTGAGCACCTGGAACCTGAAGGCGGCTGCTTACTCTCCTTCAATGCTATCACATCCTGTTAAAAGGATAGGCATCGCCTATACCCGGCCCCTGCAAAGGGACTGAGGAAAGCAAACGAACGCGTTCTACTCCGATTTTTCACGAACTCAATGATGTGCCCGGCAGTACTAAAACACTTCGATCCCGCGTTCACTGGCAGGTGCAAACACTGTGGGGAGGTGGCAGACACCTACCACATAGTTTGGGCTTGCCAGCGCCACTCAGCTCTCTCCCCCACCCCAACCCTACCAGAGAGGAATGGGAGGCGGCCCTGCTTGGCTGTTCTGACCTTCAGGGCCAAAAGGTTTTAGTCAAGAGGGCTAAGCTGGCGGCTTCGACCAATGGGGTCCCGGAATAAGGACTCCACCCATTGCGAGCTCTTTAGAGAGCCTCACCTCTTTCTTTCAATAAAGGCTTTTCACTACCCCCACGGCTCGAAAAGCTGGCGTAGTGAAGCTTTTCGCTTCAAAATCATCCGCGTGCGCGAACAGCCCGAAGGTTTTCTTTGAAAACGTCTCATCTCGTCAGGTGTTCCTCGTGTGTATTATACCGTTGCCGCGCCGTGCCGGTGAAATAAAAAAAACTACGATCGCCTGCATCACAGTGGGGTCCCACCGGTTATGGGTTCTGATGCCTTCGTACATGGCGATCCAATTCTCTAGGTTGTCGCCCAGGGGGCCGGAAAATGTCGGGGCCACGAGGATAAGCCATCACCGTGAAAGTAGGGTAGTGATCCTCTGCGACTCGATGCTTTGATTCATTGTGTCTGGCCCAGTGTAGCGAGTGCTGCGAAGCTACGCGGTGCAGTGGGCGTGGGCGCCGGAAGCAATGGACCAGGGCGCGGAGAATTGCACCAGCTCCACCTCCACCAAGAAGTTACGGGACAGAAGGCCGTCGTAGCAAACAGAAATACACCCCACAAGGTACAAGCACAAGGTACACAGACAAACAGGAACACTTTCTCTTTGCAGGTGAATTTTATACCCTACTGGGTCCCTGGGCCACTGTGCGGTCCCGCGCTGCATCAGAAGGAATGGTAAGGAAAGGCCGCCACGATAGATTCGGCCAGCGAGCACCGGTTAAGCACACACAAGTTAGTCCGGGTTTTATTTTTGTTTGCTTGGTTCGTAGAGATATGTTTCTGCTCAGCACCGGAACCCAGCGAGGATGAAAGACATTGCATTATCTCAACCACAGCTTTGCCAGGAATTCCGCTAAGTTTCTGTCACTGTTAATTTTTTTGTGTTTGCTTCTTTTCGCAGTCTTTTACAAGGTGTGAAGTTAAATCAACGCAAAGCGGGGTTTTATTCATGCTTTGGATACCTATTGGAACTTTAACGTTATCTGAAATCGGATACAACGTCGTAGCCGCAGTTGCACGGTCAAAAATAAAAAAGTAAATTTTTAGACGAAAAAGCTCATTTGTATATTATCTCGCGGCTACAGGCCCAATACTCGTGTTGATAGGAGCATTCCAGTGCCTAACGCATAAATTAAAAACAAAAGAACTATGTTAAGAAGCATTACTTGCGCGTGATAATTAATTATTGAAGCCTCTAGTCACTTCGACTCGCTCTATTGTCCGTAGGTTCAGCGCTCCTACTAGCTGCCCCAAAGGGCAGTAGTCGACATATTTCCTGAACTTTTATATTTACGAGCACCAGCCGCATATTCGTATTGCTGTGATCGTAGTGTCCTTGTACAAGTTTTTCGTAGGAATCCACATTCGGTGTGGTGTTCATCATTACAAATAACAGATATAGGTCAAGGATGTCGCAGCTAACATCTTGCTGTCGGAGTTGTTTGCAACGCTGCAGCTTTTCCTGAGACTTTTGCGTGTTCCATCATTCATACGGTCTCAAAGAAGGCTTCTTCTGCTAGCCTAATGCTATTTATGTTAATGTAGAAGTGAAGATTTGAGATTATGACTTTTTATCCAACTTTCCGATTCGATCTGGGGCTTCTCATAACGTCTTTTTTCTATTCAACCTTTATTTGTTACCTCTGTTGCTTCTATGACACTATCCATTTCTTCACTCTGTTTCTTTAATAGAGCTGCCTACCTTCAATTGCGCGTCTGACGGCGCCATCTGAATGCCCATATCAGCAAAGTTATCGAGATTTGTCTGTAGCCCGGAGAAGGAACAAATCACTACAGGTATCTAGGTCAACACCCTTCTCTTTGTTTTGGTATCAGCATGAGCATTAGAGAATGCCAGGAAGTCAACACTTGCCAAGCTCGCATTCGTTTGCAGCATGCAGACGCAAGTCAATAGTTGAATGCTTACCATCTGAGTCGGTAAATGTGATCACAGCGCACATGGCTTGTGGGTCATAGTAGTGAAAGTGATAGCGCCTCTTCATAGACTTCTGCAAACCTGGGAAACCGAAACACCATTAACATTGATTGTCCAGAAGCTACTGCATGAGACACTAAGCCGTATTCGTGAGTTTGATAAGCAAAATGTGACCGTATCAACCAGTTTGAGAAAGTATCAAATCACGAGATTCAGGAAGGGTTTATAATGTAAGCGTATTGAACAAAATTACACATGATGCGTTAATAAACGCAAGAAACCATGTTACGAAATGCAGTTGAGTCCTACTGAAGTCTACAAGTTAACACATAATGGGAGGGAGCGTGTAATATTATACACCTTATGTGTTTGAGTGCAGCACCGTCCTTTTGGAGGCTACTTCTGCTGGCCTAATGCTATTCGTGTTAATGTAGAAATGTAAAGTTGAGATTTTGTCTTTTAGCCTACTTTCTGATTCGATTGGCGGAATCGATTGGCGGAAGGTTGTAAACTTTAATCTTGATATTGGTTTGTAGAGATCTGCATATTCAACTTCAAAAATTGGTTGTCAGTTTAAAAAAAGTAAACTCCAAACCCAATGATTCTAGATTTAGGTGTGACGTTCTGCATGTGGGCAAACCGTAAAAAGTATAAAAATGCACTATTAAGTATTCTTACAAATTGCGCTAACATTTTTCGGCTTAGATCACTCTTAGTGCCGGCAGATTTTCAGAACGTATTCTGAATGGCTTGTTTTTTACCTGCGTTGCTATAGTTTATTAACAAAGAAATTATCTCGAGTTGTCCCTTGTCCATATGTGTATGATAGAATCTGGAGTGACACACTAATAAACATATATTACAAATACAAATATTTATAAAAATACAAATATTTAGATACTTTACAAACAACAATACAACTTTACACTATCTACAATATTACAATATTTACAACAATTTTACAATATTTACAAATATTTATAAACTTTAGCTGGGGTCCATCATCATGTGATGAAGACCACCTCGAGATGAAACAATATATTTCCTTTGTTATGTTCTTCAGCGTCTAAAACTTTACTTCATAGCTACGTACATTCATTTTAGCCTGCAATGTCTTCGTCATGAAAAACCATATATATTGTAGCGAATCATCACTTATGCGAATATTCTCAGGACGAAGACAATGAGAAAAAAAAGCACTACCGGGCAGCACGAGATCACTGCCGCGGTTACACTAGTCCCCGTTTTTTGTAAATTTTAAAAATATTATCTGCTAATTTTTACAATTAATACACCCTGCCAGTGGGAATACAGTTGTTTGCGTGGCCGGTCATTTAGGCTCCGTGTGCTTCTGACCAGACCTATGTCTTATAATGATTCACCGACGAGGAGGCGCAGTGGAGGAGACCTGGTATTGCGTTTTTCGTACAAGTGAGGCTGCTCCTTGTCTTTATGTCAGGCCACTGTGCACGGTAGTAAGTTTAGGTTTTCAACTGAGAGCGCTATCTTTTGCGGGGTGCCGAAATGTCAGGAGTTGTGGGTAAAACGCCAAAGCCTGTAGCTTATATTCACGTCACATTTCTTGCGGCAGTCCTCACTGTTTAACATAATTTTTTTTAAAGCTTAGTTGGTGTCTCTAGTCGGCGTTGTTGCGCGCTGCTGCGGGTAGTAGCTCTCCTAAGCGAAGAAAATAGATGGTGGTCCCTATATTTGCAGACAAGCCTCCTCATTCTGGCACGGAGCCTCTACAGGCGTTTAAAGTGCACAGTTATGGATGTGTGCCGGTCACTGTGCCAAAAGCAGTATTTTTTAGGTAGCCTAAACATCAGTAAGTAGGATTGCCTACTTTTGCAAAGACTATGAGTACACGTCGACAGGTTCTTGTTCCTTCCTAAGGTACCAGGATCTTCTGTGAAGGTTGCGGAATTCCATCCTGGAGATGCGCACCTATATTCTCGCTACCATCGTGCCATTCGAGGCCAACCAGCCCACCAGCTCTTTGCCGGCGCTTTTTTCTGCTGTGGTGCGCCCCGCCAGAGCGACCCTGTCGTCTTCAGCGGCACGGACGACCACGACGTGGAAGGCCGGCTGTCCTGCTACGAACAGGTGAGAGCTCATATCCGGTGGGACGACAGCATGACGCTCACGAATGCGATCCTGTACTCAAACGGTATAGCCGACCTCTGGTACAAGAACCAGGAATCGGGCTTGACGATCTGGTCCGCCTTCAAGACTAGCCTCTTCGACGTCTTCGGTCACACAGACGTGCGGAAACTTCGCGCCGAGCAGCGTCTTCACCACCTGCTGTATGGACGATGTCCGCGACCTTTCCAAGCGCGTCAACTGGTCCGTGACTGAAGGCGATAAAATCAAACATGCGCTGAAAGGTATAGAGGACGACGCTTTTAATACGATTGTGGCTCCTCCCTCCTCCATGACTGATCTCTGCAACCTCTGCCAAAGCTACGATGAGCTCCGCCGACAGCGCGTTTTGACTCGGGAAACCGTCTGCCCCGCTGGAAGCACTTACTAGCCTCGCCGTGACGACAGAAGGCAGATACTTCCTGTTGCACATAGAGCTTTGTCCATGAGGAGCTTCCCGGCAGTTCTTGCTTCTTGCCGCTTACCCGAGCCCATCTAATTTGGCTGCGGCACTCCAGCACGTGATCCAGAACTAAGTCTTAGAAGCACTGCCACCGGTTCTCCCCCCCAGCCGCCCGTTGCAGCACCGCACAAATACACACAAACCTTCAAACAAAGAGCGAGTTGACGGGCTAGTTGGTATTGCATGGTAAAAGAACAGCGCTAAGTACGAGACAGAAGACGGACATGAAAGTTTATAGTAAGTGCTGATCCTTGTGCTTCTATGTTTGTCTCCTGTCCCGTACTTAGCCATGGTCCTTCACCTTCAAACAACCCCACCAAGAACCTCGTTTTTCGTGTCGACCTTCACTGCCGTAAACATAAATACAATTTCCTCCTGCTAGACCACTTTTCCGACCAGAACTTCAACATTTCTACCAATGGCGGACATCAGACAACCTCCCTTTTGTAATGTCTGCCGAATGGCCGACCACGTTACTGCCGCCGCCGATTCCTGCCCCCTGCTGCCCCTCTCGGCCATAGAACCTACGCCTCTCCCCAGCCGTTTCACCGTTATTTTCTTTTCGAGAATGTCGACTCCGATCGCAGGACCTCTGTTCGCCGCCGTTCCCCTTCTCCGTCGTCCTACATCACCATCTGAAAACTAGTGGCCGGCGTTCCGGAAGGAGAGCCGCTTGTTTGTCGACAAATTCAAGGCGTCGACTTTGCCCGTCCAATAAGATTGTTTCATATTTGAACAGCGCAATAAAACAACGCGACACAACGAAGAAAGGACACCACAAGCGCTGACTCGCAACTAGATTTTTACTACACGTCCAAGCATCTTAAATACTAAGAACGCCAAACACAAACAAGAGAAAAAAACCAAATAAAAACGACACAAAGCTGCTAATCATGCCCACAAAGGTGACAATCAGCACGAGCGCGAGACTACACATCTTGGCCGGATAAAAACATCATCTCTTTATCAGTTAGTGTACAGAAAGATCACTAATGCAGCTATCAGGTTCCAAGCGGATGTGAAAGGCCTCCAAAATTTCCCGCGTTAGGCTGTCATTATGTTTTCCTAGGATGACGGTGTTAGAAAACAGAGGGGTGCAAGTACCTTCACTCCAGTGGCGGGCAAGGTTACAAGAAGACCCATTATCTCAGGACCTGTGGTGCTCACTAAGGCGAGCGTTGATGCAACGTCCTGTCTGGCCAATATAACTAAACCCGCAAGTGTACGGAATCCTGTAGACAACCCCCACATTACAGGGCACAAAAGGGCTCTTATGGTTGGACTGACAAACCCCAGTCTTTTTCTTCGCGGTTGTTGCCTTAGCCTTCTCTTCCACCTGCCTGCAAACACCTCTAAGTTTTTTAGGCGCTGAAAAGACCACATCAACATCGTATCTCGCCGCAACATTCTTCAAACCATGTCCCACACCATGCGTGTAAGGCACCACCACAAACTTCTTTTTTTCCCCTTATGGCTTATCCCCGCTCTTGATCCATCTAAGAAGCTTATCGCATTCCCTGGAAATCTCATGAGAAGGGTAACCGCTTGATCTTAATCGGCCAACTTGACGCAAAATACTTTCATTGATTCTTTCAAGACACAACTTGTTCATGGCAGATTTCAGGCTAGAAAAAACAATGCCATTTTTTACCAGGTTTGTGTGGCTTGATTGGTAATTTAGAAAAGCCTTGGTAGAGCGAGGGAAATATTCCCAACACACATGACGCTCTTCCAACAACAGTCTTAAGTCCAGAAATTGAAGTACATCCTGTTTAGGAAGTTCCGTCGTGAAAGTTAGTCCCATCGCGCATTCTCTGAAAACCTTCAGTACATCTCCCACGCTACGCGTCAAGTAACCCTTCTTAACAAAAACAATATAATCATCGACATACCGAAAAATCCTGAGAACCAACCCGTCACATCTCCTGTCTATGGATCTGTCTACCCTGGCAAGGAAGATATTGGCTAACACAGGTGCTACTTTAGATCCTATGCACACTCCATCATTCTGCGCAAACGATTTCCCTTTCCATTCAATGACAGTTGAACGGAGGTAAAAAGACAGAATCTCTAAGAAGCCCTCAAGGGACAGACCACATCTAGCAATAAAATCAGTTTCATGGTTGTAATCAGCGATGCACATTTTTACACTTTTCATGAGGTCATCATGAGGTAGAGAATAATATAGGTGTTGCACATCAATGCTGAAAGCATCACACCTTCCCGGGTTATTGGATTTTAGGAAGTCAACCATAGCACCGGAATTAGAGATGTGAAAAGGATCCTCAATTATCAAACACGAAAAATGCTTTTGAAGATAGCTAGACACGAAGAACTGCCAAGTGCCGTGCTCAGACACGATCGATCTGAAGGGAACATTGTCCTTATGCGTCTTTGCAGAAAAGAAAACCTGAAGGTGCGATCCTTTTGCGCTCTTAAGAGAAGCCGCGAGGCGTTGCAAGTTGTTCTCTTCCAAAAGACGAAGGGCACTTATCTTGACTTTGTTAGCTCTGAAAGTTACGGACTTGAAGTTCTTTGTTAAGGCTTGATGCTCTTTTTCTTCAAAGGTGCCAGCAGGGAGAACGACAAAGCACCCTTCCTTGTCGGCGACCATTATTCTGAGACCACTAGATGCAGCAAAGTCAACGAGCTTTTTCATGCGGTGGTAATTCCGTGGTTTCTCTTTTGTTCTTTCGAAAACTTCGACACATTCCGAGATGCATTGAAACTGATTATCTTTGCCTGCCAACCGGGATATTTTCTTTGACAAGGCAAGTTTCTCGGTAGCTTTCAACCGTGGCTCATATGCAAACTTCGGTCCCAACCTGAGAGTTGCTAGGTGTTATTCCGGCACGTCGCATTCGCCCAGGACAACAACCTTTCCTTGCTCCGCAGCGTCCTTCTTCTTTCTCGGCAAGCCTGTCCGGACTGAGTTCCAGAGGAACTCTGTAATAAAATACATCGTCCCACACCACTCCGGGAACCCTTGCTGCCGATCGGTCCTGCCACAAATAACCCGTAGATGGTCTTTGAAGAACCGTGCTTGACGCCACAAATCGGACTTCATGATCCTGCAAATTCGCCTGGTGTGTCCTCTTGACGGCTCCAAAAAACCACACCCCATTTGAACGTCAGGAGGGCAAAGTGTTTGGCGTTCTTAGTATTTAAGATGCTTGGACGTGTAGTAAAAATCTAGTTGCGAGTCAGCGCTTGTGGTGTCCTTTCTTCGTTGTGTCCCGTTGTTTTATTGCGCTGTTCAAATATGAATCAATACCAACTCGCCCATTTTGCAGCTTTAATGAATGTAATTTCTAGTACCGTGGGCTCCCCTCTTTTCAATCTTTGTAATCTTTCTAACCAGCTCTCGGTAGGCAATCCTGCTGTCATTGTGTCGATCATCAGCGGTGTGTGTGTGCAGGGCCAGAGTTCTCTCTTGGCATGTCAGGTACGGGTTTTGCCCTCCTGACGTTGAAATGGTGTGTGGTTTTTTGGAGCCGTCAAGAGGACACACCAGGCGAATTTGCAAGATCATGAAGTCCGAATGAAAAGCTATATCTGACATTCTCCTCCACCTCACAAAACACAATGAAATCTCCCCGAAACTATGCAAGGCACTCACGGCTACCCATCCTTCTCCTGGCCGTTTTTACATGCTCTCTAAATTACATAAAGCCGGTATTCCTGGACGGCCAATAATTTCAGGAATCGCCACCATCACAGAAACAATATAAAAGTACATTGACACTCTAATTAGCCACATTCCAGTCACACATCCATCCTACATCAAAGATACAAACAACTTTCTCCGCCAGATAGACAATATAACATTACCTGAAGGAGCCTTTCTTGTGACCATGGATGTAACATCCTTATACACAAACATTCCCCATTACGACGGCATTGCAGCCCTTTTAGAATCTTATGAACAGCAGAGACCTCATGAATCTCCAAGCCCAAACGTCTTAGGAACACTCGCCAAAATTGTGTTAGAATATAGTAGCTTCGAATTTGATCTTCAATATTATCAACAAGTAAGTGGCACCGCTATGGGAACAAGAATGGCCCTAAATTTTGCCAACATCTTCATGCATCATATACTGTCAAAATTTTTTTTCTTGTCTAATTCAGCCTTACTTTTACAAGCGCTATTTGGATGGTATTTTTATAATATGGACAAACACATAACAACAACTTATCCATTTCATTGACAGTTTCAACTCCGTACACCCAAACATAAAGTTTACGCACACCTGCTCAACTAGTCAAATCAATTTTCTTGATGTTGACATTCTGGTGGACAAGGTGTAAGTTCGTACAACCGTTTATAGAAAACCAACCGACTCACAAAAATATCTACATTTTCAAAGCGCCCATTCCCGTCACTGCAAAACCAGCATCCCTTATTCGCAGGCCCATCGTTTTCGAAGAATCTGCTCTAACGACCTAGACTTTCATGAAAACTCCGAACACATGCGCAACGTGCTCTTAACACAGCGCTATCCACGTTCCCTTATTGATGACGCCATAAGCAGAGCTTCAAACCTGAACAGTAGTCAAATACTCCAGGGGCACCGAATAGATAACCGAAATGATTACACTACAAACCTTAATCTCACATTTAACAGTAACGCACCAAACATAAACAGAATTCTTAATATGCACTTTATTATTCTCCAGCAAAGTCACGACTATCGAAAATATTTACATGCGCACCCCGCGTGATTTACAGGCGTGCCAAAAAACATTCAGAACCATCTAGTCCACTCCAAGGAACACAAAAAACCAAAATGTGGATGCCAGCCCTGTGGTAAAGATCGCTGCAAAGTTTGCAAGCACATGCAGACTACGTGTTCCGCAACCAGTACGAGGTCAGTTTTCCAGCATTCAATCAACGTTAACTTAGACTGCGACTCATCAAACAATATTTAACTTCTTGAATTCACTGTGTGTAACCAGCAATACATAGGACAGGCAAACACTGCATTCCGCATTCGATTTAACAATCACAACGCACACACCAAGTCTCTCCCAAATCTTCCCCTATCCAAGCATGTAAACGCAGAAGGACACCCTTTTGACCAACTAAAAGTAACAATTATTACAAGGTGCTTCAAAAACAAGCGAGAACGTGAACAACGTGAATCCGATTTTATCCACAAGTTTAATACTAATCAAGAAGGTCTTAACGAAAAGCCTGGTACCATTTCTTTTATTCACGACCTCCAAACAAAATAATACTACACTTCGCGTTAATGGGCTAACTCAGATATACCCTTTGTAACTCCTAGTGTATATCCCAGGCAATCATACCCCTCCTTACTTACACTATCCTGCCTCGTGCAGTATTGATAAGCTTTGACGTTCTTTCCTTACATTTTCCAACAATTTGAAATCTTTGTACACAGATAGCCCAGCCCTCCTCCCCTATAAACAAGTATTCCCGACGAAGTCTGTTCAACGACCAGCCCAGGGAAAGGGGTGCACCGCTCAGTGAAACCCAGACCCCCTGAGTAAATTCTTACACAAGTGCTCGTTAACGTAGCCCTCTTCTTCCTTAACGTTCTAGCCCTCGGCTCACCGGAAATTAGTGAGACACCTGGTTTTGGCCTGTTCGTCGCTGCCTGTGTCATTTGCGCAGCGGCGCCTCTTTGGCCACGCATCTACAGCGGCGCCCTTCTTTGTGTTTGTGCATTTTGTTTGTGTGTTTTGTTAGCACGTTTTGCTTTCGTACGCCTGTGGTTGCTGCGTTGCCCATTTCTCCCGCACCATCTTCCTCTCCCTTTCTCTCGTTTCGCCATCTCCTTTTGTACCCCATCCTTCCTTACTATACTAGTTTTCCCCTTTTTTCTTTTCTTTCTATTTATTTGCTCTCCCCCCCGAATATTGTCCCTGTCTGCTCCCCGCACCCCCATCTTTATTATTATTTTTTGTTCAATGTTTTGAACTGTTGTTGCTTTTTGCTTGTTGCACTCCTTTCTCCCTCCTCTGAAGATCATAAACTTAAAACGTCCATCTGACATAAGACCACTACAGTCTAGAAGAAGATCGCACCGCGGTCGAAACGTTGATAAATAAATGTGTCTCTGTATAAGTGCCCACTTCTCATATATATATATATATATATATATATATATATAAAGGAAGCCAACCGTCACAGAAATCAAGGTACATATGGGAATGTTTCTTTTTTTTAATATCTAGTGCCAATCAATTAGCTTTTTTTAAAGAAAATTACTTATAAAGCAGCAGAAAAAACAACCATGCCGCCGGTGGGATCCGAACCCACGACCTCCGAATATCGCGTCCGGTGTTCTTACCAACTGAGCTACGGCGACGGCTGTCCAATCTGCTGCTTTCGTGGGTATTTATGTTTTGCGTGTAAGCGAACCTTGAGAGTGTTGACCAGCGCCACCCTCGTCCGTAGCGGTGGACGTAGCACGTCCTGTAATACCGCAAGTGTGGCGTAGAACGTCATCTAACGGCGTGGGCGAAAAACTGTGCGAGATACCTCTTATGCTACCTATGGCATCATGACTGCCATAACCGAGACCCCCGTTAAGCCATTAGCAGACAAGGCAAATGAAGTCAGGGGCTCGTTTGACAAACATATTAAGGAAGCCAACATTCACCGAAATCAAGATGCATAGGGGAATGTTTCTATTTTTTGAATATCTAGTGCCAATCAATTAGTTTTTTTTAAGAAGATTACTTATAAGGCAGCAGAAAAAAACAACCATGCCGCCGGTGGGATCCGAACCCAATACCTCCGAATATCGCGTCCGGTGCTCTTACCAACTGAGCTACGGCGACGGCTGTCCAACCTGCTGCTTTCGTGGGTATTTATGTTTTGCGTGTAAGCGAACCTTGAGAGTGTTCACCAACGCCACCCTCTTCCATACCGTTGGACGTAGCACGTCCTGTAATACCGCAAGTGTGGCGTAGGACGTCATCTAACGGCGAGGGCGGAAAACTGTGCGAGAGACCTCTTATGCAACCTATGGCATCAAGACTGCCAGAACCGAGACCGCCGTTAAGCCATTAGCAGACAAGGCAAATGAAGTGAGGGGCTCGTTTGACAAACATATTAAGGAAGCCAACAGTCACCGAAATAAATGTGCATAGGGGAATATTTTTTTTTATTATCTAGTGCCAATGAATTAGTTTTTTTTAAAGAAAATTACTTATAAAGCAGCAGAAAAAACAACCATGCCGCCGGTGGGATCCGAACCTACGACCTCCGAATATCGCGTCCGGTGCTCTTACCAACTGAGCTACGGCGACGGCTGTCCAATCTGCTGCTTTCGTGGGTATTTATGTTTTGCGTGTAAGCGAACCTTGAGAGTGTTCACCAGCGCCACCCTCGTCCATAGCGGTGGACGTAGCACGTCCTGTAATGCCGCAAGTGTGGCGTAGAACGTCATCTAACGGCGAGGACGGAAAACTGTGCGAGAGCCCTCTTATGCTACCTATGGCAACAAGACTGCCAGAACCGAGACCCGCGGCACGTTATAGCCCCTCCAATCCTGTTTCGGCGCGGCCGTCATGGTTCGCTACTATATATATATATATATATATATATATATATATATATATATATATATATATATATATATATATATATATATATATGTGTGTGTGTGTGTGTGTGTGTGTGTGTGTGTGTGTGTGTGTGTGTGTGTGTGTGGTTCGCTACTATATATATATATAGTAGCGAACCATGACGGGCGCCCCGAAACAGGATTGGAGGGGCTATAACGTGCCGCGGCTTCGGCGTACGACAAAGGAGGGACGGAAGGAACTTCAGGCAGGGTAGGAAGAGCCTCGGCGACTTCTTATCGGATGACGCGCTGAAGCAAAGAAATAAGGAGAGGCAGCGTCCGGACTCGGGGCGACGAGAGAGAGCTGACGAGCAACTTCTTCGCGAACAAACGGCTCTATCTGTGGTAGCAGAGGCGACTGGTAGGATTCAGACGTCAAATCCCCCAGAGGCTCCGGGTGCGAGAGCTGAGTGAAAGTGAGAAGACAGCGCTTGCGCAGTTCGTCGTAGCCCTGGCATTGGGCAGGGACGCCGACGACGGTTGCTGGATTTTTGGCCAGAAGCATCTGAAACGAATCGTCGTCGATGTTCTTCAGTATGTCATCGATCTTGATGCGCTCTGGCAACGAAGAACCTACACGCCTACACAGGTCCACCACATCCTCCATGTAGCTGGTGAACCTTTCACCAGGCAGCTGAGCGCGAGCACGTAGGCGTTGCTCGGCGCGCAACTTGCGCACCGCAGGCCGGCCGATGATGTCGGCGAAATTCTGCTTGAAGGCAGACCACGATGCGATGTCAGCCTCGAGGTTGCGGTGCATTGTAGCGAACCATGACGGCAGCGCCTGATGCCGCATAGGAAGATCATTGACCAAGCGCCGATGAAGACGAGGCGCCGGTGAAAGACGAAGTTTGGCTGCGCTGCACGAGATCGCTTGGATTATGGATTGGCCGTCGGCGGTGCCCGCCGTCCTGCTCCCCGTTTTGTGTCGCCCGCGGTGAACTCTTTCCCTGAGCAATTTGTGCACAAACCGCATATATATATATATATATATATATATATATATATATATATATATATATATATATATATTATATATATATATATATATATATATATATATATATATATATATATATATATATATATATATATATATATATAAGACAGTTTTGAAGAAGACCGCACCGCGGTTGAAACGTTGATAAATAAAAGTGTCTTTGTAGAAGTGCCCACTTCTCCTAAATATATATATATATATATATATATATATATATATATATATATATATATATATATATATATATACAAAATGAGGATATTTCGACTAGACTACGTCTGGGGGGTTGCTTTGCTAGCATACATTTCGAAAGTCGATGTACTTTAGCACGACGCAGCCAATTTTGTCGGGCTACAGCGGCGACAATAATGGCGTTTCCGAAATTATAAAAACTGATATGCCTATTATTAATGGACAGTATTCTTTTTCTAGTATTTTTTCTTTTGTGCCCATCTTCTTTCCAGCATCCGTTTGCTTGTTATTTTGTTCATGTGTCGTATATCTGTGCGAATGCCAACTCCTTAAGAAGAGGAGCAAGATCGCTGTAACTTCAGTCTTGAGAAAGGACAGGCTTCGTACGAAACGTCGGCTCAAAATAAATCTATGTCTAAATGAAGCAATTCTCAACTCTCAAGAATTCTCATTCTCAAGAACACGGCCGGCGAAATGAAATCTGCAAGGTAAAAAAGGAACAAACGGAGCTGATCATCTGCATTGAGTATTCTCAAATTACTTTTAAGAATTGCAGAAAAAGCTGGATCTTGAAATAGTTAAAAACTCGAAGCTAACGGGCGAAAATCAGGAGCTCAGTTCCCGCTGTGCTGCCTCTCGAAACATGAACATAGAAATCAAAGGTGTCCCAGAAAAAGAGAATGAAAATATCGATTTGATCCTGTCAACACTTGGGAATGCAGTTAAGGAACATAGAACTAGCTTGGATGTTGAAGCCGCGCACTGTGTTCCCACTCCCAGCTCTTGCAAATCTAATATCGTGGCTTTTGACTTTTTTTTGTGGGAGGGGGGAGCTCTTTTTTTTTGCTTTTTTCAGCATGACAAAACATCGTGGTCAGATTGAAGCCCAAAGCAAAACGTGATGTCATGCTGCAAAAAGCGAAAAAAATGCGACTTACTATTGAGGACGTGGGACTTGAAGGCACGTATTCAATATATGTAAATGAGCACCTAACACCAGAAAACAAGAACCTGCTTGGAGCCGCATGTGCAAAGAAAAAGGAGATAGCCTGGAAACACGTGTGGACGAGAAACGGTGCTATCTTCGCACGCCAGACCGATGAATGCAAAGTCATCCGGCTATATCTACAGGATGATTTGCCAAAAATGACGTAGTGAATGCCATCGATCATCACACCCACTTTTACCCGATTCTTTCGCTTGTATGGAAGAGGCGGCACTGCTCACCTCACCCCCCCCCCCCCCCCCCCCAAACCATGGGAATTTAACTACTAAGAAAAAACGACCGTGGTAAATGCTTACATGTCCTACATTGGAACATTAAGTGTGCTCTAAATAAGGCCGATGAACTAACTAATGTTATGACAAGTTTTGCGTGTTCATTTGACATAATCATGCTCTCTGAAACATGGTATCGTTTCGATACCGATGTTATTAGGATTCCCGGATACGATACATTGTTTCTCAATCGCAGTTCGGAACGTGGTGAGGGCGTTGCCCTTCCAGCAAAGGAAAACTACTCGTGCCAGGTCTTATCAAACCACTGTGTGAACGGCAAGAGTATCAAGATGCTTACAGTCCAATCTGCCAGACAAATCATTACCGTTGTCTATCGCCCACCACAAGGCAATTTAATCAAATTCTTTCGATTTTTTGATAGGGAAATAACATTTTTTTCTAATCATTACCTATCCTGTATAGGAGGCGATTTTAATATAGACATGAGCATTAATAATTCTGTACAACAAGAATTCCTGACCATAATGCAAGCCGCGGGCTTCTAAAATGTCATTAATAGACCTAAACGCATAAATCATAAATCTTTTTCCACTGTCGACTTTTTCATTATGAATTATAGTGTACCTTTCACTGCGGGACGTCTTGCGGTAGACATTGGTGACAACCTCCCTATTTTCTTGCGCATTCAGAAACCTCTTTCAACAAATACCTCAAATTATACCTCAGTTCATTTCACAAAAGAACCTCGAACCGCTTAGAACTCGCATACAACTAGTGGATTGGGGTCCTGTATTCGCCAGCGCTGACTCCGATACTGCTTATAATATTTTCTTGAGGGTTTTTCCCCGTGTATCAAGAATGTTTTCCTGTCACTGAAGTGAAGATGCCAAAAAATGCTCGCAAACCTTGGACTTCCGCACGACTTGTACGACTCGTGAACAACAAACACAGGATGTTAGTAAAATTAATTAGAACTAAGGATACCACACTTTGGCTCAATTTAAAGCATTGCGAAATCGTTTGAACAATGAAATTAGGTCAGCTAGGATTACTCACTACAATGATCTTTTTGACAGGAAACTCTGCAGTAATCCTATTGAAAAATGGAAACGTCTTAATCTGCTGTTAAAGAGAGTTACTCGTCCAGACAAAATTACAACCCTGAAAGTCGAAGGTACGGAACTAAGTGGATTGTGCTTGGCCAATGCTTTTAACGAATTTTGTACCTCAGTTAAGACTCGCTCTCAAAACACTGCCTGTTCGAGGTTTTTGGGTAAAAAAATCTCACAATCCTTGTTTTTTGAACCGACTAATGAAATTGAGGGGTACAATAATCTAAAATCCCTGCAGGACACGGCAAGACTAGACTCCTGCAATATCCAAAGCCGTCCAATAAAATATGTCTTGCATGAAATTGTTTCATGTCTAACGCAAATATATAATATTGTACTTTCTACCGGCAGTTTTTCTGCTGCCATAAAACTTGCCAGGGTGGCCGTATTCTTTTAAAAATGCAGACAGAAATATAGTAATTATACGCCAATATTCGTTTTGCCCTTAATCTTTAAGGGGCTTGAAAGTGTAATTCATTTCCGTGTTCATGATCACCTACAAAAACACTCTATTATAAATGACTGCGAGTGCGGGTTCACAAAAAATAGTCCAACAGAACAGGCATTACTTGATCAAAAGGGGTATATATTAAGCAATATGGAATCCCAGAAGCTTACATTAGGAATTTTTGTAGACTTTAGTAAGGCTTTTGATACGCTTAATCATAATACTCTGTTTGTTAAGCTTGAACATTACGGTATACGCAATCATGCCCTTAAATTTTTCAAATAATACATGTGCTCGCGATCACAATATGTTTCCATCAATAGTTGCTGTTATTAAGTTCTACAAATTTCAAAAAGTGTGCCCTAGGGCAGTCTTCTAGGTCCTATACTTTTTAATATATATATATATATATATATATATTTATATATATATATATATATATATATATATATATATATATTATATATATATATATATATATATATATATATATATATATATATATATATATATATATATATATATATATATATATATTTCAAAAAGTGTGCCCTAGGGCAGTCTTCTAGGTCCTATACTTTTTAATATATATATATATATATATATATAAATATATATATATATATATATATATATATATATATATATATATATATATATATAAGTCAAAATCATTATAAGCAAAGCGATAAAATATATTTATGCTGACGACACCTGTTTATTCTGCTCCTCCTCAGATATGAACCTACTGACGGACACCGCGATCACAGCACTGGATAACTTGATGGAATGGTCTTCATTGAATTCATTTTCAGTAAACCGAGAGAAAACAAAGGCAATAATATTTCATTCCAAGGGCAAGGTGGTCGCGAATCTTCCACCAATCCTTTTCAGCGGCACAGAACTACAATACGTCGAGGCATTCACCTCCCTTGGCATAGATTTTACTCGCACAATGTCATAGAATGCCCACATAAGCAAGTTATGCATCACCCTGCCTAAATTCATAGGTATTACCACTCGTAATAAACAAAATTTGGCCGCGAAAACAAAGCCCGACCCTTATTACGCTTTTTTTCTTCTCATATATAGGTTATTGTTACTTGGTATGGAGAAATACTACTGTGTCAAATATACAAAAGCTTTTTACATTACAGAAAAAAATGTTACGGATCATTACAAATGCGTTCTTTGACGCCCCGACACGCCCCATAAGACAAAGATATAAAATAATTCCGTTTAAAAGCTATTTGATTACAGGTTTGCCTGCTTTTATAAAAAAAATCACGGCACGAAATGGCCCCTTTTTGAGCCGCATTGATCGTCTTATACCATATGCCACACCCTATGCAACTAGAGACCATGGAATGTTTGCAATACCCATATGCAGAACAAACTACGATTGTGCGATGTTAAATTATATTCTTCCGAAATGTTTGAACACCCCTCTCTGTAGAAATTTAACAAAATGACTCCTTCTGCACTTAGGGAACTGTTCATTGACTAGGTTGTATTTTGTTACTCTGTTGAAATGCTTTTACCTGTCATTTCTCTTTTCTTCTTCGTTCTCTAATAATCTCTAACAATGTGTAATGACTCATGTGTAACTGTCTCTGCTTATTCTGCTGATTTCTACAGGTGACGAAGCTTGTCAAGCGGTCATTGCGAACCGCTTTTTTTTTCGTTACTCACGGTTTTTGTAGTACAAAAGCTGAAATAAACTTGGCTTGACAAAAGAACGTATAATGAGGGATCTGTTTTGACACACATATGAAGGAAATGAAGAAAACCAAGAGCCACTAAAACCAAGGTGCATAGGGTAATGTTTTTTTTAAATTTTTGCTGTTTATCAATGGTGCGGTAATGCTGTGAGTAATCTGTCCCTTAAAGACAATAATGATAAAGCAAAAGAAAAAGCAACCATGCCGTCGGTGCGCACCGGCAGCACAAATATTCGCGAATGCACAATATTTGACAGCTGTCCCCGTAGCTCAGTTGGTAGACCACCGGACGCGTAATTCCGAGGTTACGAGCTCGGGCACTGCCGGCGGCATGCTTGTTTTTTCTTCTGCTGTATTATTCATCGTCTTTAAGTGACAGATTAATCACGGCTTTATTCTTCTATTGATTAACACTATAAATTGAAAAAAAAACATTCCCTTATGCACCTTAGTTTCAGTGGATGTTGGGTTCTTTAATATGTGTGTCTGTGTATATATATATATTGAAAAGCACTTGCTCCATAACATTTCGGCACGGGCCCACTTTCGTTCGAATGGCCATTTTGTGAGCGGTAGTAAGCTTTTCAGCCAGCAATTGCCAACACCACCTTTACTTATCCGACTAAGGAACAGGACAAAAAATGCTATTGCTGCGATGTGAGTTTCGCAGATACAATGGTATATCTCAACGAAACATACTTAAAGAGAGCGGGAACTCCGAATTGAAGACACATGTGGGAGACGGTTAATAGTTCAACTACTACTCTCCCGCTGATCAATACCACAAAATAAAAGAGAAGCATCCGCTTGATTCTTCATTTCCGTGACGGTTGGCTTCCTTCGTGTACGTCGTCACTAGGAACTCTTTTTCCTTCCCTTGTCTTCTGAGTAGCTTAAAAGGTGCTTCGGTTCTGGCATTGTTGATGTCCCAGGTAGCAAACGAGGGTTCTTGTGCAGCTATCGCCTTTAGCGTTTGATCACATTTCACGTGCCACTCGCAGTAACGCAGGTCTTACTACGTCCGCCGCTAAGGACGATTGTGGTGGTGGTGAATATTCTGCATGTTCGGCTGCACTGTACGTAAATACCACCGAAAGCAGATTGGACAGCCGTCGCCATAGCTGCATTGGTAGAGCACTGGGCTCGAACTTAGTAAGCCTCGGATTGGCAGCCCACCGGCAAATGGCGTTTCTGTTTCTCCTGTCTTCTAATTAATTACCTCTAAGCTATGATATAGTTACTCGTTTATTATTCCATCAATCTGCCTTTACACTTCTTGTACTTCGTTTTGAGCACTGACATTGTGCCTCACGTAAAATGCACATGGTTGATACGCCGGTGCGCTCCACCGAATAACAAGCGAATCCAAGCAATATTTTGTTAAAAAGAGAATTGTTCGCTGCGGCATAACCTTGGGCACATTGCCCACAACACCCCTTCTCAGCAGAGCAGAATTTGGCAACCTTGATGTTGTACTTGTCTACCGCCTCCTACATGGAGAGGCTCGTTGGCCACGGCAAACCTAAGCCACGCCTATACAGGAAACGCCAAATGAGAAGGTCAAAATAATGTCGCGAGAGTGTGCTGTGGATTCGCCCCGGAACATACCGCATTTACTCCCCTAACTTGGTGGGGTCTACTGTGGGAATAATATTGAAATAGCGATGGTGAGGAGTTAGTTTCATACTGCTTGCGGAAGGATGTAGGCGAGATAAAGAATAGAGAATGTTCAAAATGGTCTCATACTTTGCCACCGCACTTTTCTAGGCAGATAGAAAATTATATATAGTACGTACCAGTAAAGGTATAGTTTGCAACATCAGTGAATTCACCAGCAATAACAACAAAATAGTAGATATCGTAATTAAGAATAAAAGATGTAGATGCTAAATGTTTTACGCTGCCATGCACGCAGGCAAGTCAGGAAGACGAGATGTTGAAATGGTTTGTTGAATTTATACAATCTCCAGGGCCTAAAGCAGCAAAGATGTACATTGTGTTTTTCGCCAACATAAATACCATGACGGTCAGGAATGTGGCAAGCGTTCCGGGAGAAAAGGTTATGGCATAGATTATTTAAATGTGTATTGTGGTTCATGAATACTTTCTTCAAGAAACGGTAGAATATAAAGCCGTCGCACGAAAGGTGCAGATAAAACTGACTGAAACAAGTTTGTACCCCTAATAAGGCATCATTAACGATGCTGAGGGGTAGCCACGATAACATGCAGTGACATTAAGGCAAAGAAGCCTTGAAATACTTAAGTTGGGAATAGAAAAATGATTATACTATTCAATTGGAAGGACATGAGAGTTATAGGTTTCGAAGCGTATTCAGACGAATTTAGTTTTTCTGCCAGAACAGATATTTCTCTTTGATATATCATGTGAACCTTAGTTTACAACCGATTAGTGATACCCTTAAAAATAAAACCACATCTTGCGCAAGAGAAATGATGATAATGGCAATTTGGCATGTACTTTGCAAGCTATCCCGGGTGACCACTGTTCTTATTAAAGAAAGCTGTAACTTCACAGCGTCGATCGCCATAAATGAAACTGACCTTGCAGAACTGCAAGGAACAAACTCTACTATGCAGTAACCGCCTGGCTGTTGAGAGAATTTTAAACCCGACAAAGACTGGCAGGAAGTTCAGACAGGCTGTGCTGATGTCAAAATATAGTGAATGCTCCTGTATTTTTTGCAGTGTTTTCTCGAAGTGTGGCAATAAAAACAAAATAAAAGAAGTGACCAGCCTCCATATGCTTTATACATAAGATATATCCACAACTATGATAGTTACAAGATTAAACGCGCTTTAAAGAACGCACATTTGTTAAAGCACTGTAGAAGAAATTGAGAAGAAGACAAAGAGGGTTATATCAAGAGCCAGAGTGATTAGAACGCTAAAGAGACCATGAAATTCGGAGCAGATTGCTACAGTGGACAATATAATTGCGATGGTAGTGAGACAGGCACCGGTTGTGAGGAGTTGGATATTCTTTTCAGTAATGCGAGAGGAAGTAAAGAAAGCTTGGCAAGCAATAGAAAAGGAACACGTGGCTGCTGAGTATGTGGCAAGTGAAGATCTCTCTAAGGAAGGTAGGGAGATACGCTAGAATGACATGCCATTTCGTGTAAAGAGTACCTCGCGGCCTTTAGCGCATCGAAAGCTTAGCGAACGCTACCGATGTTATATATCACAAGAAAGGCGCTGTTAGGCCATGAAAAAATGAGATTACATTCGTGTTCCTTTCTTTTGGTTTAGGATATTTATTATATTAATCCTTATACAGACAACTAAACTATTCAGTCAACAAAAGGGTTTTGCCAATTTTCAGAAAACGTCTTCGAAGATGGACCATATCGAATTGACGCAGAAATAATAAAGGACTGCTCAGGACATGCCCGGCCGTTCCACAAGCCTTTATTGATATTCAGAAAACACCACAAGCCAGTCAGGCGCTGAAAAAATTAGCTTGTAGGAAATACTAAACATGCTGGAAACTACCTACGGGGCTTCAGAACAAAAGTTCTAAAATCGCAGTTGGAAAGGGTTAGGGGAATGAAGACAGAGACTCTTCGCTACTAATAAGCACGTGTTTAGAGAGGCTAGTCAGAGAACTCCACTGGGAGGAGTGGGGACGAATTCACAAGTTTCACGTACGGTGCCGCCGCCACGCGGCCGCCTCGAGAACTGCCAGAGAGATGTTGTGGGCGAAAGCCGTCCGCCTTGGGTCGACGTCTCTGGACCAATTTCTGTACTGTTATTTCTCCTGCGGAGCCCTTTTAGCTTATTGTTGCATTTTTAGTGCCGTATTTCATACAGCCGCGGTGACACGTTAATGTGACATCCAAGCGCGGTTGTAAAGCACGCATTATGAACAGGAAATATCAAAGCAATTTCGATTTCTGGCTGCTGCAGTGCTTGAACTGTTTAGTTCAAGGGGAGCTAAAACTTTACGTTCCCTCTTATTCAAAGCTCAAGAAGAAGTGGATAATTAAGTCAACTAGAATCTCAGTGAATGCAATTCGGTTACCTATCATGAAAATTTAAAGCAGCGCAAGAAACGGGGAAGACCAAGAAACACACTGACGACAGCACAAGCACTGCAGATATACTATTGGATTTATTCATATAATCGCCCTCTTTTTTTTTTGCGTGCGGCTTTAAATTTGCAGCGTAATCATGGTTTACACTGCAAAACTTGTGACCATGATTGTGACAGTTTTCAGCACGCATTTATGCACCCAATATTTTTTCTAGCATGTGACTGCTTTGCAGTGATGTTAACTGGCATACATTTTACACCAGCGACCACTTGAGGGCTCAGTTAACTGGAAAAAAAAAACATGTTTCATGCATGATTCTATACCTACTCTGCTTGGAATCAGTAGTCGACGGATATGCAGTAAATTCACTATCTGTGGAACTTTACGGCGGCGTGGCGCTATGTCGGCAGCAGAAAGTAGCATATTGTGGCACGGAAGAAGCAGCAGCTACATCTTATTTTTAAAGCCGGAGCTTTAAAGAAAAGCGATCAAGCGATCGCTGCCAGAAAAATACTTCCGTCGGGACTTGTTAACGATTTACATCAGTCAAAATCGTACTCTACCTGCAGTGCTCGAAAAGAAATCAGTAGCGCTAAAATGTGCAGTGAAGACTATCGTTGTTACTTTCTATTGTTGTATGATGTTGCTTCCAGAGCACGATGTTTTGTGTTTTGTTTATCTGAGCAGCAGGATGCTGCAGCTTATATGCTGAAATCAGGGTAAAAATAGGCCTACTGACAGCTAACGGGGCATACCCGCACTACGTCAGTGAATCAGCTCTTATTCTTAAAATTGTGGCATCCGCGAGTATTATCAATAAGAACCGGAAACTATCTCGGTATACGGGTGTTTCCTGGGCGTGTCTCTGCCACCTTTCTTGCCGCTATAAGAGCTGCCTCGGTACGTGTCGGACCGGTCGCTTCTCGCCGTCAATAGCCGATCGTTTTGCATGCCATAACTGCGACACTGGCGTCGTACGGTTTCTATCACCCCTTCGATGCGTGCGCACATATTGCTTTTATTTAAACAGACGGTGCAGTACATATCTTCGAGCCACAGCACATTAAAGCGCCGTCACTGAGAGGTTATGCAGTGAGGGCGCGGCGGCGGTGCTGCCTAAATATGCCTGGGAGTAATTGCTGAGAAATATTAAAGATATAGACAAACAACGCAAGGCAGTGGATATAACGCCTATTATGAATAGAGGGAAGCGACTCTTGAAGTGCGCAAAATAGGTGTGACGTTTACAACACGCAGCAAAGCATTGAAATTGTATGGAAACTTCTACTAAGAAACGAAACTGACCGCCAATCTGAATGACGAGTGTGGAATAAGTGAGATATTGAATTGGATCGAGTGCATTTGACATACACTCTAAAGCCAGGAATTCCAGCCCGCGTATTCGTAAAGAGGATATTATTTTTCAGCGGTATCATACCGGTCACTTAAGCACTAAAAACCGCATGCAGTACGTGAGCTAGCGATTTCAATTACACAAAGCTTAAAAAATGTTAGAAGCCTAAAGGGACCACCGTTTACTTTTGCCGGCGCGGGTACCTTCCTTATTTAGTGACCTTCAATGCTGATCATACTATATTCAAATCATTATCTCACATTTGAAAATCAAGGGGACAGTTTTCTTCAACTGGGCTTTTTTTTATTTATTTAAATTTTTCTGAAACCAATACGTTTTTAAATATGTTCCGTGACTAAAAGTACTTTAATAAACAAATAAGACCAGCTGCAAGACTGGATCACGTATTCTGGCATGCCATTATCTGCGCATGTAAATTCATGAATGATCCTTTCTTATTCAGGTGACTGTCCACCGGAACTTTTGAGGCTAGTTGGAGCTAAAGCTCATTTATTATAACCTAATCTGTACAAGGGCGGTACCAGGGGGCCATCGATATTTACTGGCAAAAACCGCCCATGGTGACGACGTCTGTATTTCATTTTGTGCATATTCAAGGTTATAAAGGTATTTAAGTGAGAGTAGCTCGTTTGGTGATTAGTATACGATAACTTATGAATACAAGGCAACTTCAATTTGACCATTCTCTAAATGCAGAATACAAGAGCAAAGAATAGGCCCCTCACGTCCATAGGTATAAAGGCGAGTTCGAGGCTACGGAAATCAAAGAGTAGTATTTTTCAAACAGTAATCTCTAAATTTCTACAGGAATGACACTTTCATTTCGCTGCACGAAGTTTTTTTCCGCGCTGCATAGATTTTAGGAATCTTATACTCACCGGAGCTCCAGATAAGGTTTGTGAGGCTAGCGATACTGCTGCTGCGCGCAAGCAGGTTAGCCTTTTCACCTCGGCAAGTTTCATTGATAATTTGAACGTTTCACGTTTTCAGATTTGATATTTATAGGTTGAACGTAGAGTGGTGTGCGCTAGCTTACCGCCTGCGTAAAAGGCCTCCATCTCGGGCGCATCATCGAGTAACGGTCCTCTTGAAAGTTTAATTTCTAGTTGATAGTTTGTCCTGCAATAAATTTTTGAAAGCTATTTTTAGGTTTGCGCGGATGAAATATTGGATTAACTATCGTGTAAGATGTTCTTTTCTAAAAAACACCCAAAAGTGCTAAGCCCCCACAAAAGTATGTCCTGTATTCACTTCACTTTATTACCTTAAATGCCCCCGGGATGAGGGGTGTTACATAAGGGGTAGGTTACATGTATAAATCAGATTTATGAAACAAAGAAAACACGTAAGGTGCGTAAATTATTCGCTGTTAAATATAGTCGCTAAGCAATTCACAGACGTTGAAGGACAGGTGATTGCGGCGATGCCATGTGGAAGGCTGTTCCAGTCCGTGGTTGAAGGTAGAAAGAATGACGATGCAGATGTAGTGGTGCGCGTACGAAGCCTGGCAACTTGAAGGGGATGACCAATGCGGGGGGAAATGCGTGCCGGCGGATAAATGTAGGGCGGTTGAGGAAGTGAGCAGTAAAAAATTTTATGAAACAAGCACATACCAGTGAAACGACGTCTACAAGCTAGAGATGTTAAGCCTGCCTTGCTTTGTGATGACATACTAACATTATATGAATAGCACGAATATATGAATCTTGTGGCTCGACTTTGTACTGATTCTAGGGAATTCGTTAGATATTTTTGTTTAGGGCTGCAAACAACAGAGGCGTATTCTGATTTAGAACGGACAAGTGAATTTTACGCAAGCAATGTTACGTCGCCAATTTTGCGCCGCACTCTAAACGAACGCTTTGCAAGAATTTTAGAGCGAATGATCTACTAGGCTAGTCCGAACAAAAGCTGCGCTGCGTTTGCCCGAAGGCTCGAGCGGACTAGCAGAATCGTTTCCCTAAGAACCCAATCTCCGTCTAGAAACAAGTGGTCGCTGCGCCGACTTCCGCGCTTCGCCGGGGCGTAGCTCCTCCGGCTCGCTAGACTAAGATAATATTTAAGTTTTGTTTATGGGTGTTCAACGTCTCAAATTTGCTCGGGATATGAGGGCCTTCCATAGTGAAGAGCTCTTGAAATTTCGACCACCTGGAGTTCTTTAACTTGCAGTGATATAGGCATGTACTAGTTAGTGCGGTTACCCAGGCAGCACCGAATAGTGGCTCATTATTGGGCAGTCATTAGCTCAGAGTGGCCCTATATACGAACCAGACTTTCCCGCGGCATGCTAACATAGGTTAAGCCATTTCACCGCTTTCTGGACATAGGCCCAAGATTCCCGACATTCTCCCAACAATGGCGAGCTAATATAAATATGCTTACTGCACTGGCCCGCGTTGTCAACTGTTCATGCAACGTTGGCCTCACCGACTTTTAAAAAATTGGCTGCTGTTTAGCTCTGGTTAACCCTAGTCGATTTGCGAAAGCGTCGTTTCCTCGGCACGTCGTCTACGCAGCGTCTCATTCCGACGCTCTCGAGAACGCAAACCGGCCTTCTCCGCAGTTGAAGAGTCACTACGGGACGTGGCACAACTTCTAGCCGCATCTTCGTTACGACGCTTCTAGAGTCGTGCGGTGCGTTCTTCTGGCGTTTCGTGAGCGCGTTCTCTCTTCCTTGCTACGTTCTGATGTTGTTGCATCTTTTTCGCGCTCTCCGTAACATTTACAATGCACTGCTGCTGCTGCCGCTGTTGCTGATAGGAAGAAAGAAAATGAATGTGCAAGGCCCTGCCTACTGGCTCAAGCCGAGCCACGCTCGTTGCCGCGTGCTGCTGAAAGTATGAGAGTTAAAGGACAGGAGAGCAAAAGTAAAAAGAAAAGGCGCGCGCTAATATGCCCCGGCCGATCCCGGAGGCAGTGCAATACTGGGCCGAACCGTGCCATACTGCTTCACGAGGGGCACTCCACCATATTCGAAAAAAAATTGAACATCTTGGGTTCATGAGCCCGCCGCAGATATTAAATCAGATATGATGACGAATAGAATGCACTGAGGTGAAGCGCATATATATATATATATATATATATATATATATATATATATATATATATATATATATATATATATATATATATATCCCGCGAGGCGACACCTACACCTCCTCTCCCTCTACCCCAGCAGAGCACATCTGGTGGAACGAGCGGTGAAGGCAGCGGCATCGACGGCGGCGCCATTTGTTGGAGCGCAGCTGCGTCGTTGCTAGGCAAGGACTGGTCAAGGTCATTAGTCGGCCACAGCATACGGCTGAAGTGTGACCACGCGACAAGCCGAACTGGCTGGCTGGCGTAGTGTTGCTTTCGCAACAAAACTGTCAACGTTGGCCCAATTTCACCTCTGGGCATTCAACGTAGGCCGCGACGAATTTAAAAGCTGGCCTCATTAGCCCACACTTACCTCCGTTCTTCAACGTAGGCCTGGCCGAGTTTGGAAATTGGCCACATAAGCTCACGTTGACCTCGTTCTTCCATCGTAGGCCACGCCAATTTTAAAAGCTGCTATAAAGGACCACCAAATTAATTTGGTTGACCCAAACTAATTTGGTTGTGCTGTTCTAAGAAACGAGTTATGATGCACCAATTTATCGTATCATATTCTATTGCCTGCGCCATATCGCTGGAGATTAATGGATGTGCGGCCGTCGTGGTGGCTCCGTGGTTAATCCGTTCGGCTGCTGACCCTAAAGGCGCGGGTTCGATCTCGGCAGCGCATTTGGATTTACACCAACGCGAAATGCTGTAGAGGCCTGTACGTGTACTGCACGATGTCAACGCACGTTTAAAAGTCTCGCAGGTCACTTATCGCCGATCACGCGATAAGTGAAGAATGTGCTAACGCACTTTCGTGACTTTTCTGAGAGCGGCGCACCAAATTCAAAACGTTGAGCGCGCACTCCTCGTTCTTTCAGAACGCGCTTGAGCAGTGCTACAATAAGGTAGCCTGAGTGCGCAATCACGTGTGTTTTTTCATATTTCGCGCCCTCTTTTTAAATGGTGGAAAAAAGGACCACGTCGAAGATACCTTGCTTCTAAAAACCTGATCGGTTCTTTCTTGACCCCTCTACAACTTAGGGAAACGCACGTGTGCCTTAAGTGAATATTAAGAGTTTTTCACAACTAAACATAGCTAATTAATTAGGTGGAATTTAAAAAGTTCTCTGAGGAGTGCCACACGACGGAGAATATGTCGTTGGTTTCACCTAGGTACTCCACTACACATCTTTTAATCCACTCTTAATCTAATGTGAAACGCCCTTTTCGATAGAATAGACAGTGTGATTAAGCAGGATTGACGTTTTATCGCAAATGAAAAACAGCGGACGTGATCACTTGCTGTACATAAACTGCATGAAGAGACAGGTGACAAGAAAGAAAAGAGCTAAGGGTTAGATTTAAAAAAAAGAGTAAAAAACAGAAGACGCATCTACCATCTCAAGCCGTGAAGCTAACGTGGCTGGCTTTTTTTTATGTGGTAGTGAATTGTTTTTGTCATTTTACCATGCTTTCGAGTATTTTGCACTTATGACTCTTGGTAAGTTCTCGCTTATAAACATCGCCTTTACTTAATAAAAGCATCAGGAGTTGTTACCAGTAGCAATTGTTCTCGTTTCTTTTTTATTTTTCTTTGCTACCTAAAATAAGCGCTGGAAGGCCGCATTACAATTCCTAATGGCCGACCTGTCTACCTTGCTGTGCATAAAAACTGCTGCTTGGACGTGTGTTACCGTAATTTTATTGCCTCATGAGTCATATACAAAACACTCGAACACATATTTTGCATGCTCGAAACGTGAAGCATATGAGCTGCGACCACCGGGAATAAGAAGACAGGGAGAGGTCGGGGAGACGGAAAGAAGGGGGAGGGATAGCAAGAAAGGATAGGAGGTAATAACACAGAATACAAACACAGAATGTACAAACACGGTATATGGAAATAAATGTAGGATGCTGCGCCGCGCATGATAGGAGTACTAATCCAAGTTTTTTACTGCAAAAGTTTCCGGCGCCAAACACGAGGCTCGTTCTTCATTCTTGCTTTTTCTTTTGCACTGAGGCAGAAGACTGACACCTTTGCGTCGTCTATTGCTGTCCTCTTAAGGTCTTGTCAACTGCCAATAGCGCATACTCCAAGCATTCCGGAATCCAGTCGCTCTTATCCCTCTCTCCCCGTTCCTTGAAGTCTCATAGAGTCGCCTTTCTCGAGCCGTTTTCTCGGAACCGAGCCATTTCCTCGGAAGAGCGCTGGTGGCTACCGCGCTGAGCGCTATTTTTTTGTGATTTCACGTATTCACAACCTGTTTTCCCCTCATGCCTAGCTATGCGTGGCGCCGCACATTCACCCTCTCTGGATTTCTCTCTCGCACTTTCAGCTGTCGTTTTGCTTGCTACAACAAATTTATTCAAAAAAAAAGAATGGGCCTTTCCCCGCGCTGTCTCCTCGTCTCCCCTGCACTCGCTATGGCGTAGCGCGATCCACTGCAATGCCGCAACTTGGACTAGACGTGCTTGGCCTGTGGCTAGCATGGCTGCCAATAGCCACACAGCCAGTACGAAGTGAGAGCATGTACAGTGCACCTGACATCAAGCTGTTCGTCATCTGCGCAAGCGAAAATCCACATCTGATCCGTTATTAAAACTCTGACGCAATTCAGAAGCCCGGCCTTCAATATCATATTTTTGGGTATCACTATCCTTTCATTTTTATATGCTTTCGAAAATGAGTGTTTCTGGTCGAGTTCTTGATTTGAGTACGCGCCGAATATTTTTTTTTTCGGCAGGAAAAGAAAATGCGACAAAGCACTAGGACGACTTCTGTGTGCCAACTCGCTCATTGCGAAATGTCTAGATTGACGGCGTGGAGTAGGGAATGCAACCTCAATAGTAAGAACTATTTTTCATATTTTATGGAATGCATTCATTGAACGTTTACCACATTTCAATCAGTGGGGCGGCGTGTCGTTATGGCCCGACACATGTTGTGTTCATGAAGACTTTGGTCGTCTATCGTTGTTGTTGTTGTTGTTGTTGACCTCACACAATCGTTTGTGCAAGATGGGAATCAGACATACTTCTTCTTTCACTGCAGCAGGCTAGTCAGAATATGTGTAACAGTTCCACACTGTTTCTATCTCGCTTGCCCACTTGCTGGTGTACCAGAAAATACTAAATTCGTGGTTCCAGTTGATTTTACCCAAGTTGCGTCTGAATTAAAAAGCCATGGACTCTGAGAGGAGCGTTGTGTAGTTTTCAAGTAAGAGTTCCGTCTCATATGTTGCATGCACGAGGAGGGAAGTAAACCGCTAGCTTTTTTTTTTCAAAACAAATACGCCCGGCGTCTCAGGCGTTGAGCACATTTCGCTAATCTGCGCAAGACGTCTTTGCATGGAAAATTTTAGTCCATAGAGAAAAAAAGCTTCGTTCTAAGTTGCTTGGACGTCAATTGAGGGGAAATGCTATCAACTGTGTCATAACATTGCTGGAATTAAAAGGCATACACCCAGCTCGTTATTTATAGATACGTAAATATGATAATAAACCGAAATATACGTTCATTTTTACTCAGTACTAATTTTAAATTTTTGAATTTTAATATGCTTATTTAGAGGTGTGAAACGGCGCATTAAGATCAGAAATCGACCATTCAGTGCAACGCAAATATGATAAATTCGATTACACATTTTGCAATTATTGCGGCTGCAGTTCTTAGGCATAATTTACAAATTATTCTATAGAAACGTTTTGCGAGTATCCTCTCGCGCAATGTGCGCCGCAAAGTGAATAATTTTCAGGTTGTCCTGCTGTGGTCGTGCCAATAATCACAACGTGCATCTCTTGACAGCTTCGACGTATTGCGAGGTTGTCGTGCAAAAGCTGGGTGAGGAATTCGTTTCAAGGCTCAGCAAAAGTTCTCTTGCAGTAGAAGTGCCGTGAGTAGTTCTGATACGGCTCATTAATTCACTGGAGGACAGCGTAGCGAATCACTTTATGGGTGTCTTAACTATGCCACATCAGGAGGTCAAGCCGCGTAGCGCGACCTTAATAATAAGGGCGGAATCAAACTTGACAGTAAATGGGACTTGAAAAATATGTCCGGTAGAATTGTTTAAATCGCTTAATTGTTCTGATGTGATGCACTCCATCAAGACAGATTCCAGTATTATTTGAAAATTTCATGAGTTACAGCAAATGCAATGCAAAAGGTACCACGGTATTAAAAACATAAACGGTACCTCAAATTGCATGCGATAATTCCCCACTGGTATTGTTGGGAAAGCCAATTGTTTGCCTTGTGGGAAATACCTAGAGGCAGCCACGCTATGTCAATAATTGAAAGGCTGCTATTCCTGCATACTGGGCCGTGCACTGGCTGTTCCTTTAAGGCATTGTTGGCCGTCAGAGTGACTAAACATCGGCCCATTTCTGGCTCGAACGACAAACCATGCATAGAAAATGTGGTAATTTGCCCAAATGCCAATGAAGCACGATTTTTCGCGCAATTTTTGCCGCTGCTATGCCATCGGTGCTCCGTTAGTGGCGTGCGGCTCGGGTAACTGATGAAGGAGCATTAAAAACAGTAAGGTTAAGGATATCTACTCATAGTACTTTTTTAGAAAGACGAAGCATAGCCTTACTAATTGACACTAATTAGACGTAATATTTAGCAGTAATTAATCAGTTCATATGTATGATGCTATAGCAATGGATAGCTACACGCGCTAAGCACGTGACGTGATCTTCATCTTGGTCGTGAAAAAGGAGTTTTTGAAATGTAAAATTAACAATGGTTGAACCGATGATGTTATATAGGGTATAAAGCAATTTAAGCCACATGAAATAGCATCACGTCAATCGGCGCGCTGAGGGGATGGAGGAGAAAACATTTATTAGAGTACTGTACTGAACAGGGAAAGGGAGCTGGGCATGTTCACTGCGCTGGGTGGCAGTCCCTAATTCGGGACGCCATTGGCCGCTGGCACTGCCCGTACTATCTGCACCGGGGCCCGCAGGGACTTTAGGTTCAACGTGGTCAGAGCCGCCTCCTAGCCCTCCCTAGCTGGCTGACTTCTGACGGCTACATATGTATAGTACTGGCAGGCCCACATCATGTGGTCAAGGTCAGCATACTGCCCGCAGAGTTTGCACCGTCCCGTGATTCACGGATCCACGTGTTTTATTATAGCGGGATTTAAGAAAGGAACCCTTTGGAGCCGTCCAAGGTGGCACTCCTCGGTTCTGTCGATGCCCTTGGCGGGTCCCGGGAGTGCCCTCCTTCAGAGGCGTAGATGATCTGAAATATCGGCGTAAGAGATTAAGGGAATTGGTAAGATTGCCGCGGCAGAACCGAGGTATTTAGTGGAACCCAGGAGACGGAAGACTCGGGCAGCCGCGTGAGCGTCCTCGTTTTTCTCATTCTCTTTTTGACCGGACAGCCATGCTGTTTGTTTACTTATCGCCGAATCGGAATTTCTCTCAAATTATACTAGTATTCTGCGTGCGGGCGGGTGGCGCTATGCTACCGTGCACGTAATTTCGGCAGGCTTTCTGCGAGTCCGACATTATTACACGCTGCATCGGAGTGGGTGCCGGCCATGCAGTGCAATTGTCACTTCCTCCAACATTATCGTGTCGCTAGTTTGTACCGATAGCCCATTCATCTGCTTTCCCCCATGCACTACCGCAATGGTGCTGATGCCCTGCTCGATTGGACCCGCTGCAACCAGGTTGTATATGCCTGTCTTTTTCCCGTAGAAATTTTGAATAAATTTTGCCCTGGCTTCACGTCTGCCTTGATTCTACTCCCAATTCATATTTGTGGGAAGGGGCTTAACTGTAAAAGTATCTTTCCAACACTCCGTGATGTCGACTCTGCGTTCAGTGGCGGGAAGCAGCGCGAGATGGAGGTCCCAAAGGACTTGTCTGCCGGCACTGGTCAACGACAGCCGGGAAATGTGGCTTGATCTGTGAGGCCCAATTAGCTGCTCCACCGAGTTGTGGGCACCAAGCTGGAGGAGGGGCTCTGTAGGTGTTGTGCAGGCATTCCTAGCGCCTTTTTAACCGCCGTCCGATTTATCGCGTCAAGATTCCTCTTCTTCTTGCTCTTCCTCAGCTAAAGGCAGAGCGCCACATATAAAACGCGAATGACGATAAATGCCTGAACCATGCAAACGGTTTCTTTTTCGAGATGTCCACCGTGCTTGTCGGATATCCTGCCTATCATCCCAATAATTTGTTCGCACGCTGACTTTATTTTTCGCAAGGCCGTGACATTGTTACCTCCGTTATTAATTTGTAATCCCAATACAATAAGCGTCTCCACCACTGGTATATCGATGTCGATAACGTAAATTTGCATGTTGTCGCCTAGGTTTCTGTCCTTTCGAATGTGTAAGAGTTCGGATTTGTTTGGAGCGTAATCAAGACTGCACTCTCGAGCGTAATCTTGCACTCCTGAGGCGGCCCTTTGAAGGGCCTCCTGTATCTGCCCCACGCTGCCTCGGGACGACCAGACACGAATGTGGTCTGCGCAGATGGCGTGACGTACGCCATTCACTGAATTGTACCTCTCGGGGTTGCCCATAAGGGCAACGTTAAAAGGGAGCGGAGAGAAAACTGCTTCTTGAGGCGTGCCACCGGTTACGGTCTTGATGGGCCCGCATTTTTCTTCTACAAGTCTTATGTAAGCTTTTATATTTTCTAAAAAGTTTTTTTATATGCCTGAATGCTTTCTCGCCGCAATCGGTGGTATTCAAATTCTCAAGGCTTTTACTATTGAACGTTGTCATAAGCTCCCTTCAGGTCGAGCGACAAAGTAGCCCTTTCTGCCGGATTCCCAAAGACTTCCCAACAAGTGTGGAGCAGCACGCCCTGCGCTGATAAATGCGGCCGGAAGCCGAACATTGAATGCGGCTGCAGGTGGTGCTGTTCCAAATAATTGGAGAGATTTTGCCTCTCTGCCGCCTCCATGAGCTTACTGGCGCAAGAGGTAAGAGATATTGGTCTCAAGTGATCTGTGTTGAACTTTTTACTGGGTTTGGGGATGAACGTCACTGCAGATGTTTTTCAGTAATTTGGTAACTCCCTCAAGTCCCCGCATTCTTTGATTTTGCGCATAAACTCTTCAAGAGCTGTACCGTTGACGTTGGCCAAAGGCCGACCGTTATCTTGTCGTCTCCCGGTGCAGTCCCTCGCCTGATCTTCATCAGTTAGGCTTTGATTTCTTCGACTTAAAATTTTGTGTTCAAGTTTGAATTTTCCTATCCGGTGTATGTTCTCCTCCTCCTCTCAATGCATACCTAGCGACGATAGCTACTGCCCCAAGTCACCCCCCGTGAAGAATCCGAGCGGGCTTCGAAACGTTGGGTTTCAAATTAAAGGTTTTGGTTGGAGATGTGCAGAGTTTACTATATGTCCTAATCTCCCCATCGGCCGCCGCGGTGGCTCAGTGGTTATGGCGCTCCGCTGCTGACCGGAGAGACGCGGGTTGGAACCTGGCCGCGGCGGTCGAATTTCAATAGAGGTGAAATTCTAGAGGCCCTCGAACTGTGCGACGTTAGTGCACGTTAAAGAACCACAGTTGGCGTTATTTCCGGAACCCTTAACTACGGCGTCCCTCGTAGCCTGAGTGACTTGGGGACATTAAGCTCCCATTAACCATTATGTCCTGATCATCTTCTACATAAGTATCTTAATTGCTTTAAGTTTATCGGGGAGTTGCTCGTCTGTGCTTTAAAGTCATGAAGTATCCTCAAATTTCTGCTCTGTTGAAATGAAGACTGAAAATTAGTTTTTTTGAGGAAAAGAAATGGCGCAGTAATTGTCTCTCATATCTCGGTGGACACCCGAACCCCGCAGTAAGGAAGGGTTACAGGAGAGAGTGAAAGAAGAAAGGAAGGAAGAGGTGCTAGAGTGGAGGGTTCCGGAAACATTTCCACCATCTGGAGATCTTTATCGCGCACTGACAGCACAGGCGCACAGGGGTGCCTTTTGCATTTCGCCTCCAACGACGCTCGGCCGCTGCAGTTGGGTTCGAAACCTGGTAATCGCGCTGAGTAGCCCAGCGTCCTAACCACTAAGCCACCACAGCTAGTACAGCTCTGTTCGCTTTTGGTTTTATAAGGCTTATTGCGGCACCTAAGGAAGCTACATGTAGCCTTCGTGCTTACCTTTTAGCGAATCGCATTTAGATATCCAGTTCGTTCTGGCCAGAAACCAGGCGTAGTCTTCCACCTGTTTGTTTAGCTGGGCAACACTAGTTTTCAACTTACGGTTATGTTTTTGTTTTTGAATCTCTTAGTTACTGATCTCTTGTCTTCCCAAAAGTGTAAGAGGTGGTAAAGCTCGACGGGAAACAAGACGCAGTCGCTTCGACGAGCTCCTGTGCTAGCAGTTGTATGGAACGCATTGAACATTACAGATGCCAAGCACTGTCTAGTTGCCCACTACACCAGAACTTTTGGCCTCTAACCAGGTTCAACAGTAGTTAAACCACTGCTGATTTTTATTTTTTTGTTTGCCATTCCAACAATTCTGCGTAAAAAATGTCGGTCAAAGTGTGGGGACGTCAAACCGCAGGAGGGAGGAAGTAGTGGCCCTCCCTGTTTTATGAAGGTGTTTTTAAAGCGCAACGCTAAAACCTGAACGCGTGCTGGGCGGCGATGAAAAACATTTATTCAAGGCTATTTACAGGAGAGAGTGGTGACGGGCCTTAAGGCCAGCCCCTTACAAATTCGAGGAGAGGTCCCTAGTCCGGGATCTCTGTGTCTTCCGCGGCAGCTCGGGCACTATAAAGACGAGGGCTCTGTGGGTCCCTAACGTAGAGAAGCCGAGCAGGGCAGCCTCCCAGCTCTCTCGGGCAGGTGAGAGGAAAAGGGGGTAAGAAGGGTTAGAGGGGCATGCATATGCCATGTATTACACGTCCGAGAATGCGCACCCACTATGGGGGCACTCCCCATTAAAAGCCGGAATAAATATTGCAGCACTGCCGGGCACAGTGACGTATTGGCATATAAGTGAAGGAGCCAATGCTCCTCGCTTTTGGTTTTCCCTTTCGCAGAGGGATGAAAGCAGATATGCTGTGTTCGATATAATTGAATAATTTTGTGCTGGGCGTTCATGTTGTAAGCTCTGGCCTGCCAAGTGCGCTGTGGCTCGCCAGATTCCACGCGGGCACAAAGCCGCGTCGGTGAGCATAGAGTACACGAGCACAGCGCAACGCTGAGCGCATTTCGCGCGTTTTTAGCTCGAACCGCTTGTAGCTGCATTCTCTTGAAAGACGGCGCCCTATCAATGACATCGCTCAGCCTTGCAAATCTCTATTAGAGTGGGTGCGTACTATTGGTGTATCCGATGAAGAAAGTTAAAGTACTTGCCAGATATAGGCTACAGGTGGAAAACGTTCTGGCCGGTAATCCACTTCTACATACTAAACCAATATTTCCTATCCCCATCGATGGCAGGCTCAGCTCGGCCGGTGCCATAACAACTGGAGTCACTGGCTGCGGGTGAGACGTACTCCCACCCACCTCTCTCTACCACTGGATTATGAAACTCCCAGCTGTAGAATCACATCCGTGGTTCCCAGTTTATCCGCCTTCTCAAAGTCGGTATTTCAATTATTACACTTCCGTCTAGTTGACGCGGCTAACTTGGGAGATAACGAAGGATATACAAGTATTTTTGTAATTTTGTAGCTTTTCCGGCTGTCTTCTCCGTGCACATTTTTTCTTCTAATTATAAGTGGGCATGAGGAAAACGTGTGCTGAGCTAATTGCACAGGTGGAAACATGCCATTTGTAAACGTTGCCAGAAGTCATGATCAGAGGACGGAGTTGTTCGTGGTGTCCGCCTTGCGCCCAAAGTGCGGACGTTACAAGCCGACTAAAGTTACGCTGTTATCAGGTGAATATTATTTTCGCTAGATTTCCAGACATGTGGACTGACGAATGGTCAAAAACGCTGGGTTAAGAAAACGTTCCATTTGTTGGGCGCAGTCCCTCCACGCTTTCGTAGGGAGCGCCTGTGTTCTAGCATAATAAAATCGACCAGACGCGCGAAAGCGTGAGCTTCGCCTCAGTGGCTCATGGTAGTGCTTTGCTGGGTCGTTGGCATGTCTGGCGACAATATAATTTCTATAGTATTATCAGTTGATGAAAACTTTGATGTTCCAAGCACAGCGCGAGACTTCATTGCAGTTTAACACGGGACGTGATCGGCTGCGGCGATATAGCATAGTGCTATCATGCTCATGCCGGTGAAGCTGATCTGTTGGTGCCGCCCCTGGTTTAATCCTAGACGCGTCAATATTTGCGCATACAAGGTGAAAGTCGAGGCTTTAAGCAATGGCTGGGCTGTTGGAGCTTGGGTCATGAAGTAGGAATTTCGCCCAAGAAAAAAAAATGACGCAAAACGGTGGTGACGGCAGCAGTGAATTTACTTTCCGTGATGAAGTCAATAGAGCCTTCATTACAATGAACGCCACACCCTGGTTGCAGAAGCCTTACACCTAACTGGCCGTGTTTCAAATTGTGCTGGCAGTTCTTGACTGAACTGTTTCTGATTCTCACCCTTATTTTCCTCAGCAATATAGCCCAAGAAATGGATGTATAACGACTGTTTCTATAACGCGTTTAACCAGTACACCAAATGTAAGGTTCGATCATTTGAGGTTGCGGCTACTATGTAAATCAGTACAGATACCGAGGCTTTTTCGTGAATACTTTTTGAACCATGCGTAGCTCCATTCTTAAAAGTCGAACGGAATAAAAAAATACAGTTCTGTCTTGTGTTTTGATTTACCGATCATCAAGTCTACTTACACCTTCCCTTCGTGAAAGAAGCCATGCACAAGTTGAATCTCGCTCGTTGTTGGTTGCTTTATGGTACACATGTAGATGCATTCCATATCCTTTCCAGAAACTTGACGTGAGTAACTTCTTTCGTACAGAAATGTGGCCTGATTTAGTGCGAAGAACTGCAGTAAAAAACGCACGGATATTATTCATGAAAACATTTTGGTTAAGGAGATGATTACTGATATCTAAAAAAGAAGTTTGAACACCAATAAGAATAAATAAAAATATAATATTGCTATTAGTACAATTAATATATTGCGCACAAATAAGACAAGTACTAACCGCATTTTTCTATGTATGAGGTGTTTAATTTCGGGGCGCTGGGAAGGTACACTACAGCCTTTAGTAAGGCAGTAAAAGGAATTTTTGTCGAATGCATTCTCGATATGTAGAACTGCAGGAGCAGCAGGAATGTTAGGTTAAGATTGGAATTAAAATCATGAAGGAAAGAAAGGTTGTTGAGCTTCATGCTAATGTCATTCACTGAAGCCGTGCTGCTGTAAATGAAAGAACTTGACACAAGATAAAAAAAAAGCCACATGGAAGTTTTTGATGTTTTCCATGATTTTAGGGGACACATGTTAGTAAATGAAATTGATCTGTTATTGAGTAATCTTGAATAATGAGAGATTCTAATTCAGTCAACCTTAATTTTTTCAAGCAACGCACGCTCTGCTACACATAGAGACAAGAGAAAAAACTTATGTGCCAGAACTACCGTTTCTGGCCCTTCACATTGCATTTTCCCTGCTATGCTTTAACTATTACTTTAGTGCTGTGTTCACGTGTTTAGTGCACGCATTTTTCACTTGAGGTGTGAGAACACAGTACACGTAACCACCCTATAGGCGTTTTCAATTACGTAGTGAAATTATAATGTTTGTAAAATTTCAGCCCTTCCTTTAGATGGCACATTTTGACTTTCTGAGAAAGCATAAATAATCGTCCCTCTATCCAATGTGCACTCACAGTTAAAACTACGATTGTACCAAGTTGAAATGGTTAAACCTTTGGGAAATGGTTAAATTTACCAGAATTTTCCTACTTCGCGAACTCTTTACGAAGGTTACTTCGTAACTGCGAATGCACACTACAATCACGCTTCACACGCGAGGCAACAGGTATTTGTAATGGAGTAGTTGGATAAGATTTTCTAGTGACTCCATTTTATTACGAACAAACAGCTCATATAAGCTAAGCGCGAGCTTAGAAAAGCAGTACATTATCTGAAGGTGTGCTTAAACTAAGAGCTTGCATTGGGCTTTCGTGTTAAGCCACACAGGGAGCACGCACTGATAGATATCAATGAGGTTGCTGCGAAGGAGCAGTTTTAGCACACCATTGACGAAGCGCATGGGTTCGTGCTTGCCAGTATTTCATCTCAAATTGTAAATATCTTTGTGATTAACTTTTCTCGAACTTACATTACGTGACGGATTGGCTCTTGCGTTTTAGTCAGAAAGAGCGTGCTTTTTCATGTGCTCAGGGCTTTACCCAATAGCATAGAGGAGCGCCATGCTTGACATTACACCTTTATATAAACCAAGACCGTACGCGCAGTTGGAAGTCCCGTATGTTGGGCAGTACGTTAGAATAGAATCCTTAATTTCTGAACAGAGAAGCATGAATAATGTCAGAGAAAATAAACTGCTTCCGATTTGTTAAAATTCATAGCAGGATGCCAGCGAAAACCCGCAGTCAATTGCATTTAAAAAATTAGCTGTATTTTACACTTCGGTCAACCCTGCTGAGAAGCGACAGCTTTCTTTTGCATGGCTACGTTTACAAACGCCACACACACGGCCGCACGGATTGTCTGTAAAGCGTCGATGAAATGCCCGATGCCCGATGGGGCAGTTGCCACCTGCCACGGTGGGCAGACATGACACCTGCCATGACACCACGTGACACCTGTCACGTGACTGCAGTGACGCTGCTTTCTTGAAAAACTAGCGTAGTGAAGCTTTCGCTTCAAAACAGAGCTGGCATCGACAGCTCATCCGCATCAGCTTTTTATAATGGCACTCACTGCATCTGCACCCACTGGCTGGGCTTACGCGGCTTAGATGAGGAAAAAGTGCACAATTTTAAAGCTAATGGGGTTTAACGTCCCAAAGTGAGTCAGGCTTTTCGGGACAGCGTGCATCTTTAAAGGTTTTCGAGTCTCCTATGGTGGTATTCTTATATCTACAACTGAATGTGAGAGTTTCCGGTTAACACCTGCTCTTGCAGCACGCAGACGCCGTTTGCATTGGAGAAAGTTCATCCGTTGCCCGTCGGTGTGGCTGGTAGTCCAGCCTGGGCTATACCTTTGGCCATGACAAGAAAACAGAAATTGTTCGTTTTACAACGCTGCTTTATGACTGCGAAGCAACCACTGCGCTGTGCGCTTAATCGACATTTTCCTCGCTCAGTTAGGAACACGAAGATATTTTCTAATATTCATGGCAGCTGCATGCACTGAAGACTTTCCAGTACAGTTACCTTACCTCAGGTCATTGTGCCTGCATGATACTGTGATTTTGCAGCGCATGCTCATATATTCGACATCTTGCCTTTTCACTAACTTGTATTTTCTTTCCTTTTATATGCATTATAACTTCGCTCCAGGCAAATACAGCATTTAGATTATCATAGTTTATCTCTCCACCTTCCTTCTTTCTTTCAATCTCTTCAATCAGAAAGGGTGTTGTATACTAGTAAAATGAAATCAAATCAGTTTATTCAAACATCCTGAGATGCTTAGGGGCACGGAAAAAAATCCAAAGGTGGCTTAACAAGGTCCGTGTTCCTAAAAAGGCATACGGTGGAAAACGCGCAATGTATGAACTACAGGCACTGCATTAGTAGAAAACTCAGCTGCCCACAAGGCAGAAAGGCGTACAAAAAAAAAAAACAGAAAACAGAAGTAAACGGCCTCTGCTGTATTAATAAGGTTGCGAGTTGAAGAAAGCAAGGTTTTTATTGCAGTTAACCTCAGAGAGATTAGCGGTGCACGTAGCCTGCAACAGTTCGAAAGCTGAAACGGTGGTAGATAAGCTGGTTGCAACGTATAGAAATGTACGATGATGCTGTTGTTATAGTTTTTATGGCGTAAGGGTACCTGCGGCCGAAGAGCGCCATGCATGGCACAATGTGATTTAGACTACTCGAGTTTGGGTAGAAGATCCCTTTCCAAACATTTAACCCGATATCAGCAGAGCGCGGGGCCAGGGGAAAGCTAGTATTCATTGTATCACCGGTGGGTAACCGGCGGCACTTGGGATCGAACCCCGCACCTCCTGCATGTGAGGCGGGTGCTAAACCACTTGGGAACCGCTTTGGTTAGAGACATGTATGAAGCAGTACCGTGATACAGCCAAAAGAATAGCGCACAGGGTGCTAAAATCTGTATTCCATCAAGTTAGGCTGCTTAAGCCGTGGTTTTTTTCTCCTTGCAAGCAGCGAAATGGTGATAAGAGACTGGCTGACACTAGAAGTTAGTTCCTGCATGAAGTTGTCACAGTTCATAACGGTAGGCGCTTCACAGGGTGCAGCTCTGATAATTGTCATTGTCACTGTAATATATTCTCAATGCCCGTTGGGGGCTAGAAGCCTTTGCTCTGAAGTGCATCTTGGTGGGAAAATAGTCTCACAACGTGCAATAGACTTGGAGCCGATAATTCCTGCGTTAATCAGTGTAGTGATGAGAAGAGCATCTGATGTTCTTGAGCAGTTGCAGATCTATAAGCTAGAGATCGAGCGTTTAGAAAGGCACCATTGTTTCTGGTTCAGAGATTGTCTAGTAGCAGGCTCAGCTTTGCGAGGAGAATGCCAAAATTGCTTACGTCCGTAAGAATTCATTAATTTTTGAGGAGTACAGTTTCTGCAAAATAAATAAGGTTTATTGGCCTCTTGAAAATACCGCAGCGCATTTCCTATTGTCGAGATGCCAGTACGACTGCCCATCCTCGGCACCGCATTAAGATGTAAACCGGCGAAATTTTGAGCACGAATTACTAGTCAACAAACTAGGCCCCTTTTGAACTCCTCTCTACAGTCCCTGGTTTAGCGACGTTAGCCATCTGTGGGGGAACAAAAATTTGTAGACACGCTAGTTATTAGGCAACGAAGAATTCTTCCCTTCTCCTGCGTTTCTATTTCTAGGTTGCATCATCTGAGGGCAGCGCTCATAGCCCGGCTAAAAATTTTGCGGAGTCGGCACCAACTTTCAACTCAAAGCCTCTTATCATGATCGAAACACATGCAGAATTAGGCTGTCGCAAAACAAATACATGCCCCAAAAGTGGCCTTTAGATGGACATAGGCGGGTTTCTACCGCTGTCGGCGATGCAATGGTTGTCGCTGTATGGCTGTTTTTGTGTTTTTCCTTCACGTTTTGTTAAAATCACACACGAAAAAACGAAACGCAGCTTAATGGCCATTATCGCAAAAACACAACCGGTGAAGCGATTCTCTTTTCTCGAGGATTTATCTCATAGGATTAGGAAAGCGGCGCTGGCAAACGGACAGCAGACTAAGCTATACTCATGCACTCAAACCCTTTCTTATTTGCAATACTGTCAAAAAAAAAAACTTTAGAAATTTCAGTACGTCTCAATCTTCTCCGCTGTCAGATATTCGTTACATTCGTACATTGTCAGTGCCTTGAGAAGCGCCAAAGAGAATTTCGCTTTCCTTACCACTTTCATGTACCATTAAAGTATGAACCTATGTCGTGGTTAACACTAAGTTACATGAAGAATTTTCAAGAAATTGAAAGTACAGCAATGAGCACTCATGTTGAAACCTGAACAATTCGGTGCAAAAGAGGCCGATAGGTTAGACTGAGGTGAAAGAGTAGAAAATAGTTGCCGTAGTGGAGAACTCAGTCACGATCTCGATTCCGTGACTTCCTTACTGCTGGCTGAGACAATAGGGTTCATAACGTACATTGTACTCCTACACTTTACGGGTAACTTCGCATTTCGACTTTATAAGAGGTTGGCCGCTGCGGGTGATATTCCACCCCGAAACGATGTGCCCAGCAGAAAAATATCATAGCAACAAGCCACAATGGCAGCTAATAGGCCTACTTGGGGGCGAGACAAGGAAAAAGATTCTCGAGTTGAAATAAGCAGACTTGCTATGGTATACCTAGAACAAAACAAAACGTGTAGAATGGATGCGCCCTCCCTCTATTGAAAGTTCCTCGGAAATTAATGATGTAGATGTGTTAGTAGCTCACAAAAGTAGTGAGTGCTCCAAAATTCACAATGAACCTGTTTGTCAGATAAAATCAAAATATTGGCTACTCTGCATGAAATGCCCAAGGTTATTTTTAGTTTTGAAATTTTCAGCACTGCCTTCACGACTGCCTTGATCATTTAATGCCCAATTCATGTAGAGCCAACTGAAAAAATCTTCACCTTCGCATTGTCAGATAACTTAAGCCCACTTATAACGAACCTGACGGTCGCGCCGATTGCGTTCGTTATGTCAGAGGTTCTCTTGTAAGTGGACATCTATTTCACGGTAAGAAATAAAAGGTCAAACGAAACTTGCGTTTATTCTTGCAGAAGTCTGTACTGCGCGTAGACTCCTTCAAAACAGATTATATCATGGCGCTTTTCAAGCCCTTAGAGTGGTCATGCTAGTTATTCGCCGAGGCCCTAAATGCCAGCACTCAGGCTGCTTTAAGAAAGGGAAATAAATAACCCTGCTTAAAGTGTTCACAGGGATAATACCAAGTCAGTCTCCTTGTCATTGTCATCAGACTCTCGGCAACTAGCCAGCGCTCGCAGTTCACGTACTATAGCTTCTTCAGTGTATGACTGTGATGCACGAGTAATCAGGCGGCATGATGTCGGATCATTTGCGAACCATTATGAGTTGTTGCAAATACACATTAGTCTAATCGCTATGATGATCAGCAGTGTTTTGAGTGATTCCTTGCCCCAATAAACCGTTTTTATGGAAGCAATTCCGGATTCACTCCTCTGTGATTCTCATCCCCTTGGCGTTAATTATTTATGTAGCAGGGAACCAAAATTTCCAAAACAAGAACACTGCCATATGGCGCTTGATTTGCTTTCAGCTTGAGATGGAAGATGAACAGATGGATGATGCTCACAATAGCCATATGAGAGCAAATTGTGCACAATACCTCATGTGTCATTGGAATTTACGTCTTATTGCGCGCTCGTCCCATGAAAGAGAAAAGTCAGCCATTAACAAATCCTCTGTGCCCGGCTTGTGCGGTGCGAAAACGTAGCTTCCAAAGCATAACAGTGCACTAGACTTGTCTATGTCAAACATTCTCTACCAGTCGCTACCGTTTGTTCTCGTGCATAGTAGGATCTTAATGGAAGTGCTTGTTGTGTCTTTCTTTAATAGACGCGTCTTTCAAAGCAAGCATTTTCGCAATGCCTTTTGACCTCGACCATATGAGAAGCTTGGAAAAACGCTAACATTATCGTAATTCTCAAGAAAGGAGACGCCAAATACATGAAGATATAGAGTGTGATCAGCCTATAAGATATTTACTAAAGCAATAGCTAATAGAGTAACGGGAGCTTTAGACTTCATTCAAACAAATGATCGGACATAGTTTTGTATAGGATATTCTACAATACAGCAAATTCACACTATCAATCAGGTGATACAGCAATGCGCAGAATATAAATAGCCCCTATATATAGCCTTTATTGATTGCGAGAAATCACTTGACTGAGTGTAAACCTTGGCAGTCAATCAGGCATTGCGGGATCAGGCTGTAGAAGCGTCTTATCGCATAATCTTGGAAGCATATTCACAGCTACTATAGTCCTCCATAAAGGCAGCAACAAAATTCCATTTACGAAACGGCTTCAAGCAGGGAGACACAATCTCGCCAATGATATTCACCACCTGTTTACAGCACGTATTCCGAGGCCTGAGTTGGGAACAGTTCGGGATAAGAGTAAATGAAGAATATCTAAATAATTTGCGATTCGCTGATGACATTGCCTTGCTGAGTCACTCAGGAGATGAGCTGGAAAGCATTATCAAGAAAGAGCAGAACGGTGGGTCTAAGAATTAACCCGCAGAAAACCAAAGCAATGGCCAACTGTTCAGCAAGTAAACATCAGCTCACAATTCGCAGAGAATTGCTGGAAGTGGTAAAGGAATAAGCCTAATTAGGGCAGGTAGTGACCGCTGATCCGCATCATGAGACGGAAATAACTAGAAGAATAAAAATGGGGCGCAGCGCATATGGCAGGTTCTCGCAGATCATGGGTGGCCAATTGCGAGTATCCCTCAAGAGAAAAATATACAATTGCTGTGTATTAACGATGGTATTGTATGGGGCAGAAACGTGGAGGCTAACGAAAAGGGTTCAGCTTAAGCTAAGGGCATCGCAGCGAGCTATAAAAAGAAAACTGATAGGTGTAACGTTAAGAAACCGGAAGCGGGTGGAGTCGTTGAGGGAACAAAGTTAATGACATACCAATAGAAGTCAAGAGAAAAAGATGGACGTGGATGCATAAAATGCGTGCCAAGATAATCTATGGTACTTAGCGGTAACGGAATGGACTGCAAGAGAAAGCAAGCATAGCAGGATGTGGCAGAAAGTCAGGTTGGCGGAGGAGATAAACATGTTTGTGGGCATACGGTGGGCGCAGCTGGCAAAGGTCAGGTTATGTTGGAGAAAATGGGGAAGGAATTTGCCCTGCAGTGGCCGTAGTCAGGCTGATGATGATGATTATGCTTTCCAGGCAGCATTTGGTGTGACTGTGCCGTGTATTCGGCGATGCGTCGCATTGTTTATTGCGTTTTTGGATCCCCGCATTCTTCTCGGAGAGGTTGTCGCTTGCGCCTGGAGAAGCTGTTCTATCTCCCAACTTTTGGGAAGGGCGAGGTATTCGTCTGCGCGGCTAATGTTTCTGTTCCTGCTTCTTAGTTCTAACCTAGTTACGCTACCACGTTAGCTGTTTTCTACCTGGAATGCTGTCCTATTGCCATAATGCATATTTTGACGGTAACAACGCCCTCGTTCCGAGCGTTCTTGATAACTACGTACGTCAGTTATACGTGGACTTGAATGTACAAATTTTTATTAGCCGATAAATCTGGCAGTATGGTATGTCCCAGTTTCGGCTAGAGAAATTTTGCTTCCTCTTTCAGTATCCACCGTGTTTTCGTCAACCGCTTTCGGAATGCAGAGCCACGCTCACTGCCCTTAAGAATTTTGCTTTTATCGCAGCTTGCACTGTTTTACGTCACTGGAACCTGGCATGAGAGCCGCAACTCTTGGCAATGACAGCTTACCCCTCAGCTTGAGTCTTACTTTCACCCGCTTTCTTTAAACTTTGATGAACGGTGTTTCACATGGTCAGTTACCTAAGCTGTACAAAAATAGGCACTTATTCTAAAGTGCAATATTTCACCAATGCTGGCGCTCACGGCTTTGCGAGAGTGGCTTATGTACGCAAATACCTATTTGTACCACTCTTCGGTCGCAGTGTTGACACGTAGCCTAATGCGCCACTCAACCTTGCGGCTGTCATTGCGCCAGCCTGGTTTGCATCCAAATCAACAGCAAGTGTTAAACTCAGAAAAGCTTTTAGATACATTTGACTCGCCGCCGTAGCTCAATAGTTAGGGCGCTCGGCTACTCATCCGGGGCAGCCGAGTTCGAACGCGACCGCGGCGGCAGCGTTTCGATGGAGGTGAAGCGCTAAGGCGCCCGTGTGCTGTGCGATGTGAGTGCACGTTAAATATACCCACGTGGTCGAAACTATACCGGAGCCCTCCACTACGGCACATCTTTCTTCCTTTCTTCTCTCAGTGCTTCCTTTATCTCATTCCTTACGGCGCGGTTCAGCTGTCCCCCGAGAAGTTAGGAAAATGGTGGGCCATTTGTTTTCCACAAAAACAAAACTTCATGACATTACGGGTAATGACAGGAAAACGGAAAACATTGTTCGGAAGCGGGGCGAAGCGGTTACGAGAACTGATGCCAGAATTGATGCTGAAAAAGCGGCCTGAAAGCTCCGATTCTTCCCTAGTGTTATCAGGACCAAAATAACATTCTATTCGTGCCGAACCAATCGTCATGCAAAACCACACCGGCGCAAAAGGAGCACCGTTGTTTACCCCCCGCCATAAACAAGCAGCCATCAATGCAACGACTTCCGCGGTGCTATCTATTTCCCAACCTCTACCATGTATTTACCAAAGTTGTGTGTGCAATAGCTTTCCTGCAGGTAATTTATGGTGAAAGCTAGTAACGGCATTTTTTAAATGTTGAAGCAGTTGGGATAGAAGCAGTAGTTTATAGGACTTGGTTATGAAGCTTTTTACTCTTAGGTTTCGGCTTTTAACCTCTATGTTTTGGGAAGCTGTCCGTTAAGCAAAGAACGGATGCTTAATGTACTTCATGCTCAATCGTTGCCTTTTTTACGCTTGGGTTTGCGCTTTGGTTCAAAGCAAGTCGTTTTAAACTGATTTGTACCACAGAAACTACTGTCAGTAGATTTATTGGGGCCATTATAGAATACTCAGAATTCTCTTCACTTCTCCAAGAACTTGCGCTTTGAATCATGTGTGAAGAAAAGGAGCTTTTTAACTCAGCGCACATGCATCATTAAATCATCATCATCATCAGACGAATTAATTTCACTTCAGGACAAAGACCCCTCTCAAATATCTCCAAGTAACGTGTCGCGCACCGGCCGCGGCCATCTTCTCCCTGAAAACTTCTTAATCTCTACACTTGACGAGCGCGGACTTTCAACAGTTTATTCACCAAACGTGCAACGTGTATATATATATATATATATATATATATATATATATATATATATATATATATATATATATATATATATATATATATATATATATATATATATATATATATATATATATTAGCAGACAAGGCAAATGAAATGAGGGGCTCGTTTGAGAAACATATTAAAGAAGCTAACTGTCACCGAAACCATGGTGCATAGGGGAATGTTTTCTTTTTTTTATTTCTAATGCCAATCAATTGGTTTAAAGAAAATTACTTATAAACCAGCAGAAAAAAACAACCATCCCACCGGCGGCACCAAGCAGTACGTTGCAACATGTGAAGAATGCCAACGATTTAAGACACGAACCATCCCGCCGGCCGGTCCTTTGCAGCCCGTCAAACCACCCACGTCCCCTTTTGAAAAAGTTGGAATTGACCTTCTAGGTCCTTTCCCAAAGTTTTTTGAGGGACGCTGCTGGATGATTGTGTGTGTAGACTATCTCACCAGATACGTGGAAACCGCCGCTCTCGTTACCGCAAAGGCTGATGCTGTTTCGACGTTTATCCTACACACTGTTATTCTTCGCCATGGCGCACCCCGGGTTATTTATTTATTTATTTATTGATACTGCGATCTTTTACAAGACCTTCGCAGGGGTGGGCACACAATACATAAATTCTGGAAACAACAAAAACGACCTCAGGAACAAGCAAACAATCAAGAACAATTGATCAACAATTTAAGATCAAGAAACAATGAAACAAAGAAATGTAGCGGTACGACATTATAAGTGATCCTGGAAAGCAATTCACTGCTGATGTCGTGGAAGAAATGCTCCGGCTTTGTGGATCGGACTACCGACACTCCACACCCTACCACCCGCAGAGCAACGGTCTTACCGAAAGCACCAACCCCACTCTGACGACAATGTTGTCCATGTACGTCTCGTCTGATCATCGAAACTAGGACGCAGTGCTGCCATATGTGACGTACGCTTACAACACTGCCAATCATGAGGTCACCGGATATTCTCCCTTCTATTTGCTTTATGCCAGACCTCCCCGCGTTTTTCTCGACACGATCTTGCCGTTTTCCCCCAAAGAAAACAAGTCGGTTGGCCAGATACTATGCCGTGCCGAAGAAGCCCGTCGTATAGCCCGTTTACGTACCCTGGCCTCGCAACGCCGTTCGAAAGAACATTACGACCTGCGTCATCGTGCCGTGACTTACTCTCCAGGAGACTTTGTCTGGCTGTGGACGCCAATCAGCAAAAGAGTGTTGTGTGAGAAGTTCCTGTACAAGTACGATGGCCCCTTCGTCGTGAAGGACCAACTGACTGGCGTGAATTACGTCGACGCCAAAGTGACGACGGATAAACGCCGTTCCCGCAAGACACAAGTTGTTAATGTGGCTCGCTTGAAGCGCCGCCATCGCCCATCTACCTAACTTTCTCGGGGACGAGAATCACCTGCACCCAGGGAAATTGTTACGCCGCGGAGTTCGAGGAAGAAGAGGAGAGAGGCGCACTCAGTCTGATCTCAGCAACGACTGAGGCCTTCCTCCCTTCCTTCAGTCTGATGTGGGCTCTGGGCCGTCGGCGACCAGCTTTCATCCACCGAGCTGTCACCTGTGTTAAAGCCATTTCATCCGCTACAATATATATAAATATATATGCCCTGCCCTGACGAAGGGAATACCATTCCTGACACTGTTGGTACAATAAACCTTTGAAACGTACGAACAGTCTGATTCGTCGTAATACTGTACTTATATATATATATATATATATATATATATATATATATATATATATATATATATATATATATATATATATATATGTATGTATGTATATTGCCGCATGCAAGAAGACGCCAAAGATGAAGACTTGGTCTACGAGCGCGAGGCAAGAAGAAAAAGCTGAAGTGCGCAGGGACTTTTTCTGGTTAACCAGTAAACCGTTTTACCTTCAGCTCTCCTAGGGGCTCTACCGAGTCCTGACACTGGTGGAGGTGCTGGGTGTGCACAGGACTCCTTCCGGCAGTCCACAGCGAGTCCCGGGAATCGACACGCTTGTGCATCGCGCTAGCCGCCGACGTCTAGGCTTTTCCCCGGAGTAAAACCATCTACCGGGCGACTCTTCAAACGTCAAGGTTCGCCGGGTCTTCCAAGCCATGGCACCTCCCACCCCTACGTCGGTGACTCTTCACAACACCAATGTACCGGAGTGCTTCCGCGGGAACGCGTTTGAAGATGTGGAAGACTGGCTCGACCAGTTTGAACGAGTGGCCGAGTTCAACCAGTGGAGCGTGGAACAGAAGCTTTGCAATGTTTATTTTGCACTTCGGGATACTGCTAGAACTTGGTATGAAAACCACGAGGCCAGCTTGTCCACATGGAATGACTTCCGCCGCCAGCTGGTGGACACTTTTGCCACTACTGATCGACGAGAGAATGCGCTGCGCCTGCTTGAACTGCGCGTCCAGAAACCAAATGAAAGCGTAGCTATGTTTGCGGAAGACATGGCTCGACTTTTTCTCCGTGCCGACCCCATGACTGAGCAAAGGAAGTTACGACATCTCATGCATGGCGTCAAGGAGCAGGTGTTTGCCGGCTTGGTGCGCAACCCACCTCAAACCGTCAGCGAGTTCGTCAAGGACGCTGCAGCTATAGAGCGAGCCCTCCAAGAACGGTGCCTCCAGTACGACCGACCCTTCACCGGTGTTCCACCGACTGCGGCGGCACTCACTGCAACCGATGGGAACACTCTTCGAGACCTCATTCGAGAAATTGTCCTTGAGGAGCTGCAGCGAATTACTGCTACGAGCGTTCAGTCACCAGAGGCCGTCGCGGCAGCCGTTAGGAAAGAGCTCCGGCATGCTCTGTCACCGTCTGCACCATACCACGAGTCTCATCTAGTTGACAGCGCGGCAGCCGTTTGCGAACCATACCACGTGCCCCAACCCAACAGCAACACGACCGTCAACACGGCGCCTAACTATGAGCCGGAGCCGCAACCCGCGAGCTATGCGGAAGTCCTTCGTCGTCCGCCGCCAGGCCATGCCCCACCGAGCTCAGCGAGCCGTCAGCAGACGCGGTTCTTCCAGGAAGCCTCAGTGGGCACGTCCCGGCCGCCCTCAGCCGCGCCGAACTGACCTGTGGTGCTCTTATGACAGCCGACCACTCTGTTTCTTCTGCGGACAACCTGGCCATGTGTATCGGTACTGCCGCTACCGCCAAGAGGGGCAGGCCTTTCCGCCTGGTTCTGATCGACGCCATTTCGACACTGACCGTGCCCAACTCGAGGACCCGCCGCTCAGCAGGGAAGCCAACTCACCGGGCTTCCGCCGCCGCTCCGCATCTCCACGGCGTTACTCTTCTCCGACGCGTCGTAGCGATGCTGATGTTAGCGGACGGCAGACCCCGAGCCTTCGCCGGGGAAACTAACCGCCACAACCTCGCGAGGGGAGGTTGCAACCAGTCTAAAAGTTTCAAAGCCCTCACTACCGCCGCAACCGCCGACCGCAACCCATGACTGTGGCGCCTCTGTTCACATTGCCGCTGCCGCACTACCACCGAAAATGTCGCCTACATTAGCGCCGAACATGCCGAACCAGATAAGCAGCCCCGACGACGAAAATAACAGCGCCGACCTTACCGCACTTCCGCCGCAAATGCCGAGAGAGACGAGCAACCCAGACGACGTTGTTAGCGCCGACCTCGCCGTTTGCATTGATGGGCTGGAGGTACACGCTCTGGTGGATACCGGGGCGGATTTTTCAATCATTAGTAAAAAAACTGGCTGACAAGCTGCGCAAAGTAAAAACCGAATGGACTGGGCCAGTAATAAGAAGTGCTGGGGGTCAGCTACTGGCACCGACTGGGAAGCGCACTGCGCGCATAGGAATTGGAAACTCAGTGTTTGTCGGCAGCTTCGTTATCCTCTCAGACTGTTGCAAAGACCTCATCTTGGGCATGGACTTTCTGCGCCTTCATGGGGCTGTGATCAGCTTTAGGGACAACGTCGTTGCCTTCACCAAAAATTATGGAGACCTTGGTTATGCGCAAGTACCACTGATGCCCTTACGAGTTGCCAATGAGGGTATGACATTACCTCCGCGATCGTGCTCTCTAGTTCAAGTGAAGTGCGACGTGGCGCATACCGGCGACGGCGTCACCGAACGGGCCGTCACCCTGATACTCAGCCGAGGTGTTTCTATTGCTCGAGGACTAGTCAGTTTGGCCAATGGGCACGCCGAAGTGCTGCTCACAAACTTCATCGACGAGCGTCGGCAAATTCCGAAAGGCACGACTGTGGCCTTCTTCGATAGCGTCCCAAGTGACCAAGAATATTTCGTGCTGCAACTGGAGGGATCAGTGAGCAAGGCGCCCGCACCCATAGTCGATGTGAGCCCAAATCTGTCGTCTTCAGAACGGGTACGTCTTTTGGATCTCATAGATCACTTTCGAGACTGTTTTGCTTCAGAATCGCGGGTCGGCCAAACACCTTTGACCAAACATCGCATTATCACGGATGATGCGATTCGCCCGATTCGACAAAATCCTTACCGTGTGGCTCCGAAAAAGCGCGAGGCTATTCAACGTCAGGTGGCCGAAATGCTTCGAGACGACGTTATCCAGCCGTCACAGAGTCCCTGGGATTCCCCCGTGGTACTTGTTAAAAAAAAGGATGGCAGCTTGCGATTTTGCATTGACTACCGCCAGCTCAATCAAGTGACCAAAAAAGACGTGTACCCCCTCTCGCATCGATGATTCCCTTGATCGGCTACGAAATGCACGTTACTTCTCTTCAATGTATTTGAAAAGTGGATATTGGCAAACTGAAGTAGATGAGAGGGATTGAGAGAAGACAGCATTCATCACTCCTGACGGATTGTATGAGTTTAAGGTTCTTCCATTTGGTTTATGCTCGGCACCAGCAACATTTCAGAGGCTGATGGACACTGTGCTCTCAGGACTCAAGTGGCAAACATGTCTGGTGTATCTTGACGACGTGATCGTGTTTTCGGCAACCTTCGAGGAGCATCTACGCCGTTTGGTAGCTGTTTTTCAGGCCATACGATCTGCGGGCCTCACACTAAAACCCGAGAAGTGCCACTTTGGTTACGAGGAGCTGCAATTATTAGGACACATTGTTAGCCAATGACGTGTCCGGCCTGACACCGAAAAGCTCTCCGCAGTCGCCAAGTTCCCAACACCTACGGACAAAAAGACGCTTAGGCGCTTCCTGGAGCTTTGCGCCTATTACCGTCGATTTATTGCTGGCTTCTCACGAGTTGCCTGGCCATGAACTTCACTGACACGCGATAACGCTGTTTTTCGCTGGGGTGAAGAGCACCAAGCTTTTAATGAACTCCGGAGACGCCTACAGACGCTACCTGTCCTGGCGCACTTTGATGACGACGCCCCTACCCTGCTTCATACCGATGCAAGCAATGTGGGTTTAGGTGCTGTATTGGTACAGCGCCAAGATGGTGCGGAAAAAGTGATTGCTTATGCCAGCAGGACTCTGTGTGAAGCTGAAGCGAACTACTCGGCGACAGAAAAGGAATGCCTTGCAGTTTTATGGGCGGTTATGAAATTCCGCCCTTACTTGTACGCTCGCCCGTTTCAAGTCGTTAGCGACCATCACTCTCTGTTGGCTGACGAACTTAAAGGACCCTTCAGGGAGACTCGCACGTTGGAGCCTTCGGTTACAAGAGTTGGACATGACGATTATTTACAAATCCGGAAAGAAGCACGCGGATGCTGACTGCCTTTCACGAGCACAAGTCGGACCCTCCACAATGACCGATGAAGACACTGCTTTTTTAGGAGTCATAGATGACGCAACTCTTGCCCAATAGCAGAGAGAGGTCCAGGAATTGCTCTCTCTTATTGGTTTCTTGGAGAAGCGAACTGCGGATGTGCCTAAGATTTTCGCCCGCAGCCTCTCGTCATTCTTTCTGTCTTCGCAGCGACGTAATTTAAAAGAAGAACTTCCGTCCAGGGGGGAACAATCATCTACTCGTCGTCCCAAGAGCTCTTCGCACGGAAGTCTTACAAGCGTGTCACGACGAGCCAATCACCGGCCACCTAGGCTACACCCGCACGTTGGCTAGAGTACAGCGCGGATACTACTGGCCGAAACTACCGGCGACAGTGACGCACTATGTACGGACGTGCGTAGACTGCCAACGTCGTAAATCACCCTCTAAAAAACCACCGGTCTGCTCCACCCTCTTCAAGTGACAAAGGTACCTTTCAAGCAAATTGGCATGGATCTCCTGTGATAATTTCCGACGTCTACTGCCGGGAATAAATGGATAATTGTCGCCACCGATTATCTAACTCGCTACGCGGAGACAAAGGCTCTGCTAGGGGTACCGCCGCCGAAGCAGCTCGGTTCTTCGTTGAGAACATTGCCCTCAGGCATGGCGCTCCGGCACTCATTATAACTGACCGAGGAACTGCCTTTACGGCCGAGCTTTTGGAAACCGTTCTCCGCCTCAGCGGTACCAGTCATCGTAGAGCGACGGCCTATCACCCCCAAACCAATGGATTGACGGAACGCCTCCATAAGACAATCGCCGACATGCTCTGTATGTACGTGGACGTAGACCACAAAAATTGGGACGAAATTCTTCCCTGCGTCACGTTCGCCTACAATACGGCACAACAAGACACCACTCGCATGACGCCTTTCAGCCTTCTTCATGGCCGACCAGTGACAACTATGCTAGATGCCATGCTGCTCCCGATTGCTGACGGCGACGATGTCGATCAGGACGCCGAGGAATTCGCACAGCGCGCAGAGGAAACTCGCCAACTAGCGCGTGTGCGCATCTGAACTCAGCAGGAGGCTGACGCACGACGCTAAAATCTTCGCCACAGACATGTCATGTATGAACCTGGCGACAAACTGTGGGTCTGGACGCCTATTCGCCGTCGTGGACTCTCCGAAAAATTATTACGGCGGTACTTCGGGCCCTATGTTGCGCTGCGACGTTTAACCGACGTCACGTATGAGGTGGTGCCGGACGGGTTATCGACAACCAAGCGACGCCAGCAACAAGTCGACGTCGTCCATGTTGTACGTATGAAGCCGTACTACTCGGACCGATCTTGACCTCCTACTTCCTTTTGTTACAATAAAGACGATCTTCCTGAGGAGGGGGGCAAATGCCGCATGCAAGAAGACGCCAAAGATGAAGACTTGGGCTACGAGCGCGAGGCAAGAAGAAGAAGCTGAAGTGCGCAGGGACTTTTTCTGGTTAACCAGTAAACCGATTTACCATCAGCTCTCTTCGGGGTTCTACCGAGACCTGGCAATATATATATATATATATATATATATATATATATATATATATATATATATATATATATATTTATACTAAAAGTGGCTTCTGGCAGCTGATTGGTCAATATATTATAAAATGACCAAAAATTGAAAAACATAACAGGAGTTATATCACGACGTTTCGGCTGGAGGACCAGCCTTTTTCGAGTGTAGTACAGCGTTTTAAACGCGCAGATTTTATATAGCGTGCGCGAGGTACAAAGTTCCAGCAAAGGACGAGTTCAAACAACAAGGGGGGGGGAGAGTCCAGTAAGAAAAGAATTTACAAAAGAAGAGAGAATAGGTGACAATGTAAGAAGGCGGTCTTCTAACCTGAATGCAAGTTTTCCCAAGGGGGCGAAAAAATTTCAAATAAAGAAGAATAAAAAGAATAAAATACAAAAATATATATAAAAAGGGGAAGATTCTTTTCCCACCACCTTAGGGCTGTCATGGAAAGGCCCTCAAGGTGTCGCTCCTGACCGCATTCTGGTGACAAGCGTGAAGGGCTGTACAAGAAGGAGGCAACATTCCAGAGAAACTGGTAGCTGGGGAAGGAGGGGGAGTAAAGTGGCATGCAAACGAGGCCTCTAAAAAAGAGAGAAAAATAAAAATAAAAAAGAAATAAAAGAAGAAAAGTTGTGAAAAAAAGAAAGTAGAGCCACTGTTTGCTAATATGCATTCTGAGAAGGGTGGTGTGTGTATATATATATATATATATATATATATATATATATATATATATTAAGGAAGCGAACAGTTACCGAAACCAAGTTGCATAGGTGAGTGCTTCTTTTTTTTTAATTTCTAGTGCCAATCAATTGGTTTAAAGAAAATGACTTATAAAGCAGCAAGAAAACAACCATGCCGCCGGTGGAATCCGAACCCACGACCTCCGAATATCGCGTCCGGTGCTCTTACCAACTGAGCTGCGGCGACAGATGTCCAATCTGCTGCTTTCGTAGGTATTTATGTTTTGCGTGTAAACGAACCTCGAGAGTGTCCACCAGCGCCATCCTCGTCCATAGCGGTGGGCGTAGCACGTCCTGTATGCACCTTGCACCCTATGCACCTTGGTTTCGGTGACTGTTGGCTTCCTTAATAAGTTTGTCTAACGATCCCTTCATTTGATTTCATTTGTCTGCTAATATCTTAACGGCGGCCTCTGTTCTGGCAGTCTTAATTCATAGGTAGCATAAGAGGGCTCTCGCACAGTTTCCGCCCTCGCCAATAGATGACGTTCTACGCCACACTTGCGGTATTACACGACGTGCTACGTCCACCGCTATGGACGAGGGTGGCGCTGGTGAACACTCTCAAGGTTCGCTTACATGCAAAACATAAATACTCACGAAAGCAGCAGATTGGACAGCCGTCACCATAGCTCAGTTGGTAAGAGCACCGGACGCGATATTCGGAGGTCGTGGGTTCGGATCCTACCGGCGGCATGGTTGTATTTTCTGCTGCTTTATACGTAATTTTCTTTCAACCAATTGATTGGCACTAGAAATTTAAAAAAAAAGAAGCATTCCCCTATCCACCTTGGTTTCGGTGACTGTTGGCTTCCTTAATGTGCTTGTCTAACGAGCCCCTCATTTCATTTGCCTTGTCTGCTAATGTCTTAACGGGGATCTCGGTTCTGGCAGTCTTGATGCCATAGGTAGCATAAGAGGGCTCTCGCACAGTTTCCGCCCTCGCCAATAGTTGCCGTTCTACGTCACACTTGCGGTATTACAGGACGTGCTACGTCCACCTCTATGGACGAAGTTCGCGCTGGTGAACACTTTCATGGTTCGCTTACACGCAAAACATAAATACCCACGAAAGCAGCAGATGGGACAGCCGTCACCGTAGCTCAGTTGGTAAGAGCACCGTACGCAATATTCGGAGGTCGTGGGTTCGGATCCCACCTTCGGCATGGTTGTTTCATTTGCTGCTTTATAAGTAATTTTCTTTAAACCAATTGATTGGCACTAGAGATTTTAAAAAAAGAAGCATTCCCCTAAGCACCTTGGTTTCAGTGACTGTTGGCTTCCTTAATATGTTTCTCTAATGAGCCCCTCATTTCATTTGCCTTGCCCGCTAATATATATACACGTGGCACGTTTGGTGAAATACAAAGTTTGGAAGTCAGCGCTCTTTACTCTTGTGTCCTATCCCGTCTCTTCTTTCTACCTGCGCTGCGACTGATGTCATGCTTAAACAACTAGCCCAACAAGCATCGATCTTATTCTTAATCTCATCCGCCCAACTAAATTTCTGCCGCCACATTTTAAGCTTTCATTCTCTTTCAATCTAAGGCGTTATACTTGAGGGAAATCGGTTAGCTAGACCGTTGATCCACTCTGCCCTCCTCCAGTCTCTTAACGCTTCTTCTATATGTCACTGCGCTGGTATTGACTTAAGCTTAACCGTTTCTTTAGCCACCCCGGCTTTGCCCCACTGGTTAGTACCGATAACACAGATCCCTCATATACTTTTCTCTTGATGCATATTGGTAATCTGACGAAACTAGAAGGCGCCGAGCAAAAGAAAGGATGGGATGACGTTTCGGCTACCCCACGGTGAAGAAGGCTCCCGTGGGGGAGCAGAAACGTCATCCTATCCTTTATTTTGGTCGGCGCCTTCTACTTTCATCATGTACCATCCCGACCAGACGGGTTTCCGTCTGACACTAGACTTCAAGCATATTGGTAACCTGCCTTTCATAATCTTAGAGAACCCACCAAATGTGGTCCAACAAAAACTACCAAATCTTACAGAACCTACCAAAATTCTTCTAGTGATTATATTCTCTTGATCCGGATCTGCGGTCACTACCTACCGTAAGTAGACGTATCCCTGTACCACTTGCAGCACTTCTCTACAAACTGTAAACTGCTATTCCCTTGCTTGACTGTTGAAGATTGCTTTTCTGCATGTTAATCTTTACGCCCCCTTTCAGTCTAACTCAATAATCTTGTTTTGTATTTCAACCTCTGAGTGACTTAGAATGGAAATGTCATCAGTGAATCGCAGATTAGCCAGGTATTCTCCATTACCTCTTATCCTAACCTGTTCCCAATCTAGGCCTCCGAACACCTCCTGTAAATGGGCGGTGAATAGCATTGGCAAAATCGTGTCTTCCAGCCTAACACCCTTTTCATGGGAGTTTTAAAGCTTACTTTATGGAGGACTATGGTAGCTGTGCACCTGCTAAAGATACCTTCCGGCATTTTAACACGTCTTTTCTAAACCCTCATCCAGCAATATCTGCATGGCTGTTGAAGTTTCGAGTGTGTCGAATACCAGATCGTGATCTATAAAGGCTAAGTACAGGGGACATGGGGAACACAACCCAAAAAGTGCTTCTCTTGGTTCCCCTCTGTGCGGCAACGGGATCTCATTCTATATCCGCAACGCTGTGCTTGCAAAAAAGTGTTACCACAAGAGCTCCTCTTCGCTTTTGTCTGAACCATTGCTGCTCGCATATAGCCGAATCGCATTGTTCATAGAATGAGTCCACAATAAAACTTTCCTTAGAGACCGATTAGCTGCGAATTTAAAGTAATCAAAATGCAGAGCTCGAAATAATCTAGCGAAAGGTAAAATACTGTGTATGTCGACTCACACGCCATCTGGTGAAGTATAAGTGCAGGAGATGTTTGGTTTCACTGGTGGACTATTCTGAAGCCCTGAAGAGCCAAGTACTCAGGTTTTTTAGGCTGTTGCTTCGCGCTTGGTGACATACTCCAATGGCAAGAATTAGTGCTACCAAAAATTTCTTTCCACTCTTCAAAAGGAGTGGCGTAACAAACAATGGGCGCAGATCTCTGGCGATCCTACCCAAGGGACTGTCTTCATATGCTATGTTATGGTCCACAAATTATACTGCGTCGTCCTTCACTGTAGAGGCTATGCGCGTTTTTAACACATTCAAGCATGACAATGTCGGCCAGTTTGAAAGTTCGTTAGATTGTTTATACTTCTTCAAATCATCGACACTACACTAATATTTTGCAAGGACTATAATCCCAGACACATTCAAAGCACTGAAATTTTGCATTCAATTTGCCACGTTGTCATTGGCATTGCAGCCAATAAAGTTTCTTCGTACAGTAAAGGGACATTGGGGCATTTCTTCGTAAGCAGCACTTCAAAATTACAGTCAAGCCTAATACATCCAGTGTTTTTGATAACGAGCTTATAATGCAATTTCAGTGAAAGCAGTAGAACGCCCCGTGTCGAAGCAGCGGCACTTACCTTCGTGACATCTTCCAGAGAAGCCTTACCAGTGTAATCAAAACTGGCACCTGCGAGAGCGAGGACGCAAGCAAGCACGGTGAAACGCATGGCTGTAATGCGGACGATGTGCAAAGCGGCGATTCTACTGCGCTGTTTATATGAGCCATAGAAGTTGAGTGCTTCTTATTCTTTTAGTAGAAATGGTATGAGATGTGGTGACATGTCACAGCGCGGTAATGGTTCCCTTCGAATCCTTAATAGATGGGCTAACATGTGCTGACAGATACGTACTGTACAAAAATAAAACACAAAAAGATATCGTAGCTTTAAAAGTAAAAAAAAAATCTAGCGCCAAAAAGCCCTTCTCCCCGAAGCAAATCAGCTATACAACGATCACACCACTCATACTGCTCCCAAAGCACATTCTTGTGACAAGCAGATGTGCATATAACACCTCGTCCATACGTCTACAGAAGACCAACAGCCACTGAAGGCAAGAAAAGTCTACAGAAGTGTTTTTTTTTCTTCTGTAGCTATGGAAATTGCGATAGCAGTGGTTCATTGAGCCTATGCATGAGTAGAAATACAATAAAAGCCAACCACACGCCGTCTGTGCGATTTGAACCTCATGTGATTGTCGTGCATGGGGCTCTGCGAGCTAAGCTAAGGTGACGACTTTCCAGCCTTCTATTTTCAGGGGCGCTTTTTTTGCGTGTACCCTAACATCGAGACTATTCACTAACAGTACTCAGGATCATAGCGGCTGACATTGAACTTTCTTTAATAGACCAAGTGCCATGTGAAAATCAATCAAATACAGACGGTAGCTGAGGTGCGGTAACCCTCTCATGCTGCCTTTGACAGGAGGAGTGCCAGAAGAGGGACCACAGTAAACCTATTTAGTAGATACGAGCGAACACTTATACGCTTGCTAAGACAATACGCAAGAAGGTAACACTACACCCACTGATATCGAGAAAATTATAGGGCGGATTTTTAAAAAAGTATTGTTCATCAAGTATAAATTAGTAAAGTAATCACTCAAGCTACCCGAACGATAATTGTTTTTAACGAACCAGACAAGATATGCAGCCGCAGAGATGCGAATCTAAAACCTTCCGGACTCGCATATAGTGTTCTGCCAACACGGCTAAGGCGGCGGCTGTTGAAACCTAAACTTTTGTAGTGTATTGGTATTCATGGTACCAACACCAACAAGCAAAAGTAGTGGCTTCTTCAGTTGGTTGCTGCTTTCGCACGGACGCTGCTACCTGGTGCCATTTAGCAGTGCTAAAGTTGTCACTGAATTGTATTTAACAAGTCTAGTCTCAAAACTTTCTTCAGTATCTAACAGCAACCTAGCGTGGCATATTCACTGATCCATCTATTCGGAATTTTTTCTATCGTCTCCCCTGGCCCCGCTGTAACCTATCTTCTTTGTACTTCTAACAAACGTCGTGTTGCGATGCTGCTTCGTTTGTAGAGCTCAACGACAGCCTTGGATTTTGCTCACATATTTTTTAAACCTCTCTTGCAGGGTGTGAGCCAAACAAGCAAAGTGCACCCAGCGAGTTGGCCCAAACGCCGGCACGAAAATCTGCTAAGGAGATTAAACCTGTAGGTCATTTGGTGAGACATAACTACTAAAACCGCAGCAGACACAGCACAGAGGAAGGCGACAGCAAAGGGCGGTCCCCTTCCTCGGTCTTGTGTCTGCTGTGGTTTAAGTAGTAACGAAAATCTGAAAATTTTCATTTAGTGCATAGCATGGAAGCTCACCACGTATGAGCCGCTCTTTGAAAACGTCCCTTAGTAAACAATGCAGGTCATCTGCAATGTGTTTTGCAAGCACGTGGGGTCACGCAAGAATGCAGCTTTTGGGCACTTAATTAATGTCGTCGATATGGACACTGAGTTTATGTGCTTCGGTCCGGAGGAGCGCACGACGAACAGCGCTGATGATTCCTATCTTACCGTTCTAGCAGGCGGACTGTCGGCCATGAGGTGTTTGACGCTTCTACGGCACCAAACCCAACCACGCTACCAACGGTGGAAGGGCTAGCCGCAAGAAGCCAACGAAGCTACCACGAACTGGAAAGAAGAACCATGTGCTATGGAAGCAGGAGCCAGCGTGTGCGGTGGCTTTAGGTTTAAGGGTGACGCCACTATGCAACAGCCAACCAGCAGCGGACAACGTGGTACGAACGCCTACTTAAAGGAGCAGTGACCGATGCATAACTGCGCTACGCGCACGGAGAACAGCGCTGATGATATCTGTTTTACCGTTCTAGTTAAGGGAAGCAGCCTGAATATTTGATTTCTTTATTCGCAGCACTTTACTGAATTCACTTCAAACAGATATAGTGTGCCTTGCAATAGTTAGTTATTTGTATTGATTATAATGGCACAAAAGCAACTGAGGCTATGATGCGCCAAACACACGGTTAGAGCTTTTGTTAAAGGTTGCGCTTTTTATATCTAAAGTTTGCTTAAAACATTGGCATCTCTGAAAAACTTAAAAATGCTTGAAAAATCGACCAGTGCTTGATCTCCCAAAAGTAAAATGGGGTGTAGTGGAATGTATTCATTGTAGAATGTTGTGAAATATTTTTTCCTCAGTTGTTCCAGTTTTGTGCATACAAATAAAATGTGGTTTACCGTGAGTTCATCGCGACACAATTCGCAGAGGTTTGTCTTTTTTTGTCAGTAAGACGTTGTGTGTAAGGTGCGTATGTCCAAAGCGTAGTCGACACAAAACAACTTCTGTAAAACGCTCCTGATGTTTACATGATCTCCATTCTCCCAAAACTGGTTTTATAGAATGTAGTTTGTTGTTTGTCTGTTCGTCCCATGCAATCTGCCACATATTTCTGAGTTTACTGTGCAGTAAGTTAGAAAAATCACTCTGTGGTATTCTAACTTATTTTATTTGGCCAATTCGAGCTTGTGCTGCGCAAGCATCTGCTCTGTCATTACCTAAAATTCCAACATGGCTAGGGACCGAGCAGAATATAATGTTATGTTTTTGCTTTGTGATTTTAACTATGTTATGTATGATCTTTCCTATCATGGGTTCAGCAGCATTTGTAGAGTGCAGAGCTTTGAGCATACTCAGTGAATCGGCGTAAATGATGCTATTTTTGTTTTGTTTTACTATTTGTTCTACTGCTACGAGGATGGCATAACACTGCGCAGTAAATACCGACGCAGACTGTGGCAATCGTATCACTTTTTCCTTTTTTCCTTGAATCACTGCATTTCCGACATGACTTTTTGTTTTAGAGCCATCAGTGTAAAATTCAGTGTAGGTGTCATATTTTTCTTGTAGTGCAAAGAACTCTTGCAGTATGTGCTCGTGTGGCATTTCCTCTTTGTTTACAAGTGTCAGTGTGAAGTCACACACCGAAGGGAGGTTGTATTATGGTGGCAGATATTCATGTCTTTGTGCAATATTCGTTAGGGAGCCCAGCGCTGCTAACTCTTCACATTTATCTTCAAAGCGCATTACTAATGGCCTGACAAAATATGGTTAGTTATTGAATAATCTTCTAGATCGGCACTTGGTAACAATGGGAGAGCAGATATGTTTTGGAAGAGAACGAGTTTTTAGGATGTACGTGCATGTAAGTGTGACTCTTCTATCCTATAGTGTGGGCTCATTAGCTTCAACATAAAGACTATTTACCGGGGATGTTCTATATGCTCCAGTTGATAGGGGCAGACCAAGATTATGAACAGGGTCCAGTCGTTTCAAGTAGGATGCTCTTGCTGATCCGTATATTATGCAGCCGTAGTCCAGTTTCGAGCGCACCAAAGAGCGATATATTTGTAATAGGCATGTTCTATCGGACCCCCACCGTTTTCGCGAGAGTACCTTTATTACATTGAGGGCTGGGGATGCTTTCTTTTTAAGGTTGTTAATGTGTGGTAGGAATGTAAGTTTCTTGTCAAAAGTGACGCCTAAAAATTTAAGTTTCTGTTTGACTGGCAGTGTGGTTTGATTCAAACAAAGATTGGGATCGACCTGTAGGCTTCGTCGTAATGAGAACAGAACAGCTACTGTTTTTGAGGAGAGAACTTGAATCCATTTTTCTGTGCCAAGCAGCCAGTTTATTTAGTGTGATTTGTATTTGTCTCTCGCAGGACAGTATGCTGGAAGAAGTGTACGCTATCTGTAGGTCATCTACATAAACTGAATACATTACGGACTTGGGGATTACTTTGGCCAAAGAATTCATTTTTGCGATGAAGAGTGTCGTACTTCAAATGCATTCCTGGGGTACGCCATTCTCTTGGGTGAATGTCATTGACAGAATTGCTCCTAGACGGACTCTGAATGTGCGGTTAGACAGGAAGTCGTTCAAGCAGTTCAGCATCCCGCCACGGATCCCTAGCTCGGCTAGGTCATGGAGGATGCCGAACTTCCACGTGGTATCATAGGCCTTCTCCAAACCGAAGAAGACCCCGATACAGTGCTGTTTGTGGATGAATGCCTCCCGGATGGTGTTTTCTAGGTGGACAAGGTGATCAGTGGTCGAGCATGCTTTCTTAAATCCACATTGACGTACATCTAAGAGTCGACAAGATTCAAGTGTGAAGGTCAGTCTAATGTTTATTATGCTTTCGAAAGATTTAGCAATGAAGCTGGTGAGGGCTATCGGTCTGTAATTGTTAGGACTTGTTGGTGGTTTTCCGGGTTTCAGAAAAGGTACTATTATTGCTTTCTTCCACTCCTCAGGTATATTCGCAGTTATCCATATTTTGTTAAAGAATTTCAACAATGCCTGCACGGCAGCTTTAGAGAGATGGGCAAGCATAGTGTAATGCACATTATCTGGGCCTGGTGCTGTCTTTCTACCAGAAGATAAAACCCTATTCAATTCCCGGAGTGTGATGGGTTGATTGTAGTCCTCGTGGATACCTGCTGCAAATGGAAGTTTTTGATTTTCTGCTATTGCTTTGTACTTCTGGAACGTGTTTGTGTAATTGGACGAATTGGAAACATCAGCAAAATATTCGCCCAGTATGTTGGCCTGTTCTTCCAATGATGTTTGTGTCCCGGGTGTAGTCAATAGGGGAAGTGTGAAAGGGGTATGGTCACTAGTGAATCTAAGAACCCTTTTCCACATTTTTTTCTAGGTTATTGAGCTGTTTATTGAGGATACATATTTCTGCGACGAGGATTTCTCGGCATTTCTTCGAACGAACCGCGCTCTGGCCTTGGCCCTCTTAAAGGCAATCAAGTTCTCCGCTGTGGGATACCGACGCAGAGAACCCCAAGCTTTATTTTGTTGTTTTTTGGCCAATGTGCATTCTTGTGTCCACCATACTTTATGTTTTTTTTCTGTACAAGTCCTGTTGTTTGTGGTATGGCTAATGTAGCGGCCGATATTATGCATGTAGTAAACATTTCATTAATTTTGCCTATGCTGAGGTCCTCACACAATTCTTTCTCTAGTGCGGCACTTGCTCTAAAAAGTGACCAGTCGGCGAGGTGAAGTTTCCAGCGCCGTGGTCTTGTGGGGATGACAGGAGTAGACGATGGGAGGCTGATGATAGTAGGTAGGTGATCACTTCCCAGAGGGTCATTTACAACATCCCATTTAAAATCATTAAAAAGCGACGGTGATGTTAAAGCTAATTCGAGGAAGCTCATTTTTGCCGAGCTTGGGCAACAATAAGTGGCTTTTCCCGGATTTAAAAGACAGATGTTATGTGAGAGGATAAAATCTTCGATTATTTGTCCCCTTGAATCACATCGTTCGCTTCCCCAAAATGCGGAGTGAGCGTTCAAATCGCCAACTACCAGATATGGCTCCGGCAGTTGATCAATCAGGCTTTCTAATTCTTTGATTGTTAATGTGATGTGCGGGGAAGATATACAAAACATACTTTTATTGTTTTGTAGGTAACGACGCTAACTGCAACTGCCTCAAGCCTTGTGTTAAGTTTGACTTCTCTAGCCGGGACGCCGCTTTGGACGACAATTGCGACGCCTCCAAGAGTTGATTTGCCTGCTCGCGATCGCGTCTAAAAGTTTTATATTGTTTCAGGGTATGCACATGTTGTGGACCAAGATTGGTCTCCTGAAGACATAAAACTATGGGTAACATTGACCCTAAAATATGTGTTATGTCAGTGTAGTTCCACATAAGTCCTCTGCAATTCCATTGAATTAAAAAAAGGCATTTTTATGCTTTTGAAAGGAAATGAAAGAGGATTTACTTAGGTAGTGGGCCCGTTATAAGGGGCCTGTCTTTTTTTTGCTCAAGAGAGCTGTTCCGCCGCTGTAATGGAGGCGGAGTGGGTGTTGTATCCATCATCTCAACAGAGGTGCTGGAGGACCGCGCAGCCTCGGTTGTGTTAGTTCCAGGTTTCTCCCGAAGGGGGGAGGTCCTGCGGGATGCCGACCCATGGACCGGCGGTCCCTGCTTTGATGGTGGCAGAGCAGCGTTCGCTGTCGCTGCCTGGGGCGTGGAGGGCCCTGCCATTGGCTCGGTGGAAGTGGCCTCGGCAGGTGCCAGAGTGCTTTGTGGTTCTAGGCCCCTGCGCACCACATCAGCGAACTTGGGTTTCGCTGTGAAAGAGAATGTGTTCGTAAGCGCAAAACGCCTCCTTGCCTCTTTAGATGAAATGTTTTCTTTAGTCTTTACGGTGATGATTTCTTTTTCCTTTTTGCAGGACGGACACGCCCTGGAGTACGCAGCGTGGTCTCCTTCGCAGTTTGCGCAGCGCAGTACTGCATCACATTCTTTAGAATGGTGGTCCTTCGAGGCGCATTTCGCGCAGGTTTTGCGGCCGCGGCAGGTCTGTGAGCCGTGGCCAAACTTTTTAAAGTTGAAGCATCGGCGGGGATTGGGTATATAATGTCTGACATTGACTTTCAGATATCCGAATTCGATCGTTTCGGGCAAAGTGCTGGTGTTAAATATGATGACCATGTGTTTGGTGTCTAATTATTGTCCTTGCGGATTTTGATTCGGTGAACGTCAATCACATTCTGGTCGGTGACCTTTTGAAGCATTTCGGCTTCTGTTAAATCGATGAAGTCACTTTCTGAGATAACGCCTCGGAGTGTGTTAAGGGATCGGTGGGGAGTCACGGAGACAGGGATGTCCCCCTATGGGAGCAATGCTTGACAGTTTCTAGCACTGGATGCTCTCACGCAATTTAAGGAGTAGGTCGCCGCTGGCCATTTTTGATAACTTGTAACCAGAGCCCAAGGCATCTTCTGTTAAACATTTGGACACAACAAATTGTGATATTATTCGGGCTTGCTTTTGTTCGCATTCACTGCGAATAACATGAAACTTTGAAAATGCTTGTTTCTTTTCAGAGAAAAAATCCTCTGCTTCGTTCCGCCCTCTCTTGAGAAAGCGACCTGGTTTTGAAAGGGGGGAGCCATAAAAAAATGTACATATTCGGTCATGGTGCCAGCCACCCACCACGGAGTCCAACGAGGGGACGGGACAGGAACTTGAAAGCAAGTCCTGCCCACGCCAGCTGTACACCTCAACTATAACCAAATATGAAACAACTCAGGGTAGTTGGCCAAGCAAGGTTATCCCTCGCCGCCAGGAAAAAAAAGCAAAACCAGGAAGTGAGTAGCAGATAGGAGAGTTGTGAGAAGGAGATAGGAAAGTGAAAGACGGTGGGGAGGACAGGAAAAGGCGACTGCCGATTTCCCCCGGTCGGGTCAGGCCGGAGGTGCCGTCTACAGGAAGCTGGGGCCAAAGTGGTGTGTTGCCTCCGCCGAGGGGCCTTAAAGGTCCAAACGCTCGGCATCGGCTCAACCACCAGGATCCCATTTTCCCCGGACACGGCGATGCCACACACGGCTAGGCGCGGGTGCTCGGGTCCGTGGTGATGCACGGTTCACCATCATCCCTTTGCGGGGATGTTCCTGCGGATGCTCGGGAAACCGCGGTGTCGCCACTCACCGACTCCTGCAAGGTGCAGACGCCCCCCTGCGGGGCATGCCTTGCAATAATGAAAGCAGTCGCGTCCGACAGCATCACATGTCAATTCGGCAAAAACGCATATAACACTGGTTATTGCTGACGTGTAACAAAACTAGCCTTGAAAAAGATGTCTGTGAAGGCCATATAAAGCTGGACGTGCCCAACGTATACATTCGTTAATAGCCGGGCGAAAGTAAAAAAAAACGCCTAGGCAGTCAATCTGATTGTGTGGGGGTGGATCCGATGCAGTAGCCTCCAAAGACATGATTACATACGTAGCAACTCTGAAGCAATCGTCTGGAAAAACTAGAAAAGATCACTGAAATGCAAGCGGCCAAATGCGATGGTGTACTCTTAAAGCTGGAGGAACAGGGCAGGAAGGTAGAGACGATGGAAACATCTTTGAAACATATGTCTGAAGCGTACGACAGTGTGCTTCAAACTTTTGTAAAAGATAAGGAAAAACATACACTATATGAAGTAAAAGTATGTAATATTTAGACGGCCTTTGTTGCTCAGAAGTCGGAGGTAGCCCGCCTGGAAGAATACTCCCGCTGACGAAACATTGAAATACATGGCATTCCACAGAAAACGAATTGAAACCTAAAAGAGCAGCTGTGGGCGCTAGCGGAAAATCTCGGCCTGGCGGAACAGACGACCAAGCAGGTTGTAAGCAAACACAGAATAACAATGAAAGCGGGCAATCTTCCTTCAATACTTGCTATATTCTTAAGTACTCAGAAGACGATAGGGTTAGTAAACGGACATGCCTGAGCGATAACGATGTCTACATTAACGAGAACCTGTCTGCCTAGAAAAAAAACTATTTTGGCTAGCAAAGAAGCAAGCAAAGGAAACGTCCGACAAATTTGTGTGGGTTAGAAATGGCAGTATGTTTGTGAGAAATTGCGAAGGTCCAGTGTCATGAGAGTTGAATTGGAGGAGAATTTAGACTCATAACATGAACCAAACACTTGATACACTACACTACTGGATAACAAGCAGACAAGAATATATTAGGGAAACAGAAGAGAGCTGAATCTTTATACTTAATGCATGTGAATGCTAGAAGCCTCCGAAATTCAGGGGTCTTCAAGCAGAGTATGTGCAGAATGGAATAGCATTCTTGAATGTTGTTGTTTTGACCGTAGTGAACGTTCACATTTGCACGGTAGCTATATCAAATCGAAGGATTCAAAAATTTTAGCTTTGTCGCGATGACATAAAGGAAAGAGTGTTGATGATCTTTCTTAAGCACCCTTGGCTCGGAACAAATGGGGTTATTTTTTCTTAAGAAATGGTAATCACCCTCACGCTTGATAACCAGAATTTAACTTTGGTGGTATGGGTTTTATACAGACCACCAGGAAAGTATTTGAAGGCCGCTAATAAATTTTAAAGGCCAAGTTCACCAGCTTAGACAAAGATAATAATGCCATGCTATTCGGCGTTTTTATTATTGATATATTAACAGCAGATAAATAAGGTCTATCGGACTACCTACACTTCTGCTTGATTATGGCTTTGAAACAACATTCGGTTTTACTAATGAGGAACTTCAGCGAGCGAAACTTGTGCGTTTTGGCGTCTATCATCTTAACACTCGTATGGCAGCACTGGAACTTGTTATGGCTTTAAAAGCAAATATTAGCGAACTACTTTGTAACATTTACTCTCATTCGTGGAAATTAGTGCAGTGGTGAACAGAATGCAACAAGGAAGTATTTTTTTTGGAAACAAAAAGTTGAATACCAAGTTAATATTTTGGACTGGTATTTATTACTGCGTTTTATTTATGATGAAGCGTGTAGTCATTTATTTGGGCAACATCGGGAAGTCTACAACGCCTTAAAAAAACAATTCCCTTGAAGAGAAGGAGAGAGAATTCGTCGGCAAAAAACGAGTAATAATGTAAAGTGAAAGAGCGATTGTGGCAAAGTTGTGAAGACATCTCTAATTTAGATCTGAAAGAAGAATAATGCCAAACCAGCAGTAAGCTAACTTCTATGATGCGGGCAGCGATAATTTATTGTTTTAAATTACGAATAAATGTGTGCAAGATGGATGTAAGCAAAACGTGGAATTTAGTGACCTCGATAAGTGAAAAAGAAACGACATATAAGTGAAAAATTTTGACGGCAGTTGTCTGCTCACGTAGAGGAATGCGAAAGCAAGTGTTTTGAGGGAAAAGTTTTTGAGGAAAGCGCACACATCTTGGTATCTCGGTGGGCACCTCAACCGCGCCCGAAGGCATTTCCTTAAAGTACATATGTCATCAGTGCGAACCTCTGCCCCAAGGTAACTTCCCAATTCACATCTCGACATCTCGATGGACACCTCCGCAACGCCTTAAGAAGAAACGTTGTTTCAGAAAGCACGCAATTAAAGATGCATATGTGATTGGTCCCAACCCCTGTCGCAAGCTAGCCTCCAACTTTCAAGAAATATCTAAGCTATATGCAAAGAGAAATGCTGTCCCCTCGCAGTGAAAGCTGGACGACGAACTGTTGCTCGAAATTTTGGTGAATGTATTCGGGAGTACTGCCACTCCAGTGGGGTCGTAATAATAATAATGATAATATTAATAATAATAATAATAATAATAATAATAATAATAATAATAATAATAATAATAATAATTGGTTTTGGGGGAAAGGAAATGAGGCAGTATCTGTCTCATGTATCGTTGGACACCTGAACCGCGCCGTAAGGGAAGGAATAAAGGAGGGAGTGAAAGAAGAAATGAAGAGAGAGGTGCCGCAGTCGAGGGCTCCGGAATAATTTCCACCACCTGAGGATATTTAACGTGCACTGACATCGCACAGCACACGGGCGCCTTAGCGTTCTGCCTCCATAAAAACGCAGCCGCCGTGGTCGGGTTGACAGTGATTTCGCTTGGATTTCGTCTGCACCTGCGTTATCTGTTGCTAAAGCCAACGTCGTCGCTTCGGAGGACGTGGTTTTTCGGCGCGCGTCCCTTTCCATCATTCCTTTTCTCTATTGTCCGCACGTGGTAGCGATTGTTCCACAGCTCTGGTGTGAAGTTATCAGTTCGATGTGAGGTCAAGACTCTAAATTTTGTGCCATGCTGTCATATGACCTCGGTGTGAGGTCATCACACTAAACTTTGCAAGTTATGATGCCACTTGACTTTGGTTTGACGTCAAAGATCTAATGTACGCGAATTAGTATTTGGGCATATTGCACAATGATCAGTCATCGTTGGTTTGCCGTGGGTTTGTCGCCACAGTAATTTGTGATTGTTAGTTGGCCACAATAATTATCACATCTTATAAGAATCACTATTTAGTTATTGTTAGTCACGCTAATTAGTAGCTGCACCGTCACTTCACTTGCCTGATTAACTCTGTTTCAATTAGTTTTTATTAACAGCGCTAACTAGTTCTTAATTCAGTAAGTAGCAATGTGACGTCAAATTTTTCATTGCGGCATATGTACAATTGATTCCTCATCAAAACTGATTTCCTAAACATTCACTCCTAAAAATCCTATGAGTGACGTCCTATTCCTATGAGTGACGTCATCGTGCTGACACAGCAGACAAGTTTCACTGCCAAGTTTTGCGGACACAACTAAGCCATTAATTGCTTGCGCATTAAAAATTCATTTGCACTTCAGTCTGCTTATTAGCGGAAAAAGAAAAGCGTTTCCCTGCCCTCTGTTTCTCTATCAGTTTTAAATAATAATTGGTCGTGGAGGCAAGGCGATCGTGGAGGCAAGGCGAAGCTTGGTGTCTGAAACGGCGGATAGTGGAGGATAGGGGTCGTCATGCCTCTGTAGATAGGATTCTTCCGGTTCTTAGGATTCAACAGAACCTACGCCTTTACATTACTCTCTAAATGTAGGATGTGTCTTTCGATGCGGTGTAATTTGTCTAAGAGCAAATGCGTGCTTTTGTCAATATCCTTGATGTGAGATTTCTTTACAGCGTCTCCGGAGACAAGAGGCTTTACAGGACGTACAGTGCATGCTGAACACAGCCGACACCCGCCAGCTGTACCTGGAGGTGCATTATAGCAACATCAAAGAGAAGCGGTACAACACAGCGCCTTGTGGTGTGCGCGCACTGTGGCCGATAGCCAACACCGTTATTACAGAAGAACTACAACTACTACGACACCAACGGCTTTTCGACCGAACAAGCTGTATACATTCTCTCGTAATAGTTAGTGCTGGTGGCCGCTGTAGCCAGTAGCGGCCCGGGGTACCTTCTCTAGACCCGTTTGCTACAGTGACCCGTGGTAATCTTTAATGTTTGATTGAAATCTCAAAAACGCAATGTCTATAAATGTGAACTTAAATTTGAAATTTCTCTTCGAAGGACGTAGCGTGGAAAGAACTTGTGAGATAAAGTGCTGCAATTTGTGGAAGCAAATTTTGTCGCGCACAATATTGGTGGAGGACGTGCTCCTTTGCTCTCTGTTCTGCGAAGGATTGCTCACAGCGTTCGCTATACCAAAATAAAATCTCTGATTTCCGACGTGTTAACATGTATTTATGTGAAACTTAGAAAAGCCCCCGCCACTCTCATAAAAAGCTGCGTTCTCATTATACACTCCTCTGTACAATCCGCCCTACAGATTTAAGCACTAGAATTAGGGGTCTCGAAAGGTTTTATTCTACACGTTCGAAATTGCCCTCCACCCAGCTCGACGTTCAGTGCTTTCATTACCCCTTGAGAGGGAATGTGGCCTTCACATGAGCCTCGTGCTTACTTGTGAAAATGTTCATACGTTAGCAAAATGATTGAGGTTGAGAGGAAGGAAGGCTATGCTTTGAAAAAATTCCCTTTGATTAATTTTTTATTGCTATCTACAAATGTGTCCTCTCATATGTAAGCAAACTAGTTACTAGTGAAACAGCTCGTCATTTCAATATCAGCATCTAGTTCATTCAGACATTATCAGATACTTCTGCGAAGCCGCTCTGCAGAGGATCTAGATATAATCGACACGTATTTGAGCAAATATTCTGATGGAAGAACTTATAAAAGAAAGCATTCTGCACAGCAATAAATTCTGCGCTGCAATCTTCCTGTCAGCGACACACGAAGCTTGGTCTGAAACTGTCAGCTGCATTCCAAGGAGCTCGCAGATACATTCTCATCGTTGCTTCTTTAAGGGCAATGGAACCGTTGAAACCTACATGTGTGCTGTAGTCTATTCTTTTTATTTCCTTGTAATGGAAACATCGAGCACTTGAGCTAAAAATGCCTACGTTTGAATTGTTGCATTAACAGCACAGTCACAGCGTGTGGAAATGTATTGTTAACAAATGTGCTCGATGGAATGGAAAGTTTCTACCGTTACTGAAGGAAGCAGGGCGACGACATTACATATTATTCACCCTTACATGAAGGAGCGTCTCTGAACCGCTGGTTCCCGAACTACGAGAAGAAATACTTTATCGTGCCCACCACGAAGCAATTTGTTTCAAGTTGTCAAGGTGAATAAAATAATCTGAAGAAAAAAAGATGCGCTATTCTCTCTTGTTCCGCAGGCGTTCTGCAATAGCCACTGGGAACATAATTGGTATTATAAATTTGTAAACCTTGTGATAAGTTCCTATGCAAGTGATCACCGTGAAAAGCTGCAGACACCCTGCATGGACCCTTTCACCATCTCTAGCCTTTTACCGTCTAATTTCATAATATCATCGGACCAGACACTTTTCTGGTGCACACAATTGATGCACTTTGATGTGCTGGAGATGTCGGCACTTCACCCAGTGCCGCTTTTTCCTGTTGACTTGAACTTATAAACATAGCGCACTCATTTCACAATGCTCCGCGTGACCTGTGCATCTTTTCGCGCCATAGATAGAAGTTGATGGAGACGACGATTAGTAATGCGCAGCGCGAGAGTGTGTTGCAGTTAATCACGAGGCGTGTTTGGCTGCGGCGATAGCATAGTGCCCTCGCGCAGTGGCGAGCGAAGCTGATAAATCCACACCGCGACAGGCTCGGTACCCAGTCGAGGGGAGAATTTCATTCTGCACTCTCAATGGCAGGTACGCGGCAAGAATCTTCGTTGGGTCTGACCCTGTGAAGCAATGTTTTCGCACTGTGAAAGGTCACTACACTAGACTTACAAGCCGCCGCTAGAAGGCTAACGACCAGCAGTTACTCTCAAAGTTTTCAAGCCAGGGGACTAGAGAGACAATGCATCGTTCGAATAAGCAGAGCGAGTGTACTTTTTGAAACACAACTTTACCTTACACGCCCCTGCGATTCGGAAGACGACACATCGTAGCCACTGTCGCCTGCTAGTGTAGCGGTGTTCACCCTCATCGCTTGCCGAGGGCACTTGCTTGGTGCAGATGGCTGTTGTCGCTGCATGCCAAGGCATTCGAAACCATAGCTAAGCGCCAGAAAAAGTGTCGCAATATGCATACCATTTCATTCCTCGCTCTCTTGCTTAACCATTCACAAACCAGCAATATACATCATCTACCGTTTAGCAATGGGCTTTCACTTTGGATTTTGTCTGATATTTTCTAGACTTGATTTCGTTACTTTCTTTACTGTCGATACCAGTTCATTCTGTGTGCACTACAATAACACTTTCAGTTGCGATCGACCATGATTTAGATGTTAATTACCAGCAAATCGAATCCTCCGGCTGACAAACGTTATGGTCATCTCTAAGTAACTTTTTGTCGTACAGTAATCTCATATATCCAAAAATTATATTTATCTTTAAGGGTGTAATTCCACCGCGCCCCGTAAAGAAAACTGGAAATTCCAAACTCTAGTTATATTTATAATATGTTCCCCGAAAAAGCACGTTTTAGCTCGTTCTCCTTGTACAAACAACTTCCTGGCGACCAGAAGCAGGTGAGAAATTTCAGCCCTATAGCTGTTTACTTGAACTAGACTAGCTTTGTTGTTAGTGTTGAATGAGGCACTAATCCATTAGCTACCAAATTGTTTACGACCATCTTTGAGGATTTGTGACTGGCCACGCAGGCTAGGCTTTAAGTGTTAACGTTTAAGTGACGCTCAAACGGTAGATAGGTGCAAAGGAACGCAAAGAATAATGAATTGTTGAATAAATAAAGAGACGCGCTGACTTCTTTTTAGCCCTGTTTTGCTTCTTCCTATTGAGCAAACTAGCTAAAACTGCCACTCTTTATTAGCTCCAACACCCTGGCGCCAAAACTGAGATTCGGCTATTTTTTTAGTCCAGTGGTTACGCAATAACGGGCACGTTCTTGTAGATATTAACACCGTTTTCTCATTTTCTCCATATTGCACTGCAGGCCACCATCAGCTGTGTTTTCTACATATTCGTCGCTCCTTGCTGTGATCATAGACCAACCTGGCGACGGGACGTCATCGCAGTTGGATGAACTCCCGTAAAAAAAGAAGTGGCAGAAGCATGCCTCATTTGGATGTTATAATGCAAGTTCGCAATAAATTAATTTTTATTTCTGATTATTCACTGCACGAGTCTTTGTTTCTGATGTAAAAAAAACTGCTGCGCTGTTTGTGCTATGCGCATTGGGCACGCTGCCGCTATAATCGTGGACGCATGTTGAGACAGGGAGTTAGCACTTCGGTTCAGAATGGGTGGCACAATAAGAAGAAAAGTAAACAAGTTCAAGTACTTGCACTTCATCCTTTCGCATCTCCGAGAAACAATCGAAGTGCAAACAGCCCATTTGGAATACTATATTTTAGGAATTTACACTATACAAAAACGATGCTATTAAAAATGATTGTTTTTCAAATTACTGAGTAGAAGTCATTCAAAATGTATCAGCTAGAATGTTAGTGTCTCTTAATAGAAAACTCCTTTGTGTTTAAACGCCATTGATTCCATAAAGTTTTGAGATTAGTGTCTGAAAACCACGCCATTCAACTTTCGAAACGCCCCTTTGCTTAGAGTGATTAAATATATCAGTTGTTGATTTGAAGTTCTGGTTATTTTTCATGATATCATAAAATTTTATGAAGATAATTGTATTGTAGTAAAATGTTGAATATTCCAAAAAATAAAGTTCATTTCAACGACTGTAAAACATTCGTGCTGAAGATGCACTCATATAAAAACGGTGGTTGCCTCCTGCAAAATTGAAGTTTCAGCGGTCGGCGGTATAACCCGGGAACGCTTTTCAGGAAACGAGGAGAGAAGGCGCAAAAAATCCAAAGAATAATTTTTGAACCTCTTTGTAAGCAAGCCGCCAGTTTTCCTAAATCCGTCATCCAATGAACAATTTTTTCTTAAACACCAAATGTTCACGCAATAAAAATTTTATGGGAACAGCATTCGTTGCACTTTCGTCAATCACTGCTTTCGCTGGTTTTAAGCAGAATATTTACACAAACATTTATCAAACAAATAGAGCACTTATACAACCCGATTAAATTTTTAACCGGTAAACTACAGCACCCAAGCATGACAGAGATTTATAGCCCAAATACTGTTATCATGCTTTGATTAACAATCCTTCCCAACATTTGAATCTTCGCTCACAAGTGTACGCGAACACATAAACTCTGTTAGCAGTTGTTAGCATTATTGCGCGTGGTTAATGTATTTGTTCTCCTAACTGGGCTAGTGTTTTACGTTTTCGCGATTGACTTTTGTACAGCTCTCTTATACGCCTGCACCCTCTAAGAGATATTTGATCATAATAATAATTGGTTTTTTGGGGAAAGGAAGTGTCGCAGTATTTGTCTCATATATATCGTTGGACACCTGAACCGCGCCGTAGT
>JARKHS020036779.1:0-25189 GCA_030143305.2 Amblyomma americanum | reverse complement strand
ATACAACGAGACGAAGCTGTTTAAGAGCGAAACGAGCTAGATCTGAACACATCGGATTTACAAGTGCTGGTGTGATACGCGTCAAAACTTTTTCTCTCAGAACTGCGCGAAAAGCATGTATTCGTGCTGAATACAACGGGAGACATAGTTTTAGAGCGAAACGAGCGACATCTAAACACATCTCCTTTACAAGTGTTCGTGTGATACGCGTCAAACATTAACTCTCAGAGCTGCGCGAAAACCGTGTATTCGTGCTTAAAACAACGGGAGAAGTTCTTTTCGAGCGAAAGGAGCCAGATCTGAACACATCGGTTTTACACAGTGATCGTGTGATACGCGTCAAAACTTGGTCTCTCAGAACTGCGCGGAAAGCATGTATTCGTGCTTAATACAACGAGACAAGCTGTTTAAGAGCGAAACAAGCTAGACCTGAACCACATCGGTTTTACAGGTATTCGTGTGATACGCGTCAAAACTTTTTTCTCAGAACTGCGCGAAAAGCATGTATTCGTGCTTAATACAACGAGAGAAGTTGTTTTAGAGCGAAACGAGCTAAATCTGAACACATCGGTTTTACAAATGTTCGTATGATACGCGTAAAACCTTTTTCTCTCAGAACTGCGCGCAAAGCATGTATTCGTGAAAACAACGAGAGAAGCTGTTTTAGAATGAACCGAACAAGATCTGAACAAAACGAGACAAGCTGTTTACGAGCGAAATGAGCTAGATCTGAACACATCGGTTTTACAAGTGTTCGTGTGTTACGCGTCAAACCTTTTTCTCTCAGGCCTGCGCCAAAAGCATGCATTCGTGCTTAATACAGCGAGACAAGCTGTTTCAGAGCGAAACGAGCTATATATCAACACGTCGGTTTTACAAGTGCTGGTGTGATACGCGTCAAAACGTTTTTCTCTCATAACTACGCGAAAGAATGTATTCGTGCTTAATACACGAGAGAAGTTGTTTTAGAGCGAAGGGAGCTAGATCTGAACACATCGGTTTTACAAGTGCTCGTCTCATACGCGTCAAATCTTTTTCTCTCAGAACTGCGCGAAAAGCATGTATTCGTGCTTAATACAATGAGAAAAGCTGTTTAAGAGAGAAACGAGCTAGATCTGAACACATCGGTTTTACAAGTGTTCGAGTGATACGCGTCAAAAGTTTATCAGAACTGCGCGCAAAGCATGTATTCGTGCTTAATACAACGAGAGAAGTCGTTTTAGAGCGAAAGGAGCTAGATCTGGACACATCGCTTTTACAAGTGTTCGTGTGATAAGCGGCCAAACATTTTCTCTCACAACTACGCGAAATCATGTAGTCGTGCTAAATGCAACGAGACAAGTTGTTTAAGAGCGAAACGAGCTAGATCTGAACACATCGGTTTTACAAGTGTTCGTATGATACGCGTCAAACCTTTTTCTCTCAGAACTGCGAGCAAAGCATGTATTCGTGGATAATACAACGAGGAAAGTTGTTTTAGAGCGAAAGGAGATAGATCTGAACACATCGTTTTTACAAGTGTTCGTGTGATATGCAAAAAAAAATTTTCTCCCAACTACGCGAAAGCATGTATTCGTGCTTAATGCAACGACACAAGCCGTTTTAGAACAAAACGAACTAGATCTGAGCACTTCGGTTTTACAAGTGTACGTGTGATATGCGTCAAAACATTTTCTCCCAACAATGCGAAAGCATGTATTCGTGCTTAATGCAACGAGACAAGCTGTTTCAGAACGAAACGAACTAGATCTGAACACTTCGGTTTTACAAGTGTTCGTGTTACACGCGTAAAAACTTTTTTTCTCAGAACTGCACCAAAAGCATGTATTCGTGCTTAATGCAACGAGACAAGCTGTTTTAGAACGAAACGAACTAGATCTGAACACATGGGTTTTAGAAGTGTTCGTGTTACACGTGTCAAAACTTTTTCTCTCAGAAGTGCGCCAAAAGCATGTATTCTTATTTAATACAACGGGAGAAGTTGTTTAAGAGCGAAACGAGCCAGATCTGAACACATCGGTTTACAAGTGTTCGTGTGATACGCGTCGAAGCTTAATCTCTTAGAACTCTGCGAAAAGCATGTATTCGTGCTTAAAACAACGAGAGAAGCTGTATTAGAACGAAACGAACTAGATCTGGATACATCGATTTTACAAGTGTTCGTGTGACACGCGTCAAAACTTTTTCTCTCATACCTGCGCCAAAACCATGCATTCCTGCTTAATACAGCGAGACAAGCTGATTCAGAGCGAAACGAGCTATATATCAACACGTCGGTTTTACAAGTGCTGGTGTGATACGCGTCAAAACGTTTTTCTCTCAGAAATGCGCCAAAAGCATGTATTCTTGTTAATACAACGGGAGAAGTTGTTTAAGAGCGAAACGAGCCAGATCTGATTACATCGGTTTACAAGTGTTCGTGTGATACGCGTCGAAACTTATTCTCTCAGAACTGTGAGAAAAGCATGTATTCGTGCTTCAAACAACGAGAGAAGCTGTATTAGAACGAAACGAACTAGATCTGAATACATCGATTTTACAAGTGTTCGTGTGACACGCGTCAAAACTTTTTCTCTCAGAACTGCGCCGAAAGCAAGTATTCGTGCTTAATACGAGACAATCTGTTTAAGAGCGAAACGAGCTAGATCTCAACACGTCGCTTTTACAAGTGCTGGTGTGATACGCGTCAAAACTTTTTCTCTCAGAACATCGCGAAAAGCATCTATTCGTGCTTAATATAACGAGACAAGCTGTTTTAGAACGAAACTAATTAGATCTGAAAACATCGGTTTTGCAAGGGTTCGTGTGATATGCGCCAAAACATTTTCTCTCACAACTACGTGAAAGCATGCGTTCGTGCTTAATACAACGAGAGAAGTTGTTTTAGAGCGAAAGGAGCTAGATCTGAACACATCGGTTTTACAAGTGTTCGAGTGATACGCGTCAAAACTTTATCAGAACTGCGCGCAAAGCATGCATTCGTGCCTAATACAACGAGAGAAGTCGTTTTAGAGCGAAAGGAGCTAGATCTGAACACATCGCTTTTACAGGTGTTCGAGTGATACGCGTCAAAACTTTATCAGAACTGCGCGCAAAGCATGTATTCGTGCTGAATACAACGAGAGAAGTCGTTTTAGAGCGAAAGTAGCTAGATCTGGACACATAGCTTTTACAAGTGTTCGTGTGATAAGCGGCCAAACATTTTCTCTCACAACTACGCGAAATCATGTATTCGTGCTTAATGCAACGAGACAAGTTGTTTAAGAGCGAAACGAGCTAGATATGAACACATCGGTTTTACAAGTGTTCGTATGATACGCGTCAAACCTTTTTCTCTCAGAACTGCGAGCAAAGCATGTATTCGTGGATAATACAACGAGGAAAGTTGTTTTAGAGCGAAAGGAGATAGATCTGAACACATCGTTTTTACAAGTGTTCGTGTGATATGCAAAAAGAATTTTCTCCCAACTACGCGAAACATGTATTCGTGCTGAATGCAACGACACAAGCTGTTTTAGAACAAAACGAACTAGATCTGAGCACTTCGGTTTTACAAGTGTTCGTGTTACAAGCGTAAAAACTTTTTTTCTTAGAACTGCGCCAAAAGCATGTATTCGTGCTTAATGCAACGAGAGAAGCTGTATTAGAACGAAACGAACTAGATCTGAATACAATTATTTTACAAGTGTTCGTGTGACACGCGTCAAAATTTTTCTCGCAGAACTGCGCCAAAAGCAAGTATTCGTGCTTAATACGAGACATGCTGTTTAAGAGCGAAACAAGCTAGGTCTCAACACGTCGGTTTTACAAGTGCTGGTGTCATACGCGTCAAAACTTTTTCTCTCAGAACTGCGCGAAAAGCATGTATTCGTGCTTTATACAACGAGAGAAGATGTTTTAGAGCGAAAGAATCTAGATCTGAACACATCGGATTTACAAGTGCTGGTGTGATACGCGTCAAAACTTTTTCTCTCAGAACTGCGCGAAAAGCATGTATTCGTGCTGAATACAACGGGAGACATAGTTTTAGAGCGAAACGAGCGACATCTAAACACATCTCCTTTACAAGTGTTCGTGTGATACGCGTCAAACATTAATCTCAGAGCTGCGCGAAAACCGTGTATTCGTGCTTAAAACAACGGGAGAAGTTCTTTTCGAGCGAAAGGAGCCAGTTCTGAACACATCGGTTTTACACATAGGTGATACGCGTCAAAACTTGGTCTCTCAGAACTGCGCGGAAAGCATGTATTCGTGCTTAGTACAACGAGACAAGCTGTTTAAAAGCGAAACAAGCTAGACCTAACCACATCGGTTTTACAGGTATTCGTGTGATACGCGTCAAAACTTTCTCAGAACTGCGCAAAGCATGTATTCGTGCTTAATACAACGAGAGAATTTGTTTTAGAGCGAAACGAGCTAAATCTGAACACATCGGTTTTACAAATGTTCGTATGATACGCGTAAAACCTTTTTCTCTCAGAACTGCGCGCAAAGCATGTATTCGTGGATAATACAAGGAGAAAAGTTGTTTTAGAGCGAAAGGAGGTAGATCTGAACACATCGTTTTTACAGGTGTTTTGTGATATGCGTCAAAACATATTCTTCCAACTACGCGAAAGCATGTATTCTTGCTTAATGCAACAAGACAAGCTGTTTTAGAACGAAACGAACTATATCTGAACACATCGGTTTTACAAGTGTTCGTGTTACACGCGTCGAAACTTTTTCTCTCAGAACTGCGCCAAAAGCATGTATTCGTGCTTAATGCAACGAGACAAGCTGTTTTAGAACGAAACGAACTAGATCTGAACACATCGGTTTTACAAGTGTTCGTGTTACACGCGTCAAAACTTTTTGTCTCAGAACTGCGCCAAAAGCATGTATTCTTGTTTAATACAACGGGAGAAGTTGTTTAAGAGCGAAACGAGCCAGATATGAGCACATCGGTTTACAAGTGTTCGTGTGATACGGGTCAAAACTTAATCTCTCAGAACTGTGCGAAAAGCATGTATTCGTGCTTAATACAACGAGAGAAGCTGTTTTAGAACGAAACGAACAAGATCTTAACACAACGAGACCAGCTGTTTACGAGCGAAAGGAGCTAGATCTGAACACATCGATTTTATCAGTGTCCGTGTGATACTCGTCCAAACTTTCTCAGAACTGCGCGCAAAGCATGTAGCCGTGCTTAATACAACGAGAGAACCTGTTTTAGAACAAAACGAAATATCTGAAAACATCGGTTTTAAAAGTGTTCGTGTGATAGGCGTCAAAACTTTCAGAAGTGCGCCGAAATGATGCATTCGCGCTTTATACAACGAGAGAAGTTGTTTTATAGCAAACGGCGCTATATTTTAACACATCGCTTTTACAAGTGTTCGTGTAGTATGCCTCAAAACTTTCTCGACACTGCGCGCAAAGCATGTACCCGTGCTTAATACAACTAGAGAAGCTGTTTTAGAACGAAACTAACTAGATCTGAAGATATCGGTTTTGCAAGGGTTCGTGTGATATGCGCCAAAACATTTTCTCTCGCTACGCGAAACCATGTATTCGTGCTTAATACAACGAGAGAATTTGTTTTAGAGCGAAAGGAGCTAGATCTGAACACATCGGTTTTACAAGTGCTCGTGTGATAAGCGTCAAAACATTTTCTCCCAACAACGCGAAAGCATGTATTAGTGCATATTGCAACGAGACAAGCTGTTTTAGAACGAAACGAACTAGATCTGAACACATCGGTTTTGCAAGTATTCGTGTGATACGCGTCAAAACTTTTTCTCTCAGAACTGCGCGAAAAGCATGCATTCTTGCTTCATACAACGAGATTTGTTTTAGAGCGAAAGGAGCTAGATCTGAACACATCGGTTTTACTTGTGTTCGTGTTATACGCGTCCAAACTTTCTCAGAACTGCGCGCAACGCAAAGCATGTATTCGTGCTTAATATAACGTGACGAGCTGTTTAAGAGCGAAACGAGCTAGATCTGAACACATCGGATTTACAAGTGCTGGTGTGATACGCGTCAAAACTTTTTCTCTCAGAACTGCGCGAAAAGCATGTATTCGTGCTGAATACAACGGGAGACATAGTTTTAGACCGAAACGAGCGACATCTAAACACATCTCCTTTACAAGTGTTCGTGTGATACGCGTCAAACATTAATCTCAGAGCTGCGCGAAAACCGTGTATTCGTGCTTAAAACAACGGGAGAAGTTCTTTTCGAGCGAAAGGAGCCAGATCTGAACACATCGGTTTTACACATAGGTGATACGCGTCAAAACTTGGTCTCTCAGGACTGCGCGGAAAGCATGTATTCGTGCTTAATACAACGAGACAAGCTGTTTGAAAGCGAAACAAGCTAGACCTAACCACATCGGTTTTACAGGTATTCGTGTGATACGCGTCAAAACTTTCTCAGAACTGCGCAAAGCATGTATTCGTGCTTAATACAACGAGAGAATTTGTTTTAGAGCGAAACGAGCTAAATCTGAACACATCGGTTTTACAAATGTTCGTATGATACGCGTAAAACCTTTTTCTCTCAGAACTGCGCGCAAAGCATGTATTCGTGGATAATACAAGGAGAAAAGTTGTTTTAGAGCGAAAGGAGGTAGATCTGAACACATCGTTTTTACAGGTGTTTTGTGATATGCGTCAAAACATATTCTTCCAACTACGCGAAAGCATGTATTCTTGCTTAATGCAACAAGACAAGCTGTTTTAGAACGAAACGAACTATATCTGAACACATCGGTTTTACAAGTGTTCGTGTTACACGCGTCGAAACGTTTTCTCTCAGAACTGCGCCAAAAGCATGTATTCGTGCTTAATGCAACGAGACAAGCTGTTTTAGAACGAAACGAACTAGATATGAACACATCGGTTTTACAAGTGTTCGTGTTACACGCGTCAAAACTTTTTGTCTCAGAACTGCGCCAAAAGCATGTATTCTTGTTTAATACAACGGGAGAAGTTGTTTAAGAGCGAAACGAGCCAGATATGAGCACATCGGTTTACAAGTGTTCGTGTGATACGGGTCAAAACTTAATCTCTCAGAACTGTGCGAAAAGCATGTATTCGTGCTTAATACAACGAGAGAAGCTGTTTTAGAACGAAACGAACAAGATCTTAACACAACGAGACCACCTGTTTACGAGCGAAAGGAGCTAGATCTGAACACATCGAATTTGTCAGTGTTCGTGTGATACTCGTCCAAACTTTCTCAGAACTGCGCGCAAAGCATGTAGCCGTGCTTAATACAACGAGAGAACCTGTTTTAGAACAAAACGAAATAGATCTGAAAACATCGGTTTTAAAAGTGTTCGTGTGATAGGCGTCAAAACTTTCAGAAGTGCGCCGAAATGATGCATTCGCGCTTTATACAACGAGAGAAGTTGTTTTATAGCAAACGGCGCTATATTTTAACACATCGCTTTTACAAGTGTTCGTGTAGTATGCCTCAAAACTTTCTCGACACTGCGCGCAAAGCATGTACCCGTCCTTATTACAACTAGAGAAGCTGTTTTAGAACGAAACTAACTAGATCTGAAGATATCGGTTTTGCAAGGGTTCGTGTGATATGCGCCAAAACATTTTCTCTCGCTACGCGAAACCATGTATTCGTGCTTAATACAACGAGGGAAGTTGTTTTAGAGCGAAAGGAGCTAGATCTGAACACATCGGTTTTACAAGTGCTCGTGTGATAAGCGCCAAAACATTTTCTCCCAACAACGCGAAAGCATGTACCAGTGCTTAATACAATTAGAGAAGCTGTTTTAGAACGAAACTAACTAGTTCTGAACATATCGGTTTTGCAAGGGTTCGAGTGATATGCGCCAAAACATTTTCTCTCACAACTACGCGAAAGCATGTACTCGTGCTTAATACTACGAGAGAAGTTGTTTTAGAGCGAAAGAAGCTAGATCTGAACACATCGGTTTACAAGTGTTCGAGTGATACGCGTCAAAACTTTCTCAGAACTGCGCGCAAAGAATGTATTCGTGCTTAATACAATGAGAGAAGTCGTTTTAGAGCGAAAGGAGCTAGATCTGAACACATCGGTTTTACAAGTGTTCGTGTGATAAGCGTCCAAACATTTTCTCTCACAACTACGCGAAATCATGTATTCATGCTTAATGCAACGAGACAAGTTGTTTAAGAGCGAAACGAGCTAGATCTGAACACATCCGTTTTACAAGTGTTCGTATGATACGCGTCAAACCTTTTTCTTTTAGAACTGCGCGCAAAGCATGTATTCGTGGAAAATACAACGAGAAAAGATGTTTCAGAGAGAAAGGAGATAGATCTGAACGCATCGTTTTCACAAGTGTTCGTGTGATATGCGTCAAAACATTTTCTCCCAACTACGCGAAAGCATGTATTCGTGCTTAATGCAACGAGACAAGCTGTTTTAGAACGAAACGAACTAGATCTGAACACATCCGTTTTACAAGTGTTCGTGTTACACGCGTCCAAACTTTTTCTCTCAGAACTGCGCCACAAGCAAGTATTCGTGTTTAACACGAGACAAGCTGTTTAAGAGCGAAACGAGCTAGATCTCAACACGTCGGTTTCACAAGTGCTCGTGTGATACGAGTCAAAACTTAATCTCAGAACTGCGCAAAAAGCGTGTATTCTTGCTTAAAATAACGGGAGTTGTTTTAGAGCGAAACGTGTCTGATCTGAACACATCGCTTTTGCAAGTATTCGTGTGATATGCGTCAAAACTTTTTCTCTCAGAACTACGCGAAAAGCATGCATTCTTGCTTAATACAACGAGAGTTGTTTTAGAGCGAAAGGAGCTAGATCTGAACACATCGGTTTTACTTGTGTTCGTGTTATACGCGTCCAAACTTTCTCAGAACTACGCGCAACGCAAAGCATGTATTCGTGCTTAATACAACGAGAGAAGCTGTTTTAGAATGAAACGAACAATTCATAACACAACGAGACAAGCTGTTTAAGAGCAAAATTAGCTACATCTGAGCACATCGGTTTTATTTTATAAGTGCTCGTTTGATACGCGTCTAAACTTTTTCTCTCAGAACTGCGCCAAAAGCATGTATTCGTGCTGAATACAACAGGAGACATAGTTTTAAAGCGAAACGAGCCACATCTAAACACATCGGCTTTACAAGTGTTCGTGTGATACGCGTCAAACATTAATCTCAGAGCTGCGCGAAAAGCGTGTATTCGTGCCTAAAACAACGGGAGAAGTTGTTTTAGAGCGAAACGAGCCAGATCTGAACACATCGGTTTTACAAATGTTCGTGTGATACGTGTAAAAACTTAATATCTCAGAACTGCGCGAAAAGCATGTATTCGTGTTTAATACAACGGGAGTTGCTTAAAGCGATACAAGACAGATCTAAACACATCGGTTTGACGCGTGTTCATGTGATACGCGTCAGAACTTAACGTCTCAGAACTGCGCGAAGAGCATCTATTCCTGCTTAAAACAACGGGAGAAGTTCTTTTAGAGCGAAAGGAGCCAGATCTGAACACATCGGTTTTACACATAGGGGATACGCATCAAAATTTGGTCTCTCAGAACTGCGCGAAAAGCATGTATTCGTGCTTAATACAACGAGACAAGCTGTTTAAGAGCGAAACGAGCTAGATCTGAACACATCGGTTTTGCGTGCTCGTGTGATACGCGTCAAAACTTTTTCTCTCAGAACTGCGCGCAAAGCATGTATTCGTGCTTAATACAATGAGAAAAGCTGGTTAAGAGTGACAAGGGCTAGATCTGAACACATCGGTTTTACAAGTGCTCGTGTGATACGCGTCAAATCTTTTTCTCTCAGAACTGCGCGAAAAGCATGTATTTTTGCTTAATACAACGGCAGAAGTTGTTTTAGTGCGATACGAGCCAGATATAAACACATCGGTTTTACGTGTTCGCGTGAAACGCGTCAAAACTTTTTCTCTCAGAACTCCGCGAAAAACATGTATTCGTGCCGAATACAACGGCAGAAGTTGTTTAAGAGCGAAACTAGCCACATCAAAACACATCAGTTTGACGAGTGTTCATGTGATACGCGTCAGAACTTAATATCTCAGAACTGCGCGAAGAGCATGTATTCCTGCCTAAAACAACGGGAGAAGTTCTTTTAGAGCAAAAGGAGCCAAATCTGAACAAATCGGTTTTACACACCAGTGATACGCGTCAAAACTTGGTCTCTCAGAACTGCGCGAAAAGCATGTATTCGTGCTTAATACAACGAGACAAGCTGTTTAAGAGCGAAACGAACTAGATCTGAACCCACCGGATTTACAAGTGTTCGTGCGATACGCTTCAAAACTTAATCTCAGAACTGCGAGAAAAGCGTGTATTCGTGCTTAAAATAACGGGAGTTGTTTTACAACGAAACGTGCCCGATCTGAACACATCGGTTTTGCAAGTATTCGTGTGATACGCGTCGAAACTTTTTCTCTCAGAACTGCGCGAAAAGCATGCATTCGTGCTTAATACAAAGAGTTGTTTTAGAGCGAAAGGAACTAGATCTGAACACATCGGTTTTACCAGTGTTCGTGTGATACGCGTCAAAGCGTTCTCAGAACTGCGCGAAAACATGTATTCGTGCTTAATATAACGAGAGAAGCTGTTTTAGAACGAAACGAACCAGATCTGAACACATCGGTTTTACAAGTGCTCGTGTAATACAAGTCAAAACTTTTTCTCTCAGAACTCCGCGAAAAGCATGTATTCGTGCTGAATACAACGGCAGAAGTTGTTTTAGTGCGATACGAGCCAGATATAAACACATCGGTTTTACGTGTTCGTGTGAAACGCGTCAAAACTTTTTCTCTCAGAACTCCGCGAAACACATGTATTCGTGCTGAATACAACGGCAGAAGTTGTTTAAGAGCGAAACTAGCCACATCAAAACACATTAGTTTGACGAGTGTTCATGTGATACGCGTCAGAACTTAATGTCTCAGAAATGCGCGATGAGCATGTATTCCTGCTTAAAACAACGGGAGAAGTTCTTTTAGAGCGAAAAGAGCCAAATCTGAACAAATCGGTTTTACACACCGGTGATACGCGTCAAAACTTGGTCTCTCAGAACTGCGCGAAAAGCATGTATTCGTGCTTAATACAACGAGACAAGCTGTTTAAGAGCGAAGCGAGCTAGATCTGAACACATCGGATTTACAAGTGCTGGCGTGATACGTGTCAAAACTTTTTCTCTCAGAACTGCGCGAAAAGCATGTATTCCTGCTGAATACAACGGGAGACATAGTTTTAAAGCAAAACGAGCCACATCTAAACACATCGGCTTTACAAGTGTTCGTGTGATACGCGTCAAACATTAATCTCAGAGCTGGGCGAAAAGCGTGTATTCGTGCCTAAAACAACGGGAGAAGTTGTTTTAGAGCGAAACTATCCAGATCTGAACACATCGGTTTTACAAATGTTCGTGTGATACGTGTAAAAACTTAATCTCTCAGAACTGCGCGAAAAGCATGTATTCGTGTTTAATACAACGGGAGTTGTTTAAAGCGATACGAGCCAGATCTAAACACATCGGTTTGACGCGTGTTCATGTGATACGCGTCAGAACTTAACGTCTCAGAACTGCGCGAAGAGCATCTATTCCTGCTTAAAACAACGGGAGAAGTTCTTTTAGAGCGAAAGGAGCCAGATCTGAACACATCGGTTTTACACATAGGGGATACGCATCAAAATTTGGTCTCTCAGAACTGCGCGCAAAGCATGTATTCGTGCTTAATACAATGAGAAAAGCTGGTTAAGAGCGACAAGGGCTAGATCTGAACACATCGGTTTTACAAGTGCTCGTGTGATACGCGTCAAATCTTTTTCTCTCAGAACTGCGCGAAAAGCATGTATTTTTGCTTAATACAACGGCAGAAGTTGTTTTAGTGCGATACGAGCCAGATATAAACACATCGGTTTTACGTGTTCGTGTGAAACGCGTCAAAACTTTTTCTCTTAGAACTCCACGAAAAACATGTATTCGTGCTGAATACAACGGCAGAAGTTGTTTAAGAGCGAAACTAGCCACATCAAAACACATCAGTTTGACGAGTGTTCATGTGATACGCGTCAGAACTTAATGTCTCAAAACTGCGCGAAGAGCATGTATTCCTGCTTAAAACAACAGGAGAAGTGGTTTTAGAGCGAAACGAGCCCGATCTGAACACATCGGATTTACAAGTATTCGTGCGATACGCGTGAAAACCTCAGAACTGCGCGAAAAGCATGTATTCGTGCTTAATACAACGAGAGAACTTGTATTAGAACGAAACTAACTAGATCTGAACACATCGATTTTACAAGTGTTCGAGTGACACGCGTCAAAACGTTTTCTCACAGAACTGCGCCAAAAGCAAGTATTTGTGCTTAATACGAGACGAGCTGTTTAAGAGAGAAACGAGCTAGATTTGAACACATCGGTTTTACAAGTGCTCGTGTGATGCGCGTCAAAACTGTTTCTTACAGAACTGCGCGAAAAGCATGTCTTCGTGCTTTATACAACGAGAGAAGTTGTTTTGATCGAAAGGAGCTAGATCTGAACACATCGGTTTTACTTGTGTTCGTGTTATACGCGTCGAAACTTTCTCAGAACTACGCGCAACGCAAAGCATGTATTCGTGCTTAATACAACGAGAGAAGCTGTTTTAGAATGAAACGAACAATTCATAACACAACGAGACAAGCTGTTTAAGAGCAAAATTAGCTACATCTGAGCACATCGGTTTTATAAGTGCTTGTTTGATACGCGTCTAAACTTTTTCTCTCAGAACTGCGCCAAAAGCATGTATTCGTGCTGAATACAACAGGAGACATAGTTTTAAAGCGAAACGAGCCACATTAAACACATCGGCTTTACAAGTGTTCGTGTGATACGCGTCAAACATTAATCTCAGAGCTGCGCGAAAAGCGTGTATTCGTGCTTAAAACAACGGGAGAAGTTGTTTTAGAGTGAAACGAGCCAGATCTGAACATATCGGTTTTACAAATGTTCGTGTGATACACGTAAAAACTTAATATCTCAGAACTGCGCGAAAAGCATGTATTCGTGTTTAATACAACGGGAGTTGCTTAAAGCGATACAAACCAGATCTAAACACATCGGTTTGACGCGTGTTCATGTGATACGCGTCAGAACTTAACGTCTCAGAACTGCGCGAAGAGCATCTATTCCTGCTTAAAACAACGGGAGAAGTTCTTTTAGAGCGAAAGGAGCCAGATCTGAACACATCGGTTTTACACATAGGGGATACGCATCAAAATTTGGTCTCTCAGAACTGCGCGAAAAGCATGTATTCGTGCTTAATACAACGAGACAAGCTGTTTAAGAGCGAAACGAGCTAGATCTGAACACATCGGTTTTGCGTGCTCGTGTGATACGCGTCAAAACTTTTTCTCTCAGAACTGCGCGCAAAGCATGTATTCGTGCTTAATACATTGAGAAAAGCTGGTTAAGAGTGACAAGGGCTAGATCTGAACACATCGGTTTTACAAGTGCTCGTGTGATACGCGTCAAATCTTTTTCTCTCAGAACTGCGCGAAAAGCATGTATTTTTGCTTAATACAACGGCAGAAGTTGTTTTAGTGCGATACGAGCCAGATATAAACACATCGGTGTTACGTGTTCGCGTGAAACGCGTCAAAACTTTTTCTCTCAGAACTCCGCGAAAAACATGTATTCGTGCTGAATACAACGGCAGAAGTTGTTTAAGAGCGAAACTAGCCACATCAAAACACATCAGTTTGACGAGTGTTCATGTGATACGCGTCAGAACCTAATGTCTCAGAACTGCGCGAAGAGCATGTATTCCTGCTTAAAACAACGGGAGAAGTTCTTTTAGAGCGAAAGGAGCCAAATCTGAACAAATCGGTTTTACACACCGGTGACACGCGTCAAAACTTGGTCTCTCAGAACTGCGCGAAAAGCATGTATTCGTGCTTAATACAACGAGACAAGCTGTTTAAGAGCGAAACGAACTAGATCTGAATACATCGGATTTACAAGTGTTCGTGCGATACGCATCAAAACTTAATCTCAGAACTGCGAGAAAAGCGTGTATTCGTGCTTAAAATAACGGGTGTTGTTTTACAACGAAACGTGCCCGATCTGAACACATCGGTTTTGCAAGTATTCGTGTGATACGCGTCGAAACTTTTTCTCTCAGAACTGCGCGAAAAGCATGCATTCGTGCTTAATACAAAGAGTTGTTTTAGAGCGAAAGGAACTAGATCTGAACACATCGGTTTTACCAGTGTTCGTGTGATACGCGTCAAAGCGTTCTCAGAACTGCGCGAAAACATGTATTCGTGCTTAATATAACGAGAGAAGCTGTTTTAGAACGAAACGAACCAGATCTGAACACATCGGTTTTACAAGTGCTCGTGTAATACCAGTCAAAACTTTTTCTCTCAGAACTCCGCGAAAAGCATGTATTCGTGCTGAATACAACGGCAGAAGTTGTTTTAGTGCGATACGAGCCAGATATAAACACATCGGTTTTACGTGTTCGTGTGAAACGCGTCAAAACTTTTTCTCTCAGAACTCCGCGAAAAACATGTATTCGTGCTGAATACAACGGCAGAAGTTGTTTAGGAGCGAAACTAGCCGCATCAAAACACATTATTTTTTACGAGTGTTCATGTGATACGCGTCAGAACTTAATGTCTCAGAACTGCGCGATGACCATGTATTCCTGCTTAAAACAACGGGAGAAGTTCTTTTAGAGCGAAAGGAGCCAAATCTGAACAAATCGGTTTTACACACCGGTGATACGCGTCAAAACTTGGTCTCTCAGAACTGCGCGAAAAGCATGTATTCGTGCTTAATACAACGAGACAAGCTGTTTAAGAGCGAAGCGAGCTAGATCTGAACACATCGGATTTACAAGTGCTGGCGTGATACGTGTCAAAACGTTTTCTCTCAGAACTGCGCGAAAAGCATGTATTCGTGCTGAATACAACGGGAGACATAGTTTTAGAGCAAAACGAGCCACATCTAAACACATCGGCTTTACAAGTGTTCGTGTGATACGCGTCAAACATTAATCTCAGAGCTGGGCGAAAAGCGTGTATTCGTGCCTAAAACAACGGGAGAAGTTGTTTTAGAGCGAAACGAGCCAGATCTGAACACATCGGTTTTACAAATGTTCGTGTGATACGTGTAAAAACCTAATATCTCAGAACTGCGCGAAAAGCATGTATTCGTGTTTAATACAACGGGAGTTGCTTAAAGCGATACAAGACAGATCTAAACACATCGGTTTGACGCGTGTTCATGTGATACGCGTCAGAACTTAACGTCTCAGAACTGCGCGAAGAGCATCTATTCCTGCTTAAAACAACGGGAGAAGTTCTTTTAGAGCGAAGAGGAGGGCGCTGCGATCGTCGAAGAGCACGGACGTGCCTCACATGCGCTCCGCGATTTTTGGGTCCTCTGACCCGGTTAATCCCTACGGATCTCCAAAATTCTTGCTGGAACCGACGCCGAAAGTGAAGCGGACCACGAGGATACCACTTCCAAGCCGGTGGGTCCATTTTTTAGGATTTTATCGGACTTTGAAGTTCCCACGTGGTCGGCCAGGCGTTAAGCCTAACGAGGCTTAGCACGAGCTCGGGGCTCCACGGCCTTCCCGGCCTCGGCCCGCGGTGAAGACGCATCGGAGCGATGTCCCGAACGAAAACTTCGAGTCAGGAACAACCCACAATCACAAGACAACCAGGATTTTTTACGGAACCGCCCGAAAACATGGAAGAAGACTTCCACGACAACATCGACGTGACCCACGTACCGCGAGGCCACGACGGCCTCGTCGCTACAGGGACTCAAGCCCCGGGATGCAGCACCCCATCGACTCTACAACGACCACAAGTTAACGGAATGGACGCAGACAAAGCAGAAGGCTGGGCGGTCGTCCAGTCAAAGAAATCGAAGAGACGCCAAAATGGCGGCGACAAACCGCAAATTTTGGCGGGAAACGGCGCAGGAAGGTCGCCATCTTCCGACGAAGCGGGAAGAAGCGCAGCTGGCGCACCGGAGAAGAAACAATGGGAGGGAGGGCCGAGGCTGCGACTGCCTCCTCTCCCGAAAGACGACATCAAGATAGTCCTCCGGCCGAGGGGACTCGCAGTCAAGGATCTACCGCAATACAAAGTGGTGGAAGCGGTGGTTGCGGCCACCGGAAGAGGATGCAAGGAAGAAGATCTTCTCGTCCGACTTCGCCACGGCTCGAACATCATAATCGTGAGCACAGCTAACGAAGACGCAGCCAAGAAGGTTCTGCACATCAGGCAGATCAACTTTGGAGGCAAAAGCTTTGCAGTGAACACACACGCGGCGGCCCCGGAGGGAACGCTACGGGGAGTTATTCACGGCCCAGCACCGAAAACCACATCCGAGGAACTCAAGGCCCACATACGACTTCGCACCCAGGGCGTCAGAGTCATAACGGCAAGAATGCTTGGAAATTCAAGCACGGCCCTCATCACTTTCGACGGCCCTACTCTTCCGAAGTTTGTCATCTACCACAGCAGCGAATACCGGTGCCACCCGTACAGGCCAACAAGGCAGGTATGCTACACCTGCGGCCAACAGGGGCATCGCATGGACGTCTGCCCAAACCCGAACGCCAAGGTCTGCAGACAATGCGGACTTCAGAACCCAACGACGGACCACCAGTGTACACCCAAGTGCCTAGTGTGTGACGGCGACCACATCACGGGTACGAGGGACTGCAAACAACGACTCAAATCAGCGTGCGAGCTGCGGTGGGGCCCCCTGCAGCAGCAACGCAAGAGCCGGGACCGCAGCCGCAGAAGAAGGCCGCGGTGGTTCCGAGACGAGAGCCAGGAATCCGGGCGCAGCGGCAGCCGCGGACGCAGCCGCAACCGGAGCCGGAGTCGAGGATCCGAGCGGGACGAGTCCTTCCCGCCCCTGGGACAACAGCAACAGGAGCAGAAGCAAGGACAAGAGCAACAGAAGAAAAAGAAGACCGGCGGTGTCAAGGTGAGCTGGGGAGACGGCCCTCCCAAAACGCTCTTTGCTCCGCACTCAAACACAAACACACAATCCACTCGCGAGAAACAGTTAATGGAAGAGAACAAAGCCCTCAGACAGGAACTAGGCCAACTCAGAAAGCAGCTGAGCGAGGTCCTTAAAGAACTCCGCGAAATCAGGACAGGGCAGACACAGCCCAAAACTCAGACCCCACCACCCCCAATGGTGGAAACAACACAGCCACAAGATGGGCAGCTCGAGGCTCTCATAATGAACATGCAGAAACAGACGCAAGAGCAGATGCAATTTATGCAGCAGAAATTTGCCCTTCTAGAGCAAAACGTTAGAACACACATTAAGAATCAGAACGCGCAGAGAACGACTAACGACGCTAGAGAACGCCTATATAACGAACGCAGGTTCGGCGCAGAAACCCTCAACTCCAACCCTAGTACACCATCATGGCAGAACGCCTCCAACAATTAGAGATATGGCAATGGAACTGCAGGGGGTACAGGCAAAAACAAGGCCTCCTGCAGCAGTACATTTATGCCAAAGGAACCCCGCCAGACGTAATTATATTACAGGAAACCAACTGCACACCTTCGCTGAGGGGCTATACGTGTCAGGAAGCTCGCCGTACGGCGACCCTCGTAAGCAAGAAATTGGTAGCCACAGCACACGACGAAATAACGGACACTCGGATCGACCACACGATCACAGAGATTATACCTAAAAAGAAAGCACAATCCAAGAGCACCTTTATTATCAACCTATACAGCCCGCCTAAGCAGAAGGATGGGGACTTTAGCAGGCTTTTTACAGAGGCTAGAAAACTAGCGGGCAACAACACCCTAATAATAGCAGGCGATTTCAACGCCAAGCACCCAAAATGGGGTTACAGCAAAGACGATAAAAAAGGAAGAACAATCAGCGACGCTGCAGAGCAAACGGATTGCGATCTCCTAACTGACGAAACCCAACCAACCAGACAGGGTAACAGCGTCAGCCCAGACACTTGCCCCGACCTGACTTTTGTGAGGGGCGCCAGACAGGTCGAGTGGGAAAACCTACTCGAAAACCTAGGAAGCGACCACTATATACTGAAAACCAGCATCACAGCCGAAGACACAAAACGAAAAATAGGCAAGACCCGTCTCGTCGACTGGGACGCCTTCAGGGCCCACTGTAGACAGATGCAAGGAGGCGACATTGTATCTGTGGGGGAGTGGAGCCAACAGCTCAAGGAGGTCCAGGAACTCTACACCAAAGAAGTGGACCGAACCGAACACGCCCCGGAGGTGGATAAGCGACTCCTCAAGCTATGGGAGGCGAGACGCGGACTCACCGCACGGTGGAAAAGACAAAAGCTGAACAGGAAGCTCAAGACCAAGATAGCTGAAATCACCAAGCAGGCGGAGGAGTACGCGACGCAGCTGGCCAGACAAGGATGGCAGCAGTTTAGCAACGCGCTGAACGGCACCCTGAGCACGGCCAGAACGTGGCAGATCCTCAAGTCCCTCATGGACCCAAGCAAAAACAAGTCGGAGAGCGGCAAAGCAATACGAAGGCTGGTGCACCAATACACCGGTACAGATAAACAACTACTGGAGGAGGTCCGGGTCAAATGCTACGGCAACGACCAGGTCGAGTGTTACAAAGAGGAATATCAAGGCGAAGAGAACCCCGTCATGGACAGGCCCATAACCAGGGAAGAGGTGGTCGATGCGATCAGGTCGGCAACAAGAAACACGGCAGCAGGAGCAGACAGAATCCGCAATTCACTGATCAGAAACTTAAGCGACGGAGCTATTGACCAGCTCACCGCGTACCTCAATAAACTATGGCAGGAAGGAACAGTACCCGCCGAATGGAAACACGCGGTCGTGGTGATGATTCCGAAGCCCGGTAAAAAACTACAAGTGGAAAACCTCAGGCCGATATCCCTCACATCGTGCCTAGGCAAGATGTACGAACGAATAATAACGAAGAGAATTCAGTCACACCTGGAGAGAAACCAACTCTACCCTGATAGCATGTACGGGTTTCGAGCCCACCTGTCCACGCAAGACGTACTCCTCCAGCTAAAGGAGGAAGTACTTGAAAAAATGCCGAGAAGCGGAGAAAACGTTGTCATGGCCCTCGACATCAAAGGAGCCTTTGACAACGTAAGCCACGCCGCCATCATGGAAGGCATAAACGACACGAACTGCGGAAGGAGAGCCCATAACTACATCAGGGCCTTCCTAAGCAACCGAACAGCGACCGTAGGGCTAGCCGAGCTGCGAAGTGACGTCTTCGCCACACCCTGCAAAGGAACACCCCAAGGCTCAGTCATATCGCCGGTGCTCTTCAACATGTCAATGCTAAGACTGGCAAGAAAGCTCAAAGAGATCCCGGGTATCAAACACGCCATGTACGCCGACGACATAACCGTGTGGATCACCCAAGGATCGCTAGGAGAAAAACAAGACCGACTACAGGAAGCCGCCACCTGCGTAGAAGACTACGTGAAGGAGAGGGGCCTGAAATGCTCGACCGAAAAATCTGAGCTCATCAGAATAGGGAGACACCCTACCCAAGCCCCACTGGACGTCGTCCTCGAGGGACAACCGATCCCGGAGAAAAACATAATCCGCATTCTGGGCATGTGGCTACAGAGTAGCCGCAAATGCAGCCACACCATCACCCTGCTCAGGAAAGCCACGGAACAAGTAGGAAGAATGATCAGCCGAGTATCCCAAAGAAGATACGGAATGAAGGAAGACGACACCCTAAGACTCGTAAACAGCCTAATCGTCAGCAGGGTCACATACTCGCTGCCCTACCACGCAACAACAAAAGCGGAAAGAGAGCAAGCCGACTGTATACTAAGGAAGGCCTACAAGATCGCTCTGCACCTACCCAGGAACACGTCAAATGAAAAATTACTCCAGCTCGGAGTCAGCAACACCGTTGACGAGCTAGCAGAGGCTCAAATGGGTGCGCAATTGACGAGGCTCAGGGGCTCCCCCACAGGAAGGGCGCTCCTAAAAAGGCTAGGTCGGAACGCAAGTGGTCTGGCTGACAGATACACAGAAGTTCCAGACGACCTCAGAAGAACTTTCAACGTGGGACCCTTACCTAAAAATATGGATCCCAACCTACACGAAGAAAGGCGGAGAGCCAGGGCCGAACAGATAAACAGAAGGCTAGGCCAATCCGAAAGCACACTATACACAGACGCTTCTATGTACGCAAGAGCAGAGAAACGCACAGCCGCGGTAGCGGTGGTCAACGGTACAGGGGAAACTATCACCTGCGCTTCAGTAGGGGTGTCAGGGATAGCAGAGGCCGAAGAAATTGCCGTCGCGCTAGCGATAGCCGAAGGCTACAGAAAAGGTCGCTCCCTAAATATCCTAACGGACTCGAAAGAGACATGCAGAAACTATACGAAGGGCAATATCAGCGGCACTGCCCTCAGAATAATCAGCGAGGCGGCAGCCTCAGCTGCAAGAATACCCATACAACATATAATCTGGGTGCCAGCCCACGCAGGCGTAGCAGGAAACGAAAGGGCGGACAGTCTAGCTCGAGGGCTCACTTACCGAGCAGGCTTATCGATCGTCTCGGAGTCACGGCTACTCATATGCGAGGGGGGCTACACAGAGACCCTACAACTATATAGGGGAATCAGAAAGAGATATCCATCACCACACAAAGCACTAAATAGGGAAGAGGCTGTAGGATGGCGTAGGCTACAGACGAACACCTTCCCTAACCTACACACATACAACAAGATATCACCAACGCAATTCAGACCAGACTGCCCCTGGTGCGGCAGTACGCCCACACTCTATCACATCACCTGGGAATGCAAGAGAAACATAGCATTCCACAATCAACAAACACCGAGTGCGGAGCAATGGGAGAGCTGTCTCTTCAGCAGCGAGCTTGAGGTCCAGAGGGCCTTGGTAAAGCACGCAACTGAAGCGGCACAACTCAGTGGAGCCCTGGACTGAGGGCCCACTCTTGCTTGAAGACTCAAGTCGCCAGCACCCAAGCAAGACGACCAGGAAGTCTTCATCCCCGCGAACCTCTTGGAAAGAAATAAAAGTTTTCTCTCTCTCTTTAGAGCGAAAGGAGCCAGATCTGAACACATCGGTTTTACACATAGGGGATACGCATCAAAATTTGGTCTCTCAGAACTGCGCGAAAAGCATGTATTCGTGCTTAATACAACGAGACAAGCTGTTTAAGAGCGAAACGAGCTAGATCTGAACACATCGGTTTTGCGTGCTCGTGTGATACGCGTCAAAACTTTTTCTCTCAGAACTGCGCGCAAAGCATGTATTCGTGCTTAATACAATGAGAAAAGCTGGTTAAGAGTGACAAGGGCTAGATCTGAACACATCGGTTTTACAAGTGCTCGTGTGATACGCGTCAAATCTTTTTCTCTCAGAACTGCGCGAAAAGCATGTATTTTTGCTTAATACAACGGCAGAAGTTGTTTTAGTGCGATACGAGCCAGATATAAACACATCGGTTTTACGTGTTCGCGTGAAACGCGTCAAAACTTTTTCTCTCAGAACTCCGCGAAAAACATGTATTCGTGCCGAATACAACGGCAGAAGTTGTTTAAGAGCGAAACTAGCCACATCAAAACACATCAGTTTGACGAGTGTTCATGTGATACGCGTCAGAACTTAATGTCTCAGAACTGCGCGAAGAGCATGTATTCCTGCCTAAAACAACGGGAGAAGTTCTTTTAGAGCAAAAGGAGCCAAATCTGAACAAATCTGTTTTACACACCAGTGATACGCGTCAAAACTTGGTCTCTCAGAACTGCGCGAAAAGCATGTATTCGTGCTTAATACAACGAGACAAGCTGTTTAAGAGCGAAACGAACTAGATCTGAACCCACCGGATTTACAAGTGTTCGTGCGATACGCTTCAAAACTTAATCTCAGAACTGCGAGAAAAGCGTGTATTCGTGCTTAAAATAACGGGAGTTGTTTTACAACGAAACGTGCCCGATCTGAACACATCGGTTTTGCAAGTATTCGTGTGATACGCGTCGAAACGTTTTCTCTCAGAACTGCGCGAAAAGCATGCATTCGTGCTTAATACAAAGAGTTGTTTTAGAGCGAAAGGAACTAGATCTGAACACATCGGTTTTACCAGTGTTCGTGTGATACGCGTCAAAGCGTTCTCAGAACTGCGCGAAAACATGTATTCGTGCTTAATATAACGAGAGAAGCTGTTTTAGAACGAAACGAACCAGATCTGAACACATCGGTTTTACAAGTGCTCGTGTAATACAAGTCAAAACTTTTTCTCTCAGAACTCCGCGAAAAGCATGTATTCGTGCTGAATACAACGGCAGAAGTTGTTTCAGTGCGATACGAGCCAGATATAAACACATCGGTTTTACGTGTTCGTGTGAAACGCGTCAAAACTTTTTCTCTCAGAACTCCGCGAAACACATGTATTCGTGCTGAATACAACGGCAGAAGTTGTTTAAGAGCGAAACTAGCCACATCAAAACACATTAGTTTGACGAGTGTTCATGTGATACGCGTCAGAACTTAATGTCTCAGAAATGCGCGATGAGCATGTATTCCTGCTTAAAACAACGGGAGAAGTTCTTTTAGAGCGAAAAGAGCCAAATCTGAACAAATCGGTTTTACACACCGGTGATACGCGTCAAAACTTGGTCTCTCAGAACTGCGCGAAAAGCATGTATTCGTGCTTAATACAACGAGACAAGCTGTTTAAGAGCGAAGCGAGCTAGATCTGAACACATCGGATTTACAAGTGCTGGCGTGATACGTGTCAAAACTTTTTCTCTCAGAACTGCGCGAAAAGCATGTATTCCTGCTGAATACAACGGGAGACATAGTTTTAAAGCAAAACGAGCCACATCTAAACACATCGGCTTTACAAGTGTTCGTGTGATACGCGTCAAACATTAATCTCAGAGCTGGGCGAAAAGCGTGTATTCGTGCCTAAAACAACGGGAGAAGTTGTTTTAGAGCGAAACGATCCAGATCTGAACACATCGGTTTTACAAATGTTCGTGTGATACGTGTAAAAACTTAATCTCTCAGAACTGCGCGAAAAGCATGTATTCGTGTTTAATACAACGGGAGTTGTTTAAAGCGATACGAGCCAGATCTAAACACATCGGTTTGACGCGTGTTCATGTGATACGCGTCAGAACTTAACGTCTCAGAACTGCGCGAAGAGCATCTATTCCTGCTTAAAACAACGGGAGAAGTTCTTTTAGAGCGAAAGGAGCCAGATCTGAACACATCGGTTTTACACATAGGGGATACGCATCAAAATTTGGTCTCTCAGAACTGCGCGCAAAGCATGTATTCGTGCTTAATACAATGAGAAAAGCTGGTTAAGAGCGACAAGGGCTAGATCTGAACACATCGGTTTTACAAGTGCTCGTGTGATACGCGTCAAATCTTTTTCTCTCAGAACTGCGCGAAAAGCATGTATTTTTGCTTAATACAACGGCAGAAGTTGTTTTAGTGCGATACGAGCCAGATATAAACACATCGGTTTTACGTGTTCGTGTGAAACGCGTCAAAACTTTTTCTCTTAGAACTCCACGAAAAACATGTATTCGTGCTGAATACAACGGCAGAAGTTGTTTAAGAGCGAAACTAGCCACATCAAAACACATCAGTTTGACGAGTGTTCATGTGATACGCGTCAGAACTTAATGTCTCAAAACTGCGCGAAGAGCATGTATTCCTGCTTAAAACAACAGGAGAAGTGGTTTTAGAGCGAAACGAGCCCGATCTGAACACATCGGATTTACAAGTATTCGTGCGATACGCGTGAAAACCTCAGAACTGCGCGAAAAGCATGTATTCGTGCTTAATACAACGAGAGAACTTGTATTAGAACGAAACTAACTAGATCTGAACACATCGATTTTACAAGTGTTCGAGTGACACGCGTCAAAACGTTTTCTCACAGAACTGCGCCAAAAGCAAGTATTTGTGCTTAATACGAGACGAGCTGTTTAAGAGAGAAACGAGCTAGATTTGAACACATCGGTTTTACAAGTGCTCGTGTGATGCGCGTCAAAACTGTTTCTTACAGAACTGCGCGAAAAGCATGTATTCGTGCTTTATACAACGAGAGAAGTTGTTTTGATCGAAAGGAGCTAGATCGGAACACATCGGTTTTACTTGTGTTCGTGTTATACGCGTCCAAACTTTCTCAGAACTACGCGCAACGCAAAGCATGTATTCGTGCTTAATACAACGAGAGAAGCTGTTTTAGAATGAAACGAACAATTCATAACACAACGAGACAAGCTGTTTAAGAGCAAAATTAGCTACATCTGAGCACATCGGTTTTATAAGTGCTTGTTTGATACGCGTCTAAACTTTTTCTCTCAGAACTGCGCCAAAAGCATGTATTCGTGCTGAATACAACAGGAGACATAGTTTTAAAGCGAAACGAGCCACATTAAACACATCGGCTTTACAAGTGTTCGTGTGATACGCGTCAAACATTAATCTCAGAGCTGCGCGAAAAGCGTGTATTCGTGCTTAAAACAACGGGAGAAGTTGTTTTAGAGTGAAACGAGCCAGATCTGAACATATCGGTTTTACAAATGTTCGTGTGATACACGTAAAAACTTAATATCTCAGAACTGCGCGAAAAGCATGTATTCGTGTTTAATACAACGGGAGTTGCTTAAAGCGATACAAGCCAGATCTAAACACATCGGTTTGACGCGTGTTCATGTGATACGCGTCAGAACTTAACGTCTCAGAACTGAGCGAAGAGCATCTATTCCTGCTTAAAACAACGGGAGAAGTTCTTTTAGAGCGAAAGGAGCCAGATCTGAACACATCGGTTTTACACATAGGGGATACGCATCAAAATTTGGTCTCTCAGAACTGCGCGAAAAGCATGTATTCGTGCTTAATACAACGAGACAAGCTGTTTAAGAGCGAAACGAGCTAGATCTGAACACATCGGTTTTGCGTGCTCGTGTGATACGCGTCAAAACTTTTTCTCTCAGAACTGCGCGCAAAGCATGTATTCGTGCTTAATACAATGAGAAAAGCTGGTTAAGAGTGACAAGGGCTAGATCTGAACACATCGGTTTTACAAGTGCTCGTGTGATACGCGTCAAATCTTTTTCTCTCAGAACTGCGCGAAAAGCATGTATTTTTGCTTAAT
>JARKHS020036778.1:0-76872 GCA_030143305.2 Amblyomma americanum | reverse complement strand
TTTGCAGGGCCGACAGATGTGTACATCGATGTTCGTGTGATCAGCTACCGCACCTTGATTCAAGAGAGGAAAAAGGGCAAATCTTGACGGTACCGGCCGACGCCCTGCCTGCAGCTGCGCAACATCTCTCGGAGCATCGTGACGTCAACGTGACCAAGCATGTCGCTGTCAAGCGTATAAGAAGGACGGAACCACCCTCGGCTGAGCTATTTGGCAGCAGCGGCGGCAGCAGCCAAGTCGACCAACTGTGAACGCTGTTCTACTGCATTTTTGCAGGGCCGACAGATGTGTACATCGATGTTCGTGTGATCAGCTACCGCACCTTGATTCAAGAGAGGAAAAAGGGCAAATCTTGACGGTACCGGCCGACGCCCTGCCTGCAGCTGCGCAACATCTCTCGGAGCATCGTGACGTCAACGTGACCAAGCATGTCGCTGTCAAGCGTATAAGAAGGACGGAACCACCCTCGGCTGAGCTATTTGGCAGCAGCGGCGGCAGCAGCCAAGTCGACCAACTGTGAACGCTGTTCTACTGCATTTTTGCAGGTTGGTCGAAAATTCCTCTGTATTATTCTTACCTTTCTTCGTTACCCTTGCTGCTGCTACTGCTGCTGCTACTGCTGCTGCTGCTGCTGATCTGTCGTTGTAATTTGATCTGTTTCTCTCGTAGTTCGCGGCTAAATACGCGTGTGTGAAATTGTGCTTGTATGCTGCCATGCCTGCGGAGGTGTGTTCGGCCTGTAATGACGATTGCCCAGATGACGAGGGCTTTCCATGTGTGGATTGCACTTATATGTATCACTTCGGAAAGTGCTCAGGAGTTGCTGAATCAACGTTCAGGTCAAAGGGTGAAGCATGGCGTAAGGCGTGGCGCTGTCCAACATGTCGGCATGCAGGCGCAAGGGGCAGCCAAAGTGGCAGGTCGAACACGGAGCAGGAAACTGATTATGCCAGCTTGTTCATGAGCATAAATGACAAACTGGAACAGCTTATGACATTGAAGTGCACGGTGGAGAACATTGAGCAGTCGGTACAAACAATGTCAGATCAGTATGACACAATTCTTCAGCACATTACCCGCCAAGATAAGGACATAGCCGAGTTAAAGAAACGGGTTGACGCTATAGAAAGCAGGGAACCCTTGCTTGACTCTGAACAGATAATGAAGGATATTAATGACCTTGAGTGGCAGAGCAGGAAATTAAACCTCGAATTCCATGGAATTTCAGAAAGTGAAAATGAAGACCTGTTGTCGAAGGTTAACGCTGTTACGAGCAAGGTGAGCCTGCCCGCGCTGACTGTGAGCGATGTGGCCGCTGTGCATCGATTGCCAGCAGCTAAAGATAAGGTCCCAGCGATTCTTGTCCGGTTTTCAAGACAATCACACAAAGATCTGTTCTTAAGCAAGAGGGCAGAACTGAACCAAATGAAAACAAACTGCTTTATGCTCGAGAACTTGACAAAAAGGAACAAGGAGTTGCTTAGGGACGCAAAAAACTGGGCAAAAAACAACAACTTCAAGTACGTTTGGCACAGAAATGGGAAAATTTTTGTCAGACAGCGAGACGGGGCGAATGCAATTCATGTTGCGTGTACGGCAGATTTGGATAAAGCTGCTTAGCTTTATTACGTGTTCCTTTTTCGTTAGTCTTTTTCAGTTTCAGTTTTGTCAGTGACAGCGTCAAGGTGCAATTCCTTCATTGCACATGGCGTTGGACACTTCTGTTTGTGTAATGCCAAGTGAATTTCTGAATGTTTGCGGATCTCAGAACCCGCAATCATTTAGTGTATTTCATTTAAATGCTCGTTCAGCGGTGGCTAAGACAGCCGATCTCGAGTTGCTTTTTACGCAGTTAGGCTTTGATTTTGATACGGTCATGCTGACCGAAACTTGGTATACTGAACATAACAATGTATTCAAGCTTCCTTTGTATGACTCACACTTTATCAATCGCACGAACAGTCGCGGTGGTGGCGTACTATTGATGGTAAAAAAACATTTTCAATCTGAAGTGTTGCATGAATTTTCTTTTGTCCACCCTGATTATGAAGTCCTGTCTCTTGTTATCGAAAGGAAGGTTGTGGCAGTTATCTATCGCCCCCCAAGCGGAAACTTAAAATCCTTTTTTTCCTTTCTCGACTTTTTCTTATCTTTTATAAGCGAAAACAAATACGATGTCATTTTAGGTGGTGATTTCAACATCAACTTCCTTGTAGACAACCCCACGAAAATTGAATTTGAAAATCTATTAAATTCCTTCGCTGTTCAGAACGTGATTTCCAATCCTACACGTGTTACACTGCAGTCTGAATCACTACTTGACCTATTTATAACCAATACGCACATGCCTGTCCTGAACGCAGGTGTAATAAATACAGATATCAGTGACCACCGCGCCACTTTTATGTGCATTCCGAAAAGTAAATTTCCTAATAGAAAAGTGACAACTAAATTATTTCGGGATATTTCGACAAAAAAACTGAACACTTTCAAAGAGGAAGTTAATAGTCATGATTGGAGTGACGTTCTCAATGAAACAGCTGCCGAAAGGGCTTACGCTTTGTTTTTAACGGCCTTTTTACGTATATACAACAAGTGTTTTCCTTATAAACATGCAGAGAAACGTAAGAACATTAGGAAGCCATGGATTACACCTGAATTGCTGAAGAAAATTCGTAAAAAGGACAAGCTTTACAAAAAGTTTGAAAAAACACGAGACCCTGACATATTTAAAGCGTTTAAAGTGTTTCGAAATAAACTGACGACGGAAATACGGAGAGCGCGCGATAAATATTTTTGTGACAAGTTTTCCTCTATGAATAAGTCAGATGAATTATGGAGGAAACTGAATGCACTTCTGGGCAGGTCTTCAGGTTCAAGCCCAATAACAACAATTCAGAATGGGGGTAAGGAATTGACAGGCATTGACTTAGCTAATGCATTTAACAGCCACTTTACAGCTATAACTAGTAATTTCGTCGATTCAAATACTCTTAATACTCGAAACGAGAAATCTATGTTCTTAACGCCAATATCAGAGTCAGAGGTGATATCGGTTTTCATGGGCTTAAATAACAGTAAAAGTGCTGACGCAGACGACATTGTAATAAAACCAGTAAAGTATGTGATAGAAGACATAGCAGGGTGCTTAACTCAAATATATAACCTTTGTTTATCTCAAGGACTATTTCCGAAGCAAATGCAGCTTGCCAAAGTGAGTGTACTGCACAAGAAAGGAAGTAAGAATGAATTTACAAACTTTAGACCCGTGTCAATACTTCCAGTTTTTTCTAAAGGATTTGAAAAAATGATTCTCTCTAGAATAACAAATTTTAGTGAACAATGCAATATTCTTCACGACGCGCAATACGGCTTCAGAAAACACAGATCAACAGAAATGGCACTGCTGGAGCAAAAGGAATTTGTTCTAGAATCTCTCGAAAACAAAGAAGTAGCCCTTGGGGTATACGTCGATTTCACAAAAGCTTTTGATTACTTAAATCACTCTATCCTACTGAAAAAACTTGAAATGTACGGCTTCCGTGGAACTGTGCTATCGCTTTTGACATCCTACCTAAATGATCGAAACCAGTACGTATATTTAAATGGCTACTCGTCCCATGTATTGCCCATTTCTGCAGGTGTGCCTCAGGGGAGTATTCTTGGCCCGTTTCTTTTTAATTTGTACTTAAATGACATCATAAGCATCGATCCTACGGTGAAATTTGTCATTTACGCGGATGATGTGACACTGTTGTTCACTGCAGCTAGCGCAGATGAGGTCATCACTAGAGCGAACAAAACTCTTCAGAAATTAGACATATGGGCCCAACTGAACCAATTAAAAATAAACGTTAGTAAAACGAAGGCTGTCCTATACCGTGCGAAAAACAAAATTATTAGCATAGACAGAGACATTAAGTTGAACAACACAAAGATAGAGATAGTAAACACATTCAAAATACTTGGAGTATATTTCACCGAAAATATGACGTGGGACAATCACGTGAGCCACGTTATCTCAAAACTGTCTTGCATCGTGGGAGTAACGTACGCAAACAGATATACTCTACCTCCAAAGGTTAAACTTTTATTGTACAATGCACTATTCCACTCACACATAAACTATTGCCAACTAGTCTGGGGGAATACAACCAAAGGAAATTTGCAAAAAATTCTGACTTTGCAGAAAAAAATGTTAAGAAACATTGAAAACGTCCCCAGAAGTCACCCTTCCCACCTTTTGTTCTCGAAATATTGCATAATGAAAATAGACAGCCTATACTCGCACGGCTTGTGTTCGCGTTATAGGACTGAAATAAAAAACAACACTCATTGTCTATTACGGTTGGCATCTCTTTGTAAAAGGACACTAGCTTATGAATATAGAAGCACACAGCCTTGGTTAGTAAAAACGTGCAGGACAGATTATGGACGACAAATGATAAACAGATTGCTACCACACTTGTTAAATATCTGTTACAGAAACGGCATCACTCCCGAGTTAACTTCAAAAAGAGAACTGAAATTACTGTTCATAGAAAACAATTCCTTCATATGATGGGGTATTTCTAGCATTTTGCATATGTACGCTGTACCTTTCCTTGAGCAACGCTTTTCTGTTCATGCGCATTGTTTTCTCCGTCTCTTTCCTTTACTTATGTAACGTTCTTGTTTTTTCGGGCTTTTTCTGGCATGTACTTTCGCTTATCACCGGTGTATCATACAGTTCAATTAGAATTGTTTTGTTTATTTTCCTTGTACAAGCCGATCTGACTTTGTAAACAAAGCATTTCTGTATTTTGATTTGTGTTGTTATTATGCCGCTCTGCCATTATTTTATTTTATTTTTTTTCCTTGTCCTCTCTTTTGTTTCTTGAATTTTTTGTAATCTGGGGAGCTGGGAACTAGTCAAGCTGAATTTTCAGCTTTTTTTCCCGCACTCCCTCACTTCATGAGTGAAATAAAGAATTTATTTATTTTATTTATTTAAAAAGCTGTGATACGTTCTAAGTTGTGTGCCCGCCGGTACACCGCTGACAAACCGAGCAAGTCGATTCCGCGCTCCACTTTTTATGGCGTCAGCAGGCGCCTGTCGATGCGCAGTCGTCGTTGTAGAGCTCCTGATGCGCAGCAGAGCCAGTAGATACCAGTAGATGCGTAGATGGCTCGGGCCGCTGACAGTCCGGTCAGGGTAGGTGTCACTGTGCTGTCCGGTGCAAAAGCAGTGATACGTTCTAAGTTGTGTGCCCGCCGGTACACCGCTGCCATACCGAGCAAGTCGAGTCCGCGCTCCACTTTTTATGGCGTCAGCAGGTGCCTGTCGATGCGCAGTCGTCGTTGTCGAGCTCCTGATGCGCAGCAGAGCCAGTAGATACCAGTAGATGCGTAGATGGCTCGGCCCGCTCGAAAGTCCGGTCAGGGTAGGTGTCACTGCGCTGTCAGGTGCAAAAGCAGTGATACGTTCTAAGTTGTGTGCCCGCCGGTACACCGCTGACAAACCGAGCAAGTCGATTCCGCGCTAAACTTTTTAAGGCGTCAGCAGGCGCCTGTCGATGCGCAGTCGTCGTTGTAGAGCTCCTGATGCGCAGCAGAGCCAGTAGATACCAGTAGATGCGTAGATGGCTCGGGCCGCTCGACAGTCCGGTCAGGGTAGGTGTCACTGCGCTGTCAGGTGCAAAAGCAGTCATACGTTCTAAGTTGTGTGCCCGCCGGTACACCGCTGCCAAACCGAGCAAGTCGATTCCGCGCTTCATTTTTATGGCGTCAGCAGGTGCCTGTCGATGCGCAGTCGTCGTTGTCGAGCTCCTGATGCGCAGCAGAGCCAGTAGATACCAGTAGATGCGTAGATGGCTCGGGCCGCTCGACAGTCCGGTCAGGGTAGGTGTCACTGCGCTGTCAGGTGCAAAAGCAGGGATACGTTTTAAGGTGTGTTTGCCCGCCGGTACACAGCTGCCAAACCGAGCAAGTCAATTCCGCGCTCCATTTTTTATGTCGTCAGCAGGCGCCTGTCGATGAACAGTCGTCGTAGTAGAGCTCCTGATGCGCAGCAGAGCCAGTAGATACCAGTATGCGTAGATGGCTCGGCCGGCTAGACAGTCCAGTCAGGATAGGTGTCACTGCGCTGTCAGGTGCAAAAGCAGTGATACGTTCTAAGTTGTGTGCCCGCCGGTACACCGCTGCCAAACCGAGCAAGTCGATTCCGCGCTTCATTTTTTATGGCGTCAGCAGGCGCCTGTCGATGCGCAGTCGTCGTTGTCGAGCTCCTGATGCGCAGCAGAGCCAGTAGATACCAGTAGATGCGTAGATGGCTCGGCCCGCTCGACAGTCCGGTCAGGGTAGGTGTCACTGCGCTGTCAGGTGCAAAAGCTGTGATACGTTCTAAGTTGTGTGCCCGCCGGTACTCCGCTGCCAAACCGAGCAAGTCGATTCCGCGCTCCACTTTTTATGGCGTCAGCAGGCGCCTGTCGATGCGCAGTCGTCGTTGTAGAGCTCCTGATGCGCAGCAGAGCCAGTAGATACCAGTAGATGCGCAGATGGCTCGGGCCGCTCGACAGTCCGGTCTGGGTAGGTGTCACTGCGCTGTCAGGTGCAAAAGCAGTGATACGTTCTAAGTTGTGTGCCCGCCGGTACACCGCTGCCAAACCGAGCAAGTCGATTCCGCGCTTCATTTGTTATGGCGTCAGCAGGCGCCTGTCGATGCGCAGTCGTCGTTGTAGAGCTCCTGATGCGCAGCAGAGTCAGTAGAAAAAAGTAGATGCGTATATGGCTGGGCCCGCTCGACAGTCCGGTCAGGGTAGGTGTCACTGCGCTGTCAGGTGCAAAAGCAGGAAACGTTTTAGGTGTGTTTGCCCGCCGGTACACCGCAGCCAAACCGAGCAAGTCGATTCCGCGCTCCACTTTTTATGGCGTCAGCAGGCACCTGTCGATGCGCAGTCGTCGTTGTAGAGCTCCTGATGCGCACCAGAGCCAGTAGATACCAGTAGATGCGTAGATGGCTCGGCCTGCTAGACAGTCCGGTCAGGGTAGGTGTCACTGCGCTGTCAGGTGCAAAAGCAGGGATACGTTTTAAGGTGTGTGTGCCCGCCGGTACACCGCTGACAAACCGAGCAAGTCGATTCCGCGCTCCGCTTTTTATGGTGTCAGCAGGCGCCTGTCGATGCGCAGTCGTCGTTGTAGAGCTCCTGATGCGCAGCAGAGCCAGTAGATACCAGTAGATGCGTAGATGGCTCGGCCTGCTAGACAGTCCGGTCAGGGTAGGTGTCACTGCGCTGTCAGGTGCAAAAGCAGTGATACGTTCTAAGTTGTGTGCCCGCCGGTACACCGCTGCCAAACCGAGCAAGTCGATACCGCGCTCTAGTTTTTATGGCGTCAGCAGGCGCCTGTCGATGCGCAGTCGAGGTTTTAGAGCTCCTGATGCGCAGCAGAGCCAGTAGTTACCAGTAGATGCGTAGATGGCTCGGCCCGCTAGACAGTCCGGTCAGGGTAGGTGTCACTGCGCTGTCAGGTGCAAAAGCAGTGATACGTTCTAAGTTGTGTGCCCGCCGGTACACCGCTGCCAAACCGAGCAAGTCGATTCCGCGCTCCACTTTTTATGGCGTCAGCAGGCGCCTGTCGATGCGCAGTCGTCGTTGTAGAGCTCCTGATGCGCAGCAGAGTCAGTAGAAAAAAGTAGATGCGTATATGGCTGGGCCCGCTCGACAGTCCGGTCAGGGTAGGTGTCACTGCGCTGTCAGGTGCAAAAGCAGGGAAACGTTTTAGGTGTGTTTGCCCGCCGGTACACCGCTGCCAAACCGAGCAAGTCGATTCCGCGCTCCACTTTTTATGGTGTCAGCAGGCGCCTGTCGATGCGCAGTCGTCGTTGTAGAGCTCCTGATGCGCAGCAGAGCCAGTAGATACCAGTAGATGCGTAGATGGCTCGGCCTGCTAGACAGTCCGGTCAGGGTTGGTGTCACTGCGCTGTCAGGTGCAAAAGCAGTGATACGTTCTCAGTTGTGTGCACGCCGGTTCACCACTGCCAAACCGAGCAAGTCGATTCCGCGCTCCACTTTTTATGGCGTCAGCAGGCACCTGTCGATGCGCAGTCGTCGTTGTAGAGCTCCTGATGCGCACCAGAGCCAGTAGATACCAGTAGATGCGTAGATGGCTCGGCCTGCTAGACAGTCCGGTCAGGGTAGATGTCACTGCGCTGTCAGGTGCAAAAGCAGTGATACGTTCTCAGTTGTGTGCCCGCCGGTTCACCGCTGCCAAACCGAGCAAGTCGATTCCGCGCTCCACTTTTTATGGCGTCAGCAGGCACCTGTCGATGCGCAGTCGTCGTTGTAGAGCTCCTGATGCGCACCAGAGCCAGTAGATACCAGTAGATGCGTAGATGGCTCGAGCCGCTCGACAGTCCGGTCAGGGTAGGTGTCGTTCCGGTGTCAGGTACAGAAGCAGTGATACGTTCAAAGTTGTGTGCCCGCCGGTACACCGCTGCCAAACCGAGCAAGTCGATTCCACGCTAAAGTTTTTATGGCGTCAGAGGCGCCTGTGGATGCGCAGTCGTCGTTGTAGAGCTCCTGATGCGCAGCAGAGTCAGTAGATAAAAGTAAATGCGTAGATGGCTCGGCCCGCTAGACAGTCCGGTCAGGATAGGTGTCACTGCGCTGTCAGGTGGAAAAGCAGTGATGCGTTCTAAGTTGTGTGCCCGCCGGTACACCGCTGCCAAAACGAGCAAGTCGATACCGCGCTCTACTTTTTATGGCGTCAGCAGGCGCCTGTCGATGCGTAGTCGTCGTTTTAGAGCTCCTGATGCGCAGCAGAGCCAGTAATTACCAGTAGATGCGTAGATGGCTCGGCCCGCTAGACAGTCCGGTCAGGGTAGATGTCACTGCGCTGTCAGGTGCAAAAGCAGTGATACGTTCTCAGTTGTGTGCCCGCCGGTTCACCGCTGCCAAACCGAGCAAGTCGATTCCGCGCTCCACTTTTTATGGCGTCAGCAGGCACCTGTCGATGCGCAGTCGTCGTTGTAGAGCTCCTGATGCGCACCAGAGCCAGTAGATACCAGTAGATGCGTAGATGGCTCGAGCCGCTCGACAGTCCGGTCAGGGTAGGTGTCGTTCCGGTGTCAGGTACAGAAGCAGTGATACGTTCAAAGTTGTGTGCCCGCCGGTACACCGCTGCCAAACCGAGCAAGTCGATTCCACGCTAAAGTTTTTATGGCGTCAGAGGCGCCTGTGGATGCGCAGTCGTCGTTGTAGAGCTCCTGATGCGCAGCAGAGTCAGTAGATAAAAGTAAATGCGTAGATGGCTCGGCCCGCTAGACAGTCCGGTCAGGATAGGTGTCACTGCGCTGTCAGGTGGAAAAGCAGTGATGCGTTCTAAGTTGTGTGCCCGCCGGTACACCGCTGCCAAAACGAGCAAGTCGATACCGCGCTCTACTTTTTATGGCGTCAGCAGGCGCCTGTCGATGCGTAGTCGTCGTTTTAGAGCTCCTGATGCGCAGCAGAGCCAGTAATTACCAGTAGATGCGTAGATGGCTCGGCCCGCTAGACAGTCCGGTCAGGGTAGGTGTCACTGCGCTGTCAGGTGCAAAAGCAGTGATACGTTCTAAGTTGTGTGCCCGCCGGTACACCGCTGCCAAACCGAGCAAGTCGATTCCGCGCTCCACTTTTTATGGCGTCAGCAGGCGCCTGCCGATGCGCAGTCGTCGTTGTGAGCTCCTGATGCGCAGCAGAGTCAGTAGATAAAAGTAGATGCGTAGATGGCTGGGCCCGCTCGACAGTCCGGTCAGGGTAGGTGTCACTGCGCTGTCAGGTGCAAAAGCAGCGATACGTTTTAAGGTGTGTTTGCCCGCCGGTACACCCCTGCCAAACCGAGCAAGTCGATTCCGCGCTCCACTTTTTATGGCGTCAGCAGGCGCCTGTCGATGCGCAGTCGTCGTTGTAGAGCTCCTGATGCGCAGCAGAGCCAGTAAATACCAGTAGATGCGTAGATGGCTCGGCCCGCTAGACAGTCCGGTCAGGGTAGGTGTCACTGCGCTGTCAGGTGCAAAAGCAGTGATACGTTCTCAGTTGTGTGCCCGCCGGTACACCGCTACCAACCCGGGCAAGTCGATTCCGCGCTCCACTTTTTATGGCGTCAGCAGGCGCCTGTCGATGCGCAGTCGTCGTTGTAGAGCTCCTAATGCGCAGCAGAGCCAGTAGATACCAGTAGATGCGTAGATGGCTCGGGCCGCTCGACTGTCCGGTCTGGGTAGGTGTCACTGCGCTGTCAGGTGCAAAAGCTGTGATACGTTCTAAGTTGTGTGCCCGCCGGTACACCGCTGACAAACCGAGCAAGTCGATTCCGCGCTTAACTTTTTAAGGCGTCAGCAGGCGCCTGTCGATGCGCAGTCGTCGTTGTAGAGCTCCTGATGCGCAGCAGAGCCAGTAGATACCAGTAGATGCGTAGATGGCTCGAGCCGCTCGACAGTCCGGTCAGGGTAGGTGTCACTGCGCTGTCAGGTACAAAAGCAGTGATACGTTCAAAGTTGTGTGCCCGCCGGTACACCGCTGCCAAACCGAGCAAGTCGATCCCACGCTAAAGTTTTTATGGCGTCAGCAGGCGCCTGTGGATGCGAAGTCGTCGTTGTAGAGCTCCTGATGCGCAGCAGAGTCAGTAGATAAAAGTAAATGCGTAGATGGCTCGGCCCGCTAGACAGTCCGGTCAGGATAGGTGTCACTGCGCTGTCAGGTGGAAAAACAGTGATGCGTTCTAAGTTGTGTGCCCGCCGGTACACCGCTGCCAAACCGAGCAAGTCGATACCGCGCTCTACGTTTTATGGCGTCAGCAGGCGCCTGTCGATGCGCAGTCGTCGTTTTAGAGCTCCTGATGCGCAGCAGAGCCAGTAGTTACCAGTATATGCGTAGATGGCTCGGCCCGCTAGACAGTCCGGTCAGGGTAGGTGTCACTGCGCTGTCAGGTGCAAAAGCAGTGATACGTTCTAAGTTGTGTGCCCGCCGGTACACCGCTGCCAAACCGAGCAAGTCGATTCCGCGCTCCACTTTTTATGGCGTCAGCAGGCGCCTGTCGATGCGCAGTCGTCGTTGTAGAGCTCCTGATGCGCAGCAGAGCCAGTAGATACCAGTAGATGCGCAGATGGCTCGGGCCGCTCGACAGTCCGGTCTGGGTAGGTGTCACTGCGCTGTCAGGTGCAAAAGCAGTGATACGTTCTAAGTTGTGTGCCCGCCGGTACACCGCTGCCAAACCGAGCAAGTCGATTCCGCGCTTCATTTGTTATGGCGTCAGCAGGCGCCTGTCGATGCGCAGTCGTCGTTGTAGAGCTCCTGATGCGCAGCAGAGTCAGTAGAAAAAAGTAGATGCGTATATGGCTGGGCCCGCTCGACAGTCCGGTTAGGGTAGGTGTCACTGCGCTGTCAGGTGCAAAAGCAAGGATACGTTTTAAGGTGTGTTTGCCCGCCGGTGCACCGCTGCTGAACCGAGCAAGTCGATTCCACGCTCCGCTTTTTATGGCGTCAGCAGGCGCCTGTCGATGCGCAGTCGTCGTTGTCGAGCTCCTGATGCGCAGCAGAGCCAGTAGATACCAGTAGATGCGTAGATGGCTCGGCCCGCTCGACAGCCCGGTCAGGGTAGGTGTCACTGCGCTGTCAGGTGCAAAAGCTGTGATACGTTATAAGTTGTGTGCCCGCCGGTACACCGCTGACAAACCGAGCAAGTCGATTCCGCACTTAACTTTTTAAGGCGTCAGCAGGCGCCTGTCGATGCGCAGTCGTCGATGTCGAGCTCCTGATGCGCAGCAGAGCCAGTAGATACCAGTAGATGCGTAGATGGCTCGGGCCGCTCGACTGTCCGGTCTGGGTAGGTGTCACTGCGCTGTCAGGTGCAAAAGCAGTGATACGTTCTAAGTTGTGTGCCCGCCGGTGCACCGCTGCTGAACCGAGCAAGTCGATTCCACGCTCCGCTTTTTATGGCGTCAGCAGGCGCCTGTCGATGCGCAGTCGTCGTTGTCGAGCTCCTGATGCGCAGCAGAGCCAGTAGATACCAGTAGATGCGTAGATGGCTCGGCCCGCTCGACAGCCCGGTCAGGGTAGGTGTCACTGCGCTGTCAGGTGCAAAAGCTGTGATACGATATAAGTTGTGTACCCGCCGGTACACCGCTGACAAACCGAGCAAGTCGATTCCGCGCTCCACTTTTTATGGCGTCAGCAGGCGCCTGTCGATGCGCAGTCGTCGTTGTAGAGCTCCTGATGCGCAGCAGAGCCAGTAGATACCAGTAGATGCGTAGATGGCTCGCGCCGCTAGACAGTCCGGTCAGGGTAGGTGTCACTGTGCTGTCCGGTGCAAAAGCAGTGATACGTTCTAAGTTGTGTGCCCGCCGGTACACCGCTGCCATACCGAGCAAGTCGAGTCCGCGCTCCACTTTTTATGGCGTCAGCAGGTGCCTGTCGATGCGCAGTCGTCGTTGTCGAGCTCCTGATGCGCAGCAGAGCCAGTAGATACCAGTAGATGCGTAGATGGCTCGGCCCGCTCGAAAGTCCGGTCAGGGTAGGTGTCACTGCGCTGTCAGGTGCAAAAGCAGTGATACGTTCTAAGTTGTGTGCCCGCCGGTACACCGCTGACAAACCGAGCAAGTCGATTCCGCGCTAAACTTTTTAAGGCGTCAGCAGGCGCCTGTCGATGCGCAGTCGTCGTTGTAGAGCTCCTGATGCGCAGCAGAGCCAGTAGATACCAGTAGATGCGTAGATGGCTCGGGCCGCTCGACAGTCCGGTCAGGGTAGGTGTCACTGCGCTGTCAGGTGCAAAAGCAGTCATACGTTCTAAGTTGTGTGCCCGCCGGTACACCGCTGCCAAACCGAGCAAGTCGATTCCGCGCTTCATTTTTATGGCGTCAGCAGGTGCCTGTCGATGCGCAGTCGTCGTTGTCGAGCTCCTGATGCGCAGCAGAGCCAGTAGATACCAGTAGATGCGTAGATGGCTCGGGCCGCTCGACAGTCCGGTCAGGGTAGGTGTCACTGCGCTGTCAGGTGCAAAAGCAGGGATACGTTTTAAGGTGTGTTTGCCCGCCGGTACACAGCTGCCAAACCGAGCAAGTCAATTCCGCGCTCCATTTTTTATGTCGTCAGCAGGCGCCTGTCGATGAACAGTCGTCGTAGTAGAGCTCCTGATGCGCAGCAGAGCCAGTAGATACCAGTATGCGTAGATGGCTGGGCCGGCTAGACAGTCCAGTCAGGATAGGTGTCACTGCGCTGTCAGGTGCAAAAGCAGTGATACGTTCTAAGTTGTGTGCCCGCCGGTACACCGCTGCCAAACCGAGCAAGTCGATTCCGCGCTTCATTTTTTATGGCGTCAGCAGGCGCCTGTCGATGCGCAGTCGTCGTTGTCGAGCTCCTGATGCGCAGCAGAGCCAGTAGATACCAGTAGATGCGTAGATGGCTCGGCCCGCTCGACAGTCCGGTCAGGGTAGGTGTCACTGCGCTGTCAGGTGCAAAAGCTGTGATACGTTCTAAGTTGTGTGCCCGCCGGTACTCCGCTGCCAAACCGAGCAAGTCGATTCCGCGCTCCACTTTTTATGGCGTCAGCAGGCGCCTGTCGATGCGCAGTCGTCGTTGTAGAGCTCCTGATGCGCAGCAGAGCCAGTAGATACCAGTAGATGCGCAGATGGCTCGGGCCGCTCGACAGTCCGGTCTGGGTAGGTGTCACTGCGCTGTCAGGTGCAAAAGCAGTGATACGTTCTAAGTTGTGTGCCCGCCGGTACACCGCTGCCAAACCGAGCAAGTCGATTCCGCGCTTCATTTGTTATGGCGTCAGCAGGCGCCTGTCGATGCGCAGTCGTCGTTGTAGAGCTCCTGATGCGCAGCAGAGTCAGTAGAAAAAAGTAGATGCGTATATGGCTGGGCCCGCTCGACAGTCCGGTCAGGGTAGGTGTCACTGCGCTGTCAGGTGCAAAAGCAGGGAAACGTTTTAGGTGTGTTTGCCCGCTGTACACCGCAGCCAAACCGAGCAAGTCGATTCCGCGCTCCACTTTTTATGGCGTCAGCAGGCGCCTGTCGATGCGCAGTTGTCGTTGTCGAGCTCCTGATGCGCAGCAGAGCCAGTAGATACCAGTAGATGCGTAGATGGCTCGGGCCGCTCGACAGTCCGGTCTGGGTAGGTGTCACTGCGCTGTCAGGTGCAAAAGCAGTGATACGTTCTAAGTTGTGTGCCCGCCGGTACACCGCTGCCAAACCGAGCAAGTCGATTCCGCGCTTCATTTTTTATGGCGTCAGCAGGCGCCTGTCGATGCGCAGTCGAGGTTTTAGAGCTCCTGATGCGCAGCAGAGCCAGTAGTTACCAGTAAATGCGTAGATGGCTCGGCCCGCTCGACAGTCCGGTCAGGGTAGGTGTCACTGCGCTGTCAGGTGCAAAAGCAGGGATGCGTTTTAAGGTGTGTTTGCCCGCCGGTACACCGCTGCCAAACCGAGCAATTCGATTCCGCGCTCCACTTTTTATGGTGTCAGCAGGCGCCTGTCGATGCGCAGTCGTCGTTGTAGAGCTCCTGATGCGCAGCAGAGCCAGTAGATACCAGTAGATGCGTAGATGGCTCGGCCTGCTGGACAGTCCGGTCAGGGTAGGTGTCACTGCGCTGTCAGGTGCAAAAGCAGTGATACGTTCTCAGTTGTGTGCCCGCCGGTTCACCGCTGCCAAACCGAGCAAGTCGATTCCGCGCTCCACTTTTTATGGCGTCAGCAGGCACCTGTCGATGCGCAGTCGTCGTTGTAGAGCTCCTGATGCGCACCAGAGCCAGTAGATACCAGTAGATGCGTAGATGGCTCGGCCTGCTAGACAGTCCGGTCAGGGTAGGTGTCACTGCGCTGTCAGGTGCAAAAGCAGGGATACGTTTTAAGGTGTGTGTGCCCGCCGGTACACCGCTGACAAACCGAGCAAGTCGATTCCGCGCTCCGCTTTTTATGGTGTCAGCAGGCGCCTGTCGATGCGCAGTCGTCGTTGTAGAGCTCCTGATGCGCAGCAGAGCCAGTAGATACCAGTAGATGCGTAGATGGCTCGGCCTGCTAGACAGTCCGGTCAGGGTAGGTGTCACTGCGCTGTCAGGTGCAAAAGCAGTGATACGTTCTAAGTTGTGTGCCCGCCGGTACACCGCTGCCAAACCGAGCAAGTCGATACCGCGCTCTAGTTTTTATGGCGTCAGCAGGCGCCTGTCGATGCGCAGTCGAGGTTTTAGAGCTCCTGATGCGCAGCAGAGCCAGTAGTTACCAGTAGATGCGTAGATGGCTCGGCCCGCTAGACAGTCCGGTCAGGGTAGGTGTCACTGCGCTGTCAGGTGCAAAAGCAGTGATACGTTCTAAGTTGTGTGCCCGCCGGTACACCGCTGCCAAACCGAGCAAGTCGATTCCTCCACGCTCCACTTTTTATGGCGTCAGCAGGCGCCTGTCGATGCGCAGTCGTCGTTGTAGAGCTCCTGATGCGCAGCAGAGTCAGTAGAAAAAAGTAGATGCGTATATGGCTGGGCCCGCTCGACAGTCCGGTCAGGGTAGGTGTCACTGCGCTGTCAGGTGCAAAAGCAGGGAAACGTTTTAGGTGTGTTTGCCCGCCGGTACACCGCTGCCAAACCGAGCAAGTCGATTCCGCGCTCCACTTTTTATGGTGTCAGCAGGCGCCTGTCGATGCGCAGTCGTCGTTGTAGAGCTCCTGATGCGCAGCAGAGCCAGTAGATACCAGTAGATGCGTAGATGGCTCGGCCTGCTAGACAGTCCGGTCAGGGTTGGTGTCACTGCGCTGTCAGGTGCAAAAGCAGTGATACGTTCTCAGTTGTGTGCCCGCCGGTTCACCGCTGCCAAACCGAGCAAGTCGATTCCGCGCTCCACTTTTTATGGCGTCAGCAGGCACCTGTCGATGCGCAGTCGTCGTTGTAGAGCTCCTGATGCGCACCAGAGCCAGTAGATACCAGTAGATGCGTAGATGGCTCGGCCTGCTAGACAGTCCGGTCAGGGTAGATGTCACTGCGCTGTCAGGTGCAAAAGCAGTGATACGTTCTCAGTTGTGTGCCCGCCGGTTCACCGCTGCCAAACCGAGCAAGTCGATTCCGCGCTCCACTTTTTATGGCGTCAGCAGGCACCTGTCGATGCGCAGTCGTCGTTGTAGAGCTCCTGATGCGCACCAGAGCCAGTAGATACCAGTAGATGCGTAGATGGCTCGAGCCGCTCGACAGTCCGGTCAGGGTAGGTGTCGTTCCGGTGTCAGGTACAGAAGCAGTGATACGTTCAAAGTTGTGTGCCCGCCGGTACACCGCTGCCAAACCGAGCAAGTCGATTCCACGCTAAAGTTTTTATGGCGTCAGAGGCGCCTGTGGATGCGCAGTCGTCGTTGTAGAGCTCCTGATGCGCAGCAGAGCCAGTAGATACCAGTAGATGCGTAGATGGCTCGGGCCGCTCGACTGTCCGGTCTGGGTAGGTGTCACTGCGCTGTCAGGTGCAAAAGCAGTGATACGTTCTAAGTTGTGTGCCCGCCGGTACACCGCTGCCAAACCGAGCAAGTCGATTCCCGGCTCCACTTTTTATGGCGTCAGCAGGCGCCTGTCGATGCGCAGTCGTCGTTGTAGAGCTCCTGATGCGCAGCAGAGCCAGTAGATACCAGTAGATGCGTAGATGGCTCGGGCCGCTCGACTGTCCGGTCTGGGTAGGTGTCACTGCGCTGTCAGGTGCAAAAGCTGTGATACGTTCTAAGTTGTGTGCCCGCCGGTACACCGCTGACAAACCGAGCAAGTCGATTCCGCGCTTAACTTTTTAAGGCGTCAGCAGGCGCCTGTCGATGCGCAGTCGTCGTTGTAGAGCTCCTGATGCGCAGCAGAGCCAGTAGATACCAGTAGATGCGTAGATGGCTCGAGCCGCTCGACAGTCCGGTCAGGGTAGGTGTCACTGCGCTGTCAGGTACAAAAGCAGTGATACGTTCAAAGTTGTGTGCCCGCCGGTACACCGCTGCCAAACCGAGCAAGTCGATCCCACGCTAAAGTTTTTATGGCGTCAGCAGGCGCCTGTGGATGCGAAGTCGTCGTTGTAGAGCTCCTGATGCGCAGCAGAGTCAGTAGATAAAAGTAAATGCGTAGATGGCTCGGCCCGCTAGACAGTCCGGTCAGGATAGGTGTCACTGCGCTGTCAGGTGGAAAAACAGTGATGCGTTCTAAGTTGTGTGCCCGCCGGTACACCGCTGCCAAACCGAGCAAGTCGATACCGCGCTCTACGTTTTATGGCGTCAGCAGGCGCCTGTCGATGCGAAGTCGTCGTTTTAGAGCTCCTGATGCGCAGCAGAGCCAGTAGTTACCAGTATATGCATAGATGGCTCGGCCCGCTAGACAGTCCGGTCAGGGTAGGTGTCACTGCGCTGTCAGGTGCAAAAGCAGTGATACGTTCTAAGTTGTGTGCCCGCCGGTACACCGCTGCCAAACCGAGCAAGTCGATTCCGCGCTCCACTTTTTATGGCGTCAGCAGGCGCCTGTCGATGCGCAGTCGTCGTTGTAGAGCTCCTGATGCGCAGCAGAGCCAGTAGATACCAGTAGATGCGTAGATGGCTCGGCCCGCTAGACAGTCCGGTCAGGGTAGGTTTCACTGCGCTGTCAGGTGCAAAAGCAGGGATACGTTTTAAGGTGTGTTTGCCCGCCGGTACACCGCTGCCAAACCGAGCAAGTCAATTCCGCGTTCCACATTTTATGGCGTCAGCAGGCGCCTGTCGATGAACAGTCGTTGTTGTAGAGCTCCTGATGCGCAGCAGAGCCAGTAGATACCAGTAGATGCGTAGATGGCTCGGCCGGCTAGACAGTCCGGTCAGGGTAGGTGTCACTGCGCTGTCAGGTGCAAAAGCAGGGATACGTTTTAAGGTGTGTTTGCCCGCCGGTACACCGCTGCCAAACCGAACAAGTCGATTCCGCTCTCCACTTTTTATGGCGTCAGCAGGCGCCTGTCGATGCGCAGTCGTCGTTGTAGAGCTCCTGATGCGCAGCAGAGCCAGTAGATACCAGTATATGCGTGGATGGCTCGGGCCGCTCGACAGTCTGGTCAGGGTAGGTGTCACTGCGCTGTCAGGTGCAAAAGCTGTGATACGTTCTAAGTTGTGTGCCCGCCGGTACACCGCTGACAAACCGAGCAAGTCGATTCCGCGCTAAAGTTTTTATGGCGTCAGCAGGCGCCTGTCGATGCGCAGTCGTCGTTGTAGAGCTCCTGATGCGCAGCAGAGCCAGTAGATACCAGTAGATGCGTAGATGGCTCGAGCCGCTCGACAGTCCGGTCAGGGTAGGTGTCACTGCGCTGTCAGGTACAAAAGCAGTGATATGTTCAAAGTTGTGTGCCCGCCGGTACACCGCTGCCAAACCGAGCAAGTCGATTCCACGCTAAAGTTTTTATGGCGTCAGCAGGCGCCTGTGGATGCGCAGTCGTCGTTGTAGAGCTCCTGATGCGCAGCAGAGTCAGTAGATAAAAGTAAATGCGTAGATGGCTCGGCCCGATAGACAGTCCGGTCAGGATAGGTGTCACTGCGCTGTCAGGTGGAAAAGCAGTGATGCGTTCTAAGATGTGTGCCCGCCGGTACACCGCTGCCAAACCGAGCAAGTCGATACCGCGCTCTACTTTTTATGGCGTCAGCAGGCGCCTGTCGATGCGCAGTCGTCGTTTTAGAGCTCCTGATGCGCAGCAGAGCCAGTAGTTACCAGTAGATGCGTAGATGGCTCGGCCCGCTAGACAGTCCGGTCAGGGTAGGTGTCACTGCGCTGTCAGGTGCAAAAGCAGTGATACGTTCTAAGTTTAGTGCCCGCCGGTACACCGCTGCCAAACCGAGCAAGTCGATTCCGCGTGATTCCGCGGAAGCCGTGACTTGTAATCACTGCATCATCCTTGTATGAAGGGACGCATGCAGCTTCACCGTCGTTGTCGCTGTTGTAAATGGCTTGACTGAGGGCGCAGTAAGGGATCTGGGGGATGACAGGAACAAATCCTGTGCAAGAAGAACGAGACGCATAGTCAGCGATGTGCGCCCTGCGCTTTCGCCGTGCCCTCTGGCAAGTCCATCGTTTGGTGCTGTCTTTATAGGTGTGGAATCCGTTGACGTCAGGAGCCCGTGACTTGTAATCACTGCATCTCCCTTGTATGAAGGGACGCATGCAGCTTCACCGTCGTTGTCGCTGTTGTAAATGGCTTGACTGAGGGCGCAGTAAGGGATCTGGGGGATGACAGGAACAAATCCTGTGCAAGAAGAACGAGACGCATAGTCAGCGATGTGCGCCCTGCGCTTTCGCCGTGCCCACTGGCAAGTCCATCGTTTGGTGCTGTCTTTATAGGTGTGGAATCCGTTGACGTCAGGAGCCCGTGACTTGTAATCACTGCATCACCCTTGTATGAAGGGACGCATGCAGGTTCACCGTCGTTGTCGCTGTTGTAAATGGCTTGACTGAAGGCGCAGTAAGGGAGCTGGGGGATGACAGGAACAAAGCCTGTGCAAGAAGAACGAGACGCATAGTCAGCGATGTGCACCCTGCTCTTTCGCTGTGCCCACTGGCAATTCCATCGTTCGGTGCTGTCTTTATAGGAGTCGAATCCGTCGACGTCAGGAACCCGTGACTTGTATTCACTGCATCAACCTTGTATGAATGGACGCATGCAGCTTCACCGTCGTTGTCGCTTGTAAATGGCGTGACTGAAGGCGCAGTAAGGGAGCTGGCGGATGACAGGAACAAGGCATGTGCAAGAAGAACGAGACGCATAGTCAGCGAAGTGCGCCCTGCGCTTTCGTCGTGCCCACTGGCAAGTCCATCGTTCAGTGCTGTGTTTATAGGAGTGGAATCCGTCGACGTCAGGAACCCGTGACTTGTAATCACTGCATCCTTGTATGAAGGGACGCATGCAGCTTCACTGTCGTCGCTTGTTGTCGCTGTTGTAAATGGCTTGACTGAAGGCGCAGTAAGCGAGCTGGCGGATGACACGAACAAAGCATGTGCAAGAAGAACGAGACGCATAGTCAGCGATGTGCACCCTGCGCTTTCGCCGTGCCCACTGGAAAGTCCATCGTTCGGTGCTCTCTTTATAGGAGTAGAATCCGTCGACGTCAGGAACCCGTGACTTGTAATCACTGCATCATCCTTGTATGAAGGGACGCATGGAGCTTCACCGTCGTTGTCGCTGTTGTAAATGGCTTGACTGAAGGCGCAGTAAGGGAGCTGGGGGATGACAGGAACATAGCCTGTGCAAGAAGAACGAGACGCATAGTCAGCGATGTGTGCCCTGCGCTTTCGCCGTGCCCACTGGCAAGTCCATCGTTTGGTGCTGTCTTTATAGGAGTGGAATCTGTCGACGTCAGAAACCCGTGACTTGTAATCACTGCATCATCCTTGTATGAAGGGACGCATGCAGCTTCACCGTCGTTGTCGATGTTGTGAATGGCTGACTGAAGGCGCAGTAAGCGAGCTGGCGGGTGACAGGAGCAAAGCATGTGCAAGAAGAACGAGACGCATAGGCAGCGAAGTGCGCCCTACGGTTTTGAGCTGCCCACTGGCAACTCCATCGTTCGGTGCTGTGTTTATAGGAGTCGAATCCGTCGACGTCAGAAACCCGTGACTTGTAATCACTGCATCATCCTTGTATGAAGGGACGCATGCAGCTTCACCGTCGTTGTCGATGTTGTGAATGGCTTGACTGAAGGCGCTGTAAGGGAGCTGGCGGATGACAGGAACAAGGCATGTGCAAGAAGAACGAGACGCATAGTCAGCGAAGTGCGCCCTGCGCTTTCGTCGTGCCCACTGGCAAGTCCATCGTTCGGTGCTGTCTTTATAGGAGTGGAATCCGTCGACGTCAGGAAAGCGTGACTTGTAATGGATGCATCATCCTTGTATGAAGGGACGCATGCAGCTTCATCGTCGTTGTCGCTTGTTGTCGCTGTTGTAAATGGATTGACTGAAGGCGCAGTAAGCGAGCTGGAGGATAACACGTACAAAGCATGTGCAAGAAGAACGAGACGCATAGTCAGCGAAGTACGCCCTACGCTTTCGCCGTGCCCACTGGCAAGTCCATCGTTCGGTGCCGTCTTTATAGGAGTCGAATTCGTCGACGTTTGGAACCCGTGACTTGTAATCAATGCATCATCCTTGTATGAAGGGACGCATGCAGATTCACCGTCGTTGTCGCTTGATGTCGCTGTTGTAAATAGCTTGACTGAAGGCGCAGTAAGAGAGCTGGCTGATGACAGGAACAAGGCATGTGCAAGAAGAACGAGACGCATAGTCAGCGAAGTGCGCCCTGCGCTTTCGTCGTGCCCACTGGCAAGTCCATCGTTCGGTGCTGTCTTTATAGGAGTCGAATCCGTCGACGTCTGGAACCCGTGACTTGTAATCGATGCATCATCCTTGTATTAAGGGACGCATGCAGCTTCACCGTCGTTGTCGCTTGTTGTCGCTGTTGTAAATGGCTTTACTTAAGGCGCAGTAAGGGAGCTGGCTGATGACAGGAACAAAGCATGTGCAAGAAGAACGAGACGCACAGTCAGCGATGTGCGCCCTGCGCTTTCGCCGTGCCCACTGGCAAGTCCATCGTTCGGTGCTGTTTTTGTAGGAGTGGAATCCATTGACGTAAGGATCCCGTGACTTGTAATCACTGCATAATCCTTGTATGAAGAGACGCATGCAGCTTCACCGTCGTTGTCGCTTGTTGTCGCTGTTGTAAATGGCTTGACTGAAGGCGCAGTAAGGAAGCTGGCGGATGACAGGAAAAAGGCCTTTGAAAGAGGAACGAGACGCATAGACAGCGATGTGCGCCCTGCGCTTGAGCCGTGCCCACTGGCAAGTCCATCGTTCGGTGCTGTCTTTATAGGAGTGGAATCCGTTGACGTCAGGAAGCCGTGACTTGTAATCACTGCATCATGCTTGTATGAATGGACGCATGCAGATTCACCGTCGTTGTCGCTTATTGTCGCTGTTGTAAATGGCTTGACTGAAGGCGCAGTTAGGGAGCTGGCGGACGAGAGGAACAAAGCCTGTGCAAGAAGAACGAGACGCATAGTCAGCGATGTGAGCCCTGCGCTTTCGCCGTGCCCCCTGGCAAATTCATCGTTCGGTGCTGTCTTTATTGGAGTGGAATCCGTTGACGTCAGGAACCCGTGACTTGTAATCACTGCATAATAATAATAATAAATACTTTATTCACTCCAAAGAAACAATACAAGACGCGGACGCGCCAAAGCCTCAATTGGGCTTGTAGGGCGCCGTCCGGCAGCAGCAACAACCTCTGTTACCAAATCAATTCTTTGTTTTGTGTACTTTAAAACATATGCACTAGAGCTGTTCAAGCTCGGCAATAGCATCTCGTAACTGTCTGCGAGTGTTCAAGTTGATAACATTATCAGGCATCTCATTGAATATACATGGGATATATTATGACCTCATAGACATACCAAAATGAGTTCGCACTGCAGGGACAATATATAGAGAAACTTTTCTTAATGGGATTGGTTTAACGTTGTGGAACCGAAAGTCAGAGTTCCAGAAATATCTGTGTACAGTGATTTCTTTGAACACAATGTCAAAGGAAGGCAGACCTGAAGAAAGGAATACATTTTGCTGTTTATGGGGTATTGAATAGATGACACTCTTGGCCATATTCTTGAGAATACGGTTTATCCTATTTTTCCATGTTGCAGAACAGTTGAAGAAACAGCACATGCCATATCTCAGCAGAGAATACCCCAAAGACTGTGCAATTAAACGTCTTATGGCAAATGGCAGGTTGGCCCTTAAAGCATAGAGCAAGCATGCGACGCCTCTAAGCTTCCTACTGAGGTGTGCCATGTGCGTGTTCCAGGATAAATCACTGTCAAAGTAAATGCCAAGGTATTTCACGGACGGAACACATGTAATGGGGTAGCAAGAACATGCAGTGCAACTGGAGCTGTGCAGAAAAACCGCGGGGTTTTCGGGACTGGCTTGTGTGCATTTCTAAAGCACACTAGATGAGTTTTTTGGGGGTTTATATCAATCAGGTTACATAGAAACCAATCATATAGATTAGTAGCGTCCTGTTGAAGTTGACGGAGTGCGCAAGAAAAATCTGTATTAGATGAGATGAGGAGGGTGTCATCTGCATATTGGTAAATCTGTGATGAAGTTATAATGCCGGGGAGGTCATTAACATAGAGATTAAATAAGAGGGGTGATAAGATGGATCCCTGGGGAACACCACTATATAAGTCTATAATTCTGCTTTGCACAGGTCCAAGTTCCACCATTTAAGATCGCTGAGACACATAATTTCTTAGTAACATTTGAAAAGGACCACGAAAACCATAGCAAAACAACTTTTCACAGAGAATATCATGGTGAACAGTATTAAATGCCTTCCTGACATCAAGAAAGAGACCAAATGCCACTTCATTTTTATCAAAATTAGAATGAACGGAATCCGACATCTTTTCTAATAACGTTTGGGTACCAGAACCAGCAACAAATCCGTATTGATGTGGGCTAAGCACGTTATGCCTCAGCAAAAATGCTGACATTGTACATAAGACGTGTTTTTCTAGAATTTGTGATATACACGACACGATAGATATTGGGCGATAATTCGAGATATCATTTCTTTTGCTACCCTTGTAAAGTGGTATAACACGTGCTTGTTTAAGAGAGCATGGTAAGAAGCCACTTTCAATCATAACATTTAGCTTAAAAAGAAGGACACACTTCAAGCTTTGGAAGTTTCTGGAAAGGTCGCTGATAAATATTCCATCAATTCCAGCTGATTTGTTATGCCGTAGACTGGAGATTATGCTGAAAAGATCTGGCTCTGTTATGTGTGGAAGAAATGCTGAGTCAATCACAGAAGAAGGAAGTAACGGCGAACGTGATGTGGCACGGGCAATGCGCTGTTCTTTAGAAAAAAAGTTATTAAAATCATTTGCCAAAAAGGATGTCAAGTGACCAAAACTATGCTCGATTGCGTCCTTGACCGGTCTACGCTGACGCCCACGTAGTTCATTCACGATAGCCGAAGTTTTGGCCACGTCATGGTGGCAACTGCGAAACTGGCTAGCATAGTAACGCCTTTTAGAGGACCGAAGAGCGGTTACTTTGTTCCTAGCAGCCCGAAATTCATTTCGTAAGTTTGCATTTTTTGGTGAAGCGCGACATTTTGACCACAGCGCTTCTTTGCATGTAATGGCTGCGAGAATGTCAGCTGTAAGCCAGGAGCATTTATTATTTCGTTTTTTGACAATGATACTTTTTTGCAGGATTCTTTTAAATTTTTAAGAACCAAAACAAAGTTATCGTAGGCGGTATCTTTGTTATTTCGTGATATAAATGAGTTCCAGTCGAAGGATGACACCTTACTGTCAAATAGTTTTCGATCTAGTAAAGTCATAACACACCTGCTATCATTAGGTTTCTGTGCAGAATCGACCTTAGCAAGGTGGCATAGTGTAAAGTAATGATCCGCTAATTTCTTTCGAATGACAGCTGCCATAACATAAGACAAGTCCGACGCGCGTACGTTAACGTGGTCTATGCAAGTTTTACACAAACTGTTATTTACGATCTCTTCTCTAGTAGGATCTGAAAGTAGTGTTTCTATACCATTAATCCGCAAGGGCATTTAGGTAGTTTTGCGCAGATGCTCTCTTAGGTTTTAACAGATCAATATTCAAGTCACCCATTATGCATAGGTTACCATGGCTAAACCTTAGCTTACAAACGTCATGCAATGCTGTGATAAAATTAGCCACGTTTCCAGACGGTGGTCGGTATATGATAAGGAGATGACTCGAAATGTTGCTGTACGAAATTTCAAATCCCATTGCCTCTGCAGCGTTGATGGAGATATTGGTATTGGAAACCGATAAAGAATCCTTGAAGAAAACAGCAATTCCTCCACCCTTACCCATTTGGCGGGTAAGGAAATGCTCCGTATAACCCGGAAGCTTGAACGTGCAGGTAATATGGTCAGCAATATTTACCTCTGTGAAAGCAAATACGTCTACTACTTGGTAAAGGTCTTGTGCGATTACCAGAAATTGATTCCAATGTTTTCGAATACTTCTAATGTTAAAGTGAAGAATTGTAAGAGAACTCAATGAAACTGGATGGAACGATTGGAAACAGATTTCAAAACTTGAAAAAGAAGCCATAGCAGTAATAGTGAATTTCTCTATGTCATTTTGTCAATGTCTGAAAGAGACGCGATTTTGATAACGGAAGCCCCCACTTCTTTTCTGGCGAAAACTTTGCCATTCTTGACCCAGACAAATTTGAAAGATTTTTCCTTTCCTCGGATTCGAGCTTTCCAGAACAGCTCACTGTTCATACGGGTCAAGTTTTCATTGAAGAAAACTGAGGAGAGCTTGTGGGACTCATTTAGCGCCCTAAGTTTGCTTTTTACCTGCAGCCATTTCTCCCGTAGGCTCGGGGACGAAAGCCTGACCAATACGACCGGAATCTTCCCTTGTCTCGATGATAGACGGTGCAAGGAGGCTATCTCAGATTGGTTGAAGTCACGCACTTCAAGTGTTTCAGCCATCTGCGCAACTTCAGCCAGCAGGTCTTCCTGTGGCTGAACTGGCAGTCCGCTTATCTCTAGATTGGACTGGACAGACGGCTTTACTGTTCACTTTCATTGAGTTCCCACTGAATTCGGTGAATCATCGAAGCCTGTTCGTCAATAGTCCCTTCTAGAAATGCAACCTTTTGCTCAAGCGTCTTTGTTGCCTGCACGGCATCGTTGCAAGTCGCAAGGAGCGTGTCGTATTTGGATGCAAAGAATTCTACTGATGTTTGAACCTCAGTAACTGTCGTTTGCAGGCCTTGAATTGTCATGACAAGCTTATCGAGCTGCGCCGGCAAAGCCAGGAGGCTATCTATGCTTATCTTCAGTTCAGAAACAACCATCAATTTTTCTTCCAACGCGGCCACTTTTTTAAAAACGTCCGATGGTTTTTCAGTTGGCTTATCATTGGGTTTCACGGAAAGTGACTCCCCGCGACACATGCGACATCGCCATTTTTCACGTTTTCATGGTCCCATGGATGAAAATGTATTCTCGGAAAGACCGGAGCAGTCACCGATATGGTGCCCAATGCTACATTCGCAGCAAACAATTCGTTTTCCATCTGTAGGTAGAGCCTCATTACAAACCCCACAACGTGCCATTTTGAACAGTCGAGAATAATATTAGCAGGTGTAGCAAAGCACACAATATGACAAGGTACAAATTGCACAGGTTGCAGTCGGCGGCATAACGAGACAAAAGGCTAGTGATGAGTTTTCAGCAATGCTCACCAGTCGTACACAAAGATTGCAGTCAGTTCGCAGCAAAAGGTTGCCGCCGACTGCGAAGGTGAACCAGGTGAACCACGGTTTTATAGCTGTCTAGCGGCAGCAGTGCCGCCTCCATAAAGCCTGGCAGTGATGGTCCTTCCGGTCACGCTGTCCCGAAGTGGACTTATTTGCTGCGCCGAGCTGTCCAGTTCTTCCACGATATGCGCGGGATAATGGTATCAGGTGGTCGTCGGAAGCAGTTACCTGTCGTACACAAAGATTGCAGTCAGTTCGCAGCAAAAGGTTGCCGCCGACATCCTTATCATCCTTGTATGAAGGGACGCATGCAACTTCACCGTCGTTGTCGCTGTTGTAAATGGCTTGACTGAAGGCGCAGTAAGCGAGCTGGCGGTTGACACGAACAAAGCATGTGCAAGAAGAACGAGACGCATAGTCAGCGAAGTGCGCCCTACGCTGTCGCCGTGCCCACTGGGAAGTCCATCGTTCGGTGCTGTGTTTATAGGAGTCGAATCCGTCGACATCAGGAACCCGTGACTTGTAATCACTGCATCATCCTTGTATGAATGGACGCATGCAGCTTCACCGTCGTTGTCGCTGTTGTAAATGGCTTGACTGAAGGCGCAGTAAGGGAGCTGGGGGATGACAGGAACATAGCCTGTGCAAGAAGAACGAGACGCATAGTCAGCGATGTGCGCCCTGCGCTTTCGGCGTGCCAACTGCCAAGTCCATCGTTTGGTGCTGTCTTTATAGGAGTGGAATCCGTCGACGTCAGAAACCCGTGACTTGTAATCACTGCATCATCCTTGTATGAAGGGACGCATGCAGCTTCACCGTCGTTGTCGATGTTGTGAATGGCTTGACTGAAGGCGCACTAAGGGAGCTGGCGGATGACAGGAACAAAGCATGTGCAAGAATAACGAGTCGCATAGTCAGCGATGTGCGCCCTGCTCTTTCGCTGTGCCCACTGGCAATTCCATCGTTCGGTGCTGTTTTTATAGGAGTGGAATCCGTTGACGTCAGGAACCCGTGACTTGTAATCACTGCATCGTCCTTGTATGAAGGGACGCATGAAGCTTCACCGTCGTTGTCGCTTGTTGTCGCTGTTGTAAATGGCTTGACTGTAGGCGCAGTAAGGGACCTGGTGGATGACAGGAACAAAGCATGTGCAAAAAGAACGAGTCGCATAGTCAGCGATGTTCGCCCTGCGCTTTCGCCGTGTCCACTGGCAAGTCCATCGTTCGGTGCTGTCTTTATACGAGTGGAATCCGTTGCCGTCAGGAACCCGTGACTTGTAATCTCTGCATCATCCTTGTATGAAAGGACGCAAGCAGCTTCACCGTCGTTGTGGCTTGTTGTAAATGGCTTGACTGAAGGCGCAGTAAGGGAGCTGGCGGATGACAGGAACAAAGCATGTGTAAGAAGAACGAGACGCATAGTCAGCGAAGTGCGCCCTGCGCTTTCGACGTGCCCACTGGCAAGTTCATCGTTCGGTGTTGTCTTTATAGGAGTGGAATCCGTCGACGTCAGGAAACCGTGATTTAAAATGGATGCATCATCCTTGTATGAAGGGACGCATGCAGCTTCACCGTCGTTGTCGCTTGTTGTCGCTGTTGTAAATGGCTTGACTGATGGCCCAGTAAGCGAGCTGGCGGTTGACAGGAGCAAAGCATGTGCAAGAAGAACGAGACGCATAGGCAGCGAAGTGCGCCCTACGCTTTCGAGGTGCCCACTGGCAAGTCCATCGTTCAGTGCTGTGTTTATAGGAGTCGAATCCGTTGACGTCAGGAACCCGTGACTTGTATTCACTGCATCATCCTTGTATGAATGGACGCATGCAGGTTCACCGTCGTTGTCGCCTGTTGTAAATGGCTTGACTGAAGGCGCTGTAAGGGAGCTGGCGGATGACAGGAACAAGGCATGTGCAAGAAGAACGAGACGCATAGTCAGCGAAGTGCGCCCTGCGCTTTCGACGTGCCCACTGACAAGTCCATCGTTCGGTGCTGTCTTTATAGGAGTGGAATCCGTCGACGTCAGGAAACCGTGACTTGTAATGGATGCATCATCCTTGTATGAAGGGACGCATGCAGCTTCACCGTCGTTGTCGCTTGTTGTCGCTGTTGTAAATGGCTTGACTGAAGGCGCAGTAAGCGAGCTGGCGGATGACAGGAACAAAGCATGTGCAAGAAGAACGAGACGCACAGTCAGCGATGTGCGCCCTGCGCTTTCGCCGTGCCCACTGGCAAGTCCATCGTTCGGTGCTGTTTTTGTAGGAGTGGAATCCATTGACGTAAGGATCCCGTGACTTGTAATCACTGCATCATCCTTGTATGAAGGGACGCATGCAGCTTCACCGTCGCTGTCGCTTGTTGTCGCTGTTGTAAATGGCTTGACTGAAGGCGCAGTAAGGAAGCTGGCGGATGACAGGAAAAAAGCCTTTGCAAGAGGAACGAGACGCATAGTCAGCGATGTGCGCCCTGCGCTTGAGCCGTGCCCACTGGCAAGTCCATCGTTCGGTGCTGTCTTTATAGGAGTGGAAACCGTTGACGTCAGGAACCCGTGACTTGTAATCACTGCATCATGCTTGTATGAATGGACGCATGCAGATTCACCGTCGTTGTAGCTTGTTGTCGCTGTTGTAAATGGCTTGACTGAAGGCGCAGTTAGGGAGCTGGCGGACGAGAGGAACAAAGCCTGTGCAAGAAGAACAAGACGCATTGTCAGCGATGTGAGCCCTGCGCTTTCGCCTTGCCCCTTTGCAAATTCATCGTTCGGTGCTGTCTTTATTGGAGTGGAATCCGTTGACGTCAGGAACCCGTGACTTGTAATCACTGCATTATCCTTATCATCCTTATATGAAGGGACGCATGCAGCTTCACCGTCGTTGTCGCTGTTGTAAATGTCTTGACTGAAGGCGCAGTAAGGGAGCTGGCAGATGACAGGAACAAAGCATGTTCAAGAAGAACGAGACGGATAGTCAGCGATGTGCGCCCTGCGCTTTCGCCGTTCCCACTGGCAAGTCCATCATTCGGTGCTGTCTTTATAGGAGTCGAATCCGTCGACGTCAGGAACCCGTGACTTGTATTCACTGCATCATCCTTGTATGAATGGACGCATGCAGCTTCACCGTCGTTGTCGCTTGTTGTAAATGGCGTGACTGAAGGCGCAGTAAGGGAGCTGGCGGATGACAGGAACAAGGCATGTGCAAGAAGAACGAGACGCATAGTCAGCGAAGTGCGCCCTGTGCTTTCGTCGTGCCCACTGGCAAGTCCATCGTTCGGTGCTGTCTTTAGAGGAGTCGAATCCGTCGACGTCTGGAACCCGTGACTTGTAATCGATGCATCATCCTTGTATGAAGGGACGCATGCAGCTTCACCGTCGTTGTCGCTGTTGTAAATGGCTTGACTGAAGGCGCAGTAAGGGAGCTGGGGGATGACAGGAACAAAGCCTGTGCAAGAAGAACGAGACGCATAGTCAGCGATGTGCGCCCTGCGCTTTCGCGGTGCCCACTGGCAAGTCCATCGTTCGGTGCTATCTTTATAGGAGTGGAATCCGTTGACGTAAGGAACCCGTGACTTGTAATCACTGCATCATCCTTGTATGAAGGGACGCATGCAGCTTCACCGTCGTTGTCGCTGTTGTAAATGGCTTGACTGAGGGCGCAGTAAGGGATCTGGGGGATGACAGGAACAAATCCTGTGAAAGAAGAACGAGACGCATAGTCAGCGATGTGCGCCCTGCGCTTTCGCCGTGCCCACTGGCAAGTCCATCGTTTGGTGCTGTCTTTATAGGTGTGGAACCCGTTGACGTCAGGAGCCCGTGACTTGTAATCACTGCATCACCCTTGTATGAAGGGACGCTTGCAGCTTCACCGTCGTTGTCGCTGTTGTAAATGGCTTGACTGAAGGCGCAGTAAGGGAGCTGGGGGTGACAGGAGCAAAGCCTGTGCAAGAAGAACGAGACGCATAGTCAGCGATGTGCACCCTGCTGTTTCGCTGTGCCCACTGGCAATTCCATCGTTCGGTGCTGTCTTTATAGGTGTCGAATCCGTCGACGTCAGGAACCCGTGACTTGTATTCACTGCATCATCCTTGTATGAATGGACGCATGCAGCTTCACCGTCGTTGTCGCTTGTTGTAAATGGCGTGACTGAAGGCGCAGTAAGGGGGCTGGCGGATGACAGGAACAAGGCATGTGCAAGAAGAACGAGACGCATAGTCAGCGAAGTGCGCCCTGCGCTTTCGTCGTGCCCACTGGCAAGTCCATCGTTCGGTGCTGTCTTTATAGGAGTGGAATCCGTCGACGTCAGGAACCCGTGACTTGTAATCACTGCATCCTTGTATGAAGGGACGCATGCAGCTTCCCCGTCGTCGCTAGTTGTCGCTGTTGTAAATGGCTTGACTGAAGGCGCAGTAAGCGAGCTGGCGGATGACACGAACAAAGCATGTGCAAGAAGAACGAGACGCATAGTCAGCGAAGTGCGCCCTACGCTGTCGCCGTGCCCACTGGCACGTCCATCGTTCGGTGCTGTGTTTATAGGAGTTGAATCCGTCGACATCAGGAACCCGTGACTTGTAATCACTGCATCATCCTTTTATGAATGGACGCATGCAGCTTCACCGTCGTTGTCGCTGTTGTAAATGGCTTGACTGAAGGCGCAGTAGGGAGCTGGGGGATGACAGGAACATAGCCTGTGCAAGAAGAACGAGACGCATAGTCAGCGATGTGTGCCCTGCGCTTTCGCCGTGCCCACTGGCAAGTCCATCGTTCGGTGCTCTCTTTATAGGAGTGGAATCGTTGACGTCAGGAACCCGTGACTTGTAACCACTGCAATATTCTTGTATGAAGGGACGCATGCAGCTTCACCGTCGTGTTCGCTGTTGTAAATGGCTTGACTGAAGGCGCAGTAAGGGAGCTGGCGGATGACAGGAACAAAGCATGTGCAAGAAGAACGAGACGCATAGTCAGCGATGTGCGCCCTGCGCTTTCGGCGTGCCAACTGCCAAGTCCATCGTTTGGTGCTGTCTTTATAGGAGTGGAATCCGTCGACGTCAGAAACCCGTGACTTGTAATCACTGCATCATCCTTGTATGAAGGGACGCATGCAGCTTCACCGTCGTTGTCGATGTTGTGAATGGCTTGACTGAAGGCGCACTAAGGGAGCTGGCGGATGACAGGAACAAAGCATGTGCAAGAATAACGAGTCGCATAGTCAGCGATGTGCGCCCTGCTCTTTCGCTGTGCCCACTGGCAATTCCATCGTTCGGTGCTGTCTTTAGAGGAGTGGAATCCGTTGACGTCAGTAACCCGTGACTTGTAATCACTGCATCATCCTAGTACGAAGGGACGCATGCAGCTTCACCGTCGTTGTCCCTGTTGTAAATGGCTTGACTGAAGGCGCTGTAAGGGAGCTGGCGGATGACAGGAGCAAAGCCTGTGCAAGAAGAACGAGACGCATAGTCAGCGATGTGCGCCATGCGCTTTCGCCGTGCGCACTGCCAAGTCCATCGTTTGGTGCTGTCTTTATACGAGTGGAATCCGTTGACGTCAGGAACCCGTGACTTGTAATCACTGCATCGTCCTTGTATGAAGGGACGCATGCTGCTTCACCGTTGTTGTCGCTGTTGTAAATAGCTTGACTGAAGGCTCAGTAAGGAAGCTGGCGGATGACAGGAAGAAGGCATGTGCAAGAAGAACGAGACGCATAGTGAGCGAAGTGCGCCCTACGCTTTCGCCGTGCCCACTGGCAAGTCCATCGTTCGGTGCTGTGTTTGTAGGAGTCGAATCCGTCGACGTCAGGAACCCGTGACTTGTAATCACTGCATCATCCTTGTATGAAGGGACGCATGAAGCCTCACCGTCGTTGTCGCTTGTTGTCGCTGTTGTAAATGGCTTGACTGTAGGCGCAGTAAGGGACCTGGTGGATGACAGGAACAAAGCATGTGCAAAAAGAACGAGACGCATAGGCAGCGAAGTGCGCCCTACGCATTCGAGGTGCCCACTGGCAAGTCCATCGTTCAGTGCTGTGTTTATAGGAGTCGAATCCGTTGACGTCAGGAACCCGTGACTTGTATTCACTGCACCATCCTTGTATGAATGGACGCATGCAGCTTCACCTTCGTTGTCGCCTGTTGTAAATGGCTTGACTGAAGGCGCTGTAAGGGAGCTGGCGGATGACAGGAACAAGGCATGTGCAAGAAGAACGAGACGCATAGTCAGCGAAGTGCGCCCTGCGCTTTCGACGTGCCCACTATCAAGTCCATCGTTCGGTGCTTTCTTTATAGCAGTGGAATCCGTCGACGTCAGGAAACCGTGACTTGTAATGGATGCATCATCCTTGTATGAAGGGACGCATGCAGCTTCACCGTCGTTGTCGCTTGTTGTCGCTGTTGTAAATGGCTTGACTGAAGGCGCAGTAAGCGAGCTGGCGGATGACAGGAACAAAGCATGTGCAAGAAGAACGAGACGCACAGTCAGCGATGTGCGCCCTGCGCTTTCGCCGTGCCCACTGGCAAGTCCATCGTTCGGTGCTGTTTTTGTAGGAGTGGAATCCATTGACGTAAGGATCCCGTGACTTGTAATCACTGCATCATCCTTGTATGAAGGGACGCATGCAGCTTCACCGTCGCTGTCGCTTGTTGTCGCTGTTGTAAATGGCTTGACTGAAGGCGCAGTAAGGAAGCTGGCGGATGACAGGAAAAAAGCCTTTGCAAGAGGAACGAGACGCATAGTCAGCGATGTGCGCCCTGCGCTTGAGCCGTGCCCACTGGCAAGTCCATCGTTCGGTGCTGTCTTTATAGGAGTGGAAACCGTTGACGTCAGGAACCCGTGACTTGTAATCACTGCATCATGCTTGTATGAATGGACGCATGCAGATTCACCGTCGTTGTAGCTTGTTGTCGCTGTTGTAAATGGCTTGACTGAAGGCGCAGTTAGGGAGCTGGCGGACGAGAGGAACAAAGCCTGTGCAAGAAGAACGAGACGCATTGTCAGCGATGTGAGCCCTGCGCTTTCGCCTTGCCCCTTTGCAAATTCATCGTTCGGTGCTGTCTTTATTGGAGTGGAATCCGTTGACGTCAGGAACCCGTGACTTGTAATTACTGCATTATCCTTATCATCCTTGTATGAAGGGACGCATGCAGCTTCACCGTCGTTGTCGCTGTTGTAAATGGCTTGACTTAAGGCGCAGTAAGGGAGCTGGCGGATGACAGGAACAAAGCATGTGCAAGAAGAACGAGACTCAACGTCAGCAATGTGCGCCCTGCGCTTTCGCCGTGCCCACTGGCAAGTCCATCGTTCAGTGCTGTCTTTAGAGGAGTCGAATCCGTCGACGTCTGGAACCCGTGACTTGTAATCGATGCATCATCCTTGTATGAAGGGACGCATGCAGCTTCACCGTCGTTGTCGCTCTTGTAAATGGCTTGACTGAGGGCGCAGTAAGGGATCTGGGGGATGACAGGAACAAATCCTGTGCAAGAAGAACGAGACGCATAGTCAGCGATGTGCGCCCTGCGCTTTCGCCGTGCCCACTGGCAAGTCCATCGTTTGGTGCTGTCTTTATAGGTGTGGAACCCGTTGACGTCAGGAGCCCGTGACTTGTAATCACTGCATCACCCTTGTATGAAGGGACGCATGCAGCTTCACCGTCGTTGTCGCTGTTGTAAATGGCTTGACTGAAGGCGCAGTAAGGGAGCTGGGGGTGACAGGAACAAAGCCTGTGCAAGAAGAACGAGACGCATAGTCAGCGATGTGCACCCTGCTGTTTCGCTGTGCCCACTGGCAATTCCATCGTTCGGTGATGTCTTTATAGAGAGTCGAATCCGTCGACGTCAGGAACCCGTGACTTGTATTCACTGCATCATCCTTGTATGAATGGACGCATGCAGCTTCACCGTCGTTGTCGCTTGTTGTAAACGGCGTGACTGAAGGCGCAGTAAGGGGGCTGGCGGATGACAGGAACAAGGCATGTGCAAGAAGAACGAGACGCATAGTCAGCGAAGTGCGCCCTGCGCTTTCGTCGTGCCCACTGGCAAGTCCATCGTTCGGTGCTGTCTTTATAGGAGTGGAATCCGTCGACGTCAGGAACCCGTGACTTGTTATCACTGCATCCTTGTATGAAGGGACGCATGCAGCTTCACCGTCGTCGCTAGTTGTCGCTGTTGTAAATGGCTTGACTGAAGGCGCAGTAAGCGAGCTGGCGGATGACACGAACAAAGCATGTGCAAGAAGAACGAGACGCATAGTCAGCGAAGTGCGCCCTACGCTGTCGCCGTGCCCACTGGCAAGTCCATCGTTCGGTGCTGTGTTTATAGGAGTCGAATCCGTCGACATCAGGAACCCGTGACTTGTAATCACTGCATCATCCTTGTACGAAGGGACGCATGCAGCTTCACCGTCGTTGTCCCTGTTGTAAATGGCTTGACTGAAGGCGCTTTAAGGGAGCTGGCGGATGACAGGAGCAAAGCCTGTGCAAGAAGAACGAGACGCATAGTCAGCGACGTGCGCCATGCGCTTTCGCCGTGCGCACTGCCAAGTCCATCGTTTGGTGCTGTCTTTATAGGAGTGGAATCCGCTGACGTCAGGAACCCGTGACTTGTAATCACTGCATCATCCTTGTATGAAGGGACGCATGCAGCTTCACCGTCGTTGTCGCTGTTGTAAATGGCTTGACTGAAGGCGCAGTAAGGGAGCTGGGGGATGACAGGAACATAGCCTGTGCAAGAAGAACGAGACGCATAGTCAGCGATGTGTGCCCTGCGCTTTCGTCGTGCCCACAGGCAAGTCCATCGTTCGGTGCTCTCTTTATAGGAGTGGAATCGTTGACGTCAGGAACCCGTGACTTGTAACCACTGCAATATTCTTGTATGAAGGGACGCATGCAGCTTCACCGTCGTGTTCGCTGTTGTAAATGGCTTGACTGAAGGCGCAGTAAGGGAGCTGGCGGATGACAGGAACCAAGCATGTGCAAGAAGAACGAGACGCATAGTCAGCGATGTGCGCCCTGCGCTTTCGGCGTGCCAACTGCCAAGTCCATCGTTTGGTGCCGTCTTTATAGGAGTTGAATCCGTCGACGTCAAAAACCCGTGACTTGTAATCACTGCATCATCCTTGTATGAAGGGACGCATGCAGCTTCACCGTCGTTGTCGATGTTGTGAATGGCTTGACTGAAGGCGCACTAAGGGAGCTGGCGGATGACAGGAACAAAGCATGTGCAAGAATAACCAGTCGCATAGTCAGCGATGTGCGCCCTGCTCTTTCGCTGTGCCCACTGGCAATTCCATCGTTCGGTGCTGTCTTTATAGGAGTGGAATCCGTTGACGTCAGTAACCCGTGACTTGTAATCACTGCATCATCCTTGTATGAAGGGACGCATGAAGCTTCACCGTCGTTGTCGCTTTTTGTCGCTGTTGTAAATGGCTTGACTGTAGGCGCAGTAAGGAACCTGGTGGATGACAGGAACAAAGCATGTGCAAAAAGAACGAGACGCATAGTCAGCGAAGTGCGCCCTGCGCTTTCGTCGTGCCCACTGGCAAGTCCATCGTTCGGTGCTGTCTTTATAGGAGTGGAATCCGTCGACGTCAGGAACCCGTGACTTGTAACCACTGCATCCTTGTATGAAGGGACGCATGCAGCTTCACCGTCGTCGCTTGTTGTCGCTGTTGTAAATGGCTTGACTGAAGGCGAAGTAAGCGAGCTGGCGGATGACACGAACAAAGCATGTGCAAGAAGAACGAGACGCATAGTCAGCGAAGTGCGCCCTACGCTGTCGCCGTGCCCACTGGCAAGTCCAGCGTTCGGTGCTGTGTTTATAGGAGTCGAATCCGTCGACGTCAGGAACCCGTGACTTGTATTCACTGCATCATCCTTGTATGAATGGACGCATGCAGCTTCATCGTCGTTGTCGCTGTTGTAAATGGCTTGACTTAAGGCGCAGTAAGGGAGCTGGCGGATGACAGGAACAAAGCATGTGCAAGAAGAACGAGACGCATAGTCAGCGATGTGCGCCCTGCGCTTTCGCCGTGCCCACTGGCAAGTCCATCGTTCGGTGCTGTCTTTAGAGGAGTCGAATACGTCGACGTCTGGAACCCGTGACTTGTAATCACTGCATCATCCTTGTATGAAGGGACGCATGCAGCTTCACCGTCGTTGTCGCTGTTGTAAATGGCTTGATTGAAGGCGCAGTAAGGGAGCTGGGGGATGACAGGAACAAAGCCTGTGCAAGAAGAACGAGACGCATAGTCAGCGATGTGCGCCCTGCGCTTTCGCGGTGCCCACTGGCAAGTCCATCGTTTGGTGCTGTCTTTATAGGTGTGGAATCCGTTGACGTCAGGAGCCCGTGACTTGTAATCACTGCATCACCCTTGTATGAAGGGACGCATGCAGCTTCACCGTCGTTGTCGCTGTTGTAAATGGCTTGACTGAGGGCGCAGTAAGGGATCTGGGGGATGACAGGAACAAATCCTGTGCAAGAAGAACGAGACGCATAGTCAGCGATGTGCGCCCTGCGCTTTCGCCGTGCCCACTGGCAAGTCCATCGTTTGGTGCTGTCTTTATAGGTGCGGAATCCGTTGACGTCAGGAGCCCGTGACTTGTAATCACTGCATCACCCTTGTATGAAGGGACGCATGCAGGTTCACCGTCGTTGTCGCTGTTGTAAATGGCTTGACTGAAGGCGCAGTAAGGGACCTGGGGGATGACAGGAACAAAGCCTGTGCAAGAAGAACGAGACGCATAGTCAGCGATGTGCGCCCTGCTCTTTCGCTGTGCCCACTGGCAATTCCATCGTTCGGTGCTGTCTTTATAGGAGTCGAATCCGTCGACGTCAGGAACCCGTGACTTGTATTCACTGCATCATCCTTGTATGAAGGGACGCATGCAGCTTCACCGTCGTCGCTTGTTGTCGCTGTTGTAAATGGCGTGACTGAAGGCGCAGTAAGGGAGCTGGCGGATGACACGAACAAAGCATGTGCAAGAAGAACGAGACGCATAGTCAGCGAAGTGCGTACTACGCTGTCGCCATGCCCACTGGCAAGTCCATCGTTCGGTGCTGTGTTTATAGGAGTCGAATACGTCGACGTCAGGAACCCGTGACTTGTATTCACTGCATCATCCTTGTATGAATGGACGCATGCAGCTTCACCGTCGTTGTCGCTTGTTGTCGCTGTTGTAAATGGCTTGACTTAAGGCGCAGTAAGGGAGCTGGCGGATGACAGGAACAAACCATGTGCAAGAAGAACGAGACGCATAGTCAGCGATGTGCGCCCTGCGCTTTCGCCGTGCCCACTGGAAAGTCCATCGTTCGGTGCTCTCTTTATAGGAGTGGAATCCGTTGACGTCAGGAACTCGTGACTTGTAACCACTGCAATATCCTTGTATGAAGGGACGCATGCAGCTTCACCGTCGTGTTCGCTGTTGTAAATGGCTTGACTGAAGGCGCAGTAAGGGAGCTGGCGGATGACAGGAACAAAGCATGTGCAAGAAGAACGAGACGCATAGTCAGCGATGTGTGCCCTGCGCTTTCGCCGTGCCAACTGCCAAGTCCATCCTTTGGTGCTGTCTTTATAGGAGTGGAATCCGTCGACGTCAGAAACCCGTGACTTGTAATCACTGCATCATCCTTGTATGAAGGGACGCATGCAGCTTCACCGGCGTTGTCGCTTGTTTTCGCTGTTGTAAATGGCTTGACTGAAGGCGCAGTAAGGGAGCTGGCGGATGACAGGAACAAAGCATGTTCAAGAAGAACGAGTCGCATAGTCAGCGATGATCGCACTGCGCTTTCGCCTTGCCCACTGGCAAGTCCATGGCTCGGTGCTGTCTTTACAGGAGTGGAATCCGTTGACGTCAGGAACCCGTGACTTGTAATCACTGCATCACCCTTGTATGAAGGGACGCATGCAGCTTCACCGTCGTTGTCGCTGTTGTAAATGGCTTGACTGAGGGCGCAGTAAGGGATCTGGGGGATGACAGGAACAAATCCTGTGCAAGAAGAACGAGACGCATAGTCAGCGATGTGCGCCCTGCGCTTTCGCCGTGCCCACTGGCAAGTCCATCGTTTGGTGCTGTCTTTATAGGTGCGGAATCCGTTGACGTCAGGAGCCCGTGACTTGTAATCACTGCATCACCCTTGTATGAAGGGACGCATGCAGGTTCACCGTCGTTGTCGCTGTTGTAAATGGCTTGACTGAAGGCGCAGTAAGGGAGCTGGGGGATGACATTAACAAAGCCTGTGCAAGAAGAACGAGACGCATAGTCAGCGATGTGCGCCCTGCTCTTTCGCTGTGCCCACTGGCAATTCCATCGTTGGGTGCTGTCTTTATAGGAGTCGAATCCGTCGACGTCAGGAACACGTGACTTGTATTCACTGCATCATCCTTGTATGAATGGACGCATGCAGCTTCACCGTCGTTGTCGCTTGTTGTAAATGGCGTGACTGAAGGCGCAGTAAGGGAGCTGGCGGATGACAGGAACAAGGCATTTGCAAGAAGAACGAGACGCATAGTCAGCGAAGTGCGCCCTGCGCTTTCGTCGTGCCCACTGGCAAGTCCATCGTTCGGTGCTGTCTTTATAGGAGTGGAATCCGTCGACGTCAGGAACCCGTGACTTGTGATCACTGCATCCTTGTATGAAGGGACGCATGCAGCTTCACCGTCGTCGCTTGTTGTCGCTGTTGTAAATGGCTTGACTGAAGGCGCAGTAAGCGAGCTGGCGGATGACACGAACAAAGCATGTGCAAGAAGAACGAGACGCATAGTCAGCGAAGTGCGCCCTACGCTGTCGCCGTGCCCACTGGAAAGTCCATCGTTCGGTGCTGTGTTTATAGGAGACGAATCCGTCGACGTCAGGAACCCGTGACTTGTATTCACTGCATCATCCTTGTATGAATGGACGCATGCAGCTTCACCGTCGTTGTCGCTTGTTTTCGCTGTTGTAAATGGCTTGACTGAAGGCGCAGTAAGGGAGCTGGCGGATGACAGGAACAAAGCATGTTCAAGAAGAACGAGACGCATAGTCAGCGATGTGCGCCCTGCGCTTTCGCCGTGCCCACTGGCAAGTCCATCGTTCGGTGCTGTCTTTACAGGAGTGGAATCCGTTGACGTCAGGAACCCGTGACTTGTAATCACTGCATCATCCTTGTATGAAGGGACGCATGCAGCTTCACCGTCGTTGTCGCTGTTGTAAATGGCTTGACTGAAGGCGCAGTAAGGGAGCTGGGGATGACAGGAACAAATCCTGTGCAAGAAGAACGAGACGCATAGTCAGCGATGTGCGCCCTGCGCTTTCGCCGTGCCCACTGGCAAGTCCATCGTTCGGTGCTGTCTTTATAGGAGCGGAATCCGTTGACGTCAGGAGCCCGTGACTTGTAATCACTGCATCACCCTTGTATGAAGGGACGCATGCAGGTTCACCGTCGTTGTCGCTGTTGTAAATGGCTTGACTGAAGGCGCAGTAAGGGAGCTGGCGGATGACAGGAACAAAGCATGTGCAAGAAGAACGAGACGCATAGTCAGCGATGTGCGCCCTCCGCTTTCGCCGTGCCCACTGGCAAGTCCATCGTTCGGTGCTGTCTTTATAGGAGTCGAATCCGTCGACGTCAGGAACCCGTGACTTGTATTCACTGCATCATCCTTGTATGAATGGACGCATGCAGCTTCACCGTCGTTGTCGCTTGTTGTCGCTGTTGTAAATGGCTTGACTGAAGGCGCAGTAAGGGAGCTGGCGGATGACAGGAACAAAGCATGTGCAAGAAGAACGAGACGCATAGTCAGCGATGTGCGCCCTGCGCTTTCGCCGTGCCCACTGGCAAGTCCATCGTTCGGTGCTGTCTTTATAGGAGTAGAATCCGTCGACGTCAGGAACCCGTGACTTGTAATCACTGCATCATCCTTGTATGAAGGGACGCATGGAGCTTCACCGTCGTTGTCGCTGTTGTAAATGGCTTGACTGAAGGCGCAGTAAGGGAGCTGGGGGATGACAGGAACATAGCCTGTGCAAGAAGAACGAGACGCATAGTCAGCGATGTGCGCCCTGCGCTTTCGCCGTGCCCACTGGCAAGTCCATCGTTCGGTGCTCTCTTTATAGGAGTGGAATCCGTTGACGTCAGGAACCCGTGACTTGTAACCACTGCATCATCCTTGTATGAAGCGACGCATGCAGCTTCGCCTTCGTTGTCGCTTGTTGTCGCTGTTGTAAATGGCTTGACTGAAGGCGCAGTAAGGTAGCTGGCGGATGACAGGAACAAAGCATGTGCAAGAAGAACGAGACGCATAGTCAGCGCTGCGCGCCCTGCGCTTTCGCCGTGCCCACTGGCAAGTCCATCGTTCGGTGCTGTCTTTATAGGAGTGGAATCCGTTGACATCAGGAACCCGTGACTTGTAATCACTGCATCATCCTTGTATGAATGGACGCATGCAGCTTCACCGTCGTTGTCGCTTGTTATCGCTGTTGTAAAGGGCTTGACTGAAGGCGCAGTAACGGAGCTGGCGGATGACAGGAACAAAGCCTGTGCAAGAAGAACGAGACGCATAGTCAGCGCTGTGCGCCCTGCGCTTTCGCCGTGCCCACTGGCAAGTCCATCGTTCGGTGCTGTCTTTATAGGAGTGGAATCCGTTGACGTCAGGAACCCGTGACTTGTAACCACTGCATCATCCTTGTATAAATGCACGCATGCAGCTTCACCGCCGTTGTCGCTTGTTGTCGCTTTTTTAAATGGCTTGACTGAAGGCGCAGTAACGGAGCTGGCGGATGACAGGAACAAAGCCTGTGCAAGAAGAACGAGACGCATAGTCAGCGCTGTGCGCCCTGCGCTTTCGCCGTGCCCACTGGCAATTCCATCGTTCGGTGCTGTCTTTATAGGAGTGGAATCCGTTGACGTCAGGAACCCGTGACTTGTATTCACTGCATCATGCTTGTATGAATGGACGCATGCAGCTTCACCGTCGTTGTCGCTTGTTGTCGCTGTTGTAAATTGCTTGACTGAAGGCGCAGTAAGGGAGCTGGCGGATGACAGGAACAAAGCATGTTCAAGAAGAACGAGACGGATAGTCAGCGATGTGCGCCCTGTGCTTTCGCCTTACCCACAGGCAAGTCCATCGTTCGGTGCTGTCTTGTCGCTGTTGTAAATGGGTTGACTGAAGGCTCAGTAAGGGAGCTGGGGGATGACACGAACAAAGCCTGTGCAAGAAGAACGAGACGCATAGTCAGCGATGTGCGCCCTGCGCTTTCGCCGTGCCCACTGGCAATTCCATCGTTTGGTGCTGTCTTCATAGGAGCGGAATCCGTTGACGTCAGGAACCCGTGACTTGTAATCACTGCATCATCCTTGTATGAAGGGACGCATGCAGATTCACCGTCGTTGTCGCTTGTTGTCGCTGTTGTAAATGGCTTGACTGAAGGCGCAGTTAGGGAACTGGGGGATGACAGGAACAAAGCCTGTGCAAGAAGAACGAGACGCAATTGTCAGCGATGTGCGCCCTGCGCTTTTGCCGTGCCCACTGGCAAGTCCATCGTTCGGTGCTGTCTTTATAGGAGTGGAATCCGTCGACGTCAGGAACCCGCGACTGGTAATCACTGCATCATCCTTGTATGAAGGGACACATGCAGCTTCACCGTCGTTGTCGTTGTTGTAAATGGCTTGACTGAAGGCGCAGTTAGGGAACTGGGGGATGACAGGAACAAAGCCTGTGCAAGAAGAACGAGACGAATTGTCAGCGATGTGCGCCCTGCGCTTTCGCCGTGCCCACTGGCAAGTCCATCTTTCGGTGCTGTCTTTACAGGAGTGGAATCCGTTGACGTCAGGAACCCGTGACTTGTAACCACTGCATCATCTTTGTATAAAGGGACGCATGCAGCTTCACCGTCGTTGTCGATGTTGTGAATGGCTTGACTGAAGGCACACTAAGGGAGCTGGCGGATGACAGGAACAAGGCATGTGCAAGAAGAACGAGACGCATAGTCAGCGATGTGCGCCATGCGCTTTCGCCGTGCGCACTGCCAAGTCCATCGTTTGGTGCTGTCATTATAGGAGTGGAATCCGTTGACATCAGGAACCCGTGACTTGTAATCACTGCATCATCCTTGTATGAAGGGACGCATACAGCTTTACCGTCGTTGTCGCTGTTGCAAATAGCTTGACTGAAGGCTCAGTAAGGGAGCTGGCGGATGACAGGAAGAAGGCATGTGCAAGAAGAACGAGACGCATAGTGAGCGAAGTGCGCCCTACGCTTTCGCCGCGCCCACTGGCAAGTATATCGTTCGGTGCTGTGTTTGTAGGAGTCGAATCCGTCGACGTCAGGAAACCGTGACTTGTAATGGATGCATCATCGTTGTATGAAGGGACGCATGCAGCTTCACCGTCGTTGTCGCTTGTTGTCGCTGTTGTAAAGGGCTAGACTGAAGGTGCAGTAAGCGAGCTGGCGGATGACAGGAAAAAAGCCTTTGCAAGAAGAACGAGACGCATAGTCAGCGATGTGCGCCCTGTGCTTTAGCCGTGCCCACTGGCAAGTCCATCGTTCGGTGCTGTCTTTATAGGAGTGGAATCCGTCGACGTCTGGAACCCGTGACTTGTAATCGATGCATCATTCTTGTATGAAGGGACGCATGCAGCTTCACCGTCGTTGTCGCTTGTTGTCGCTGTTGTAAATGGCTTGACTGAAGGCGCAGTAAGGGAGCTGGCGGACGAGAGGAACAAAGCCTGTGCAAGAAGAACGAGACGCATAGTCAGCGATGTGAGCCCTGCGCTTTCGCCGTGCCCACTGGCAAATTCATCGTTCGGTGCTGTTTTTGTAGGAGTGGAATCCGTTGACGTAAGGATCCCGTGACTTGTAATCACTGCATCATCCTTGTATGAAGGGACGCATGCAGCTTCACCGTCGTTGTCGCTTGTTGTCGCTGTGTTAAATGGCTTGACTGAAGGCGCAGTAAGGAAGCTGGCGGATGACAGGAAAAAAGCCTTTGCAAAAGGAACGAGACGCATAGTCAGCGATGTGCGCCCTGCGCTTGAGCCGTGCCCACTGGCAAGTCCATCGTTCGGTGCTGTCTTTATAGGAGTGGAATCCGTTGACGTCAGGAACCCGTGACTTGTAATCACTGCATCATGCTTGTAAGAATGGACGCATGCAGATTCACCGTCGTTGTCGCTTGTTGTCGCTGCTGTAAATGGCTTGACTGAAGGCGCAGTTAGGGAGCTGGCGGACGAGAGGAACAAAGCCTGTGCAAGAAGAACGAGACGCATAGTCAGCGATGTGAGCCCTGCGCTTTTGCCGTGCCCCCTGGCAAATTCATCGTTCGGTGCTGTCTTTATTGGAGTGGAATCCGTTGACGTCAGGAACCCGTGACTTGTAATCACTGCATCATCCTTGTATGAAGGGACGCATGCAGCTTCACCGTCGTTGTCGCTGTTGTAAATGTCTTGACTGAAGGCGCAGTAAGGGAGCTGGCGGATGACAGGAACAAAGCATGATCAAGAAGAACGAGACGCATAGTCAGCGAAGTCCGCCCTATGCTTTCGCCGTGCCCACTGGCAAGTCCATCGTTCGGTGCTGTGTTTATAGGAGTCGAATCCGTCGACGTCAGGAACCCGTGACTTGTAATCACTGCATCATCCTTGTATGAATGGACGCATGCAGCTTCACCGTCGTTGTCGCTTGTTGTAAATGGCGTGACTGAAGGCGCAGTAAGGGAGCTGGCGGATGACAGGAACAAGGCATGTGCAAGAAGAACGAGACGCAGAGTCAGCGAAGTGCGCCCTGCGCTTTCGTCGTGCCCACTGGCAAGTCCATCGTTCGGTGCTGTCTTTATAGGAGTGGAATCCGTCGACGTCAGGAACCCGTGACTTGTAATCACTGCATCCTTGTATGAAGGGACGCATGCAGCTTCACCGTCGTCGCTAGTTGTCGCTGTTGTAAATGGCTTGACTGAAAGCGCAGTAAGCGAGCTGGCGGATGACAGGAACAAAGCAATATGCAAGAAGAACGAGACGCATAGTCAGCGATGTGCGCCCTGCGCTTTCGCCGTGCCCACTGGCAAGTCCATCGGTCGGTGCTGTCTTTAGAGGAGTCGAATCCGTCGACGTCAGGAACCCGTGACTTGTAATCACTGCATCATCCTTGTATGAAGGGACGCATGCAGCTTCACCGTCGTTGTCGCTGTTGTAAATGGCTTGACTGAGGGCGCAGTAAGGGATCTGGGGGATGACAGGAACAAATCCTGTGCAAGAAGAACGAGACGCATAGTCAGCGATGTGCGCCCTGCGCTTTCGCCGTGCCCACTGGCAAGTCCATCGTTCGGTGCTGTCTTTATAGGAGTGGAATCCGTTGACGTCAGGAACCCGTGACTTGTAATCACTGCATCATCCTTGTATAAATGGACGCATGCAGCTTCACCGTCGTTGTCGCTTGTTATCGCTGTTGTAAAGGGCTTGACTGAAGGCGCAGTAACGGAGCTGGCGGATGACAGGAACAAAGCCTGTGCAAGAAGAACGAGACGCATAGTCAGCGATGTGAGCCCTGCGCTTTCGCCGTGCCCACTGGCAAATTCCATCGTTCGGTGCTGTCTTTATAGGAGTGGAATCCGTTGACGTCAGGAACCCGTGACTTGTATTCACTGCATCATCCTTATCATCCTTGTATGAAGGGACGCATGCAGCTTCACCATCGTTGTCGCTTGTTGTCCCTGTTGTAAATGGCTTTACTTAAGGCGCAGTAAGGGAGCTGGCGGATGACAGGAACAAAGCATGTGCAAGAAGAACGAGACGCACAGTCAGCGATGTGCGCTCTGCCCTTTCGCCGTGCCCACTGGCAAGTCCATCGTTCGGTGCTGTTTTTGTAGGAGTGGAATCCGTTGACGTAAGGATCCCGTGACTTGTAATCACTGCATCATCCTTGTATGAAGGGACGCATGCAGCTTCACCGTCGTTGTCGCTTGTTGTCGCTGTGTTAAATGGCTTGACTGAAGGCGCAGTAAGGAAGCTGGCGGATGACAGGAAAAAAGCCTTTGCAAAAGGAACGAGACGCATAGTCAGCGATGTGCGCCCTGCGCTTGAGCCGTGCCCACTGGCAAGTCCATCGTTCGGTGCTGTCTTTATAGGAGTGGAATCCGTTGACGTCAGGAACCCGTGACTTGTAATCACTGCATCATGCTTGTAAGAATGGACGCATGCAGATTCACCGTCGTTGTCGCTTGTTGTCGCTGCTGTAAATGGCTTGACTGAAGGCGCAGTTAGGGAGCTGGCGGACGAGAGGAACAAAGCCTGTGCAAGAAGAACGAGACGCATAGTCAGCGATGTGAGCCCTGCGCTTTTGCCGTGCCCCCTGGCAAATTCATCGTTCGGTGCTGTCTTTATTGGAGTGGAATCCGTTGACGTCAGGAACCCGTGACTTGTAATCACTGCATCATCCTTATCATCCTTGTATGAAGGGACGCATGCAGCTTCACCGTCGTTGTCGCTGTTGTAAATGTCTTGACTGAAGGCGCAGTAAGGGAGCTGGCGGATGACAGGAACAAAGCATGATCAAGAAGAACGAGACGCATAGTCAGCGAAGTCCGCCCTATGCTTTCGCCGTGCCCACTGGCAAGTCCATCGTTCGGTGCTGTGTTTATAGGAGTCGAATCCGTCGACGTCAGGAACCCGTGACTTGTAATCACTGCATCATCCTTGTATGAATGGACGCATGCAGCTTCACCGTCGTTGTCGCTTGTTGTAAATGGCGTGACTGAAGGCGCAGTAAGGGAGCTGGCGGATGACAGGAACAAGGCATGTGCAAGAAGAACGAGACGCAGAGTCAGCGAAGTGCGCCCTGCGCTTTCGTCGTGCCCACTGGCAAGTCCATCGTTCGGTGCTGTCTTTATAGGAGTGGAATCCGTCGACGTCAGGAACCCGTGACTTGTAATCACTGCATCCTTGTATGAAGGGACGCATGCAGCTTCACCGTCGTCGCTAGTTTTCGCTGTTGTAAATGGCTTGACTGAAAGCGCAGTAAGCGAGCTGGCGGATGACAGGAACAAAGCAATATGCAAGAAGAACGAGACGCATAGTCAGCGATGTGCGCCCTGCGCTTTCGCCGTGCCCACTGGCAAGTCCATCGGTCGGTGCTGTCTTTAGAGGAGTCGAATCCGTCGACGTCTGGAACCCGTGACTTGTAATCAATGCATCATCCTTGTATGAAGGGACGCATGCAGCTTCACCGTCGTTGTCGCTGTTGTAAATGGCTTGACTGAGGGCGCAGTAAGGGATCTGGGGGATGACAGGAACAAATCCTGTGCAAGAAGAACGAGACGCATAGTCAGCGATGTGCGCCCTGCGCTTTCGCCGTGCCCACTGGCAAGTCCATCGTTCGGTGCTGTCTTTATAGGAGTGGAATCCGTTGACATCAGGAACCCGTGACTTGTAATCACTGCATCATCCTTGTATAAATGGACGCATGCAGCTTCACCGTCGTTGTCGCTTGTTATCGCTGTTGTAAAGGGCTTGACTGAAGGCGCAGTAACGGAGCTGGCGGATGACAGGAACAAAGCCTGTGCAAGAAGAACGAGACGCATAGTCAGCGATGTGAGCCCTGCGCTTTCGCCGTGCCCACTGGCAAATTCATCGTTCGGTGCTGTCTTTATAGGAGTGGAATCCGTTGACGTCAGGAACCCGTGACTTGTATTCACTGCATCATCCTTATCATCCTTGTATGAAGGGACGCATGCAGCTTCACCATCGTTGTCGCTTGTTGTCCCTGTTGTAAATGGCTTTACTTAAGGCGCAGTAAGGGAGCTGGCGGATGACAGGAACAAAGCATGTGCAAGAAGAACGAGACGCACAGTCAGCGATGTGCGCTCTGCCCTTTCGCCGTGCCCACTGGCAAGTCCATCGTTCGGTGCTGTTTTTGTAGGAGTGGAATCCATTGACGTAAGGATCCCGTGACTTGTAATCACTGCATCATCCTTGTATGAAGGGACGCATGCAGCTTCACCGTCGTTGTCGCTTGTTGTCGCTGTGTTAAATGGCTTGACTGAAGGCGCAGTAAGGAAGCTGGCGGATGACAGGAAAAAAGCCTTTGCAAAAGGAACGAGACGCATAGTCAGCGATGTGCGCCCTGCGCTTGAGCCGTGCCCACTGGCAAGTCCATCGTTCGGTGCTGTCTTTATAGGAGTGGAATCCGTTGACGTCAGGAACCCGTGACTTGTAATCACTGCATCATGCTTGTAAGAATGGACGCATGCAGATTCACCGTCGTTGTCGCTTGTTGTCGCTGCTGTAAATGGCTTGACTGAAGGCGCAGTTAGGGAGCTGGCGGACGAGAGGAACAAAGCCTGTGCAAGAAGAACGAGACGCATAGTCAGCGATGTGAGCCCTGCGCTTTTGCCGTGCCCCCTGGCAAATTCATCGTTCGGTGCTGTCTTTATTGGAGTGGAATCCGTTGACGTCAGGAACCCGTGACTTGTAATCACTGCATCATCCTTATCATCCTTGTATGAAGGGACGCATGCAGCTTCACCGTCGTTGTCGCTGTTGTAAATGTCTTGACTGAAGGCGCAGTAAGGGAGCTGGCGGATGACAGGAACAAAGCATGATCAAGAAGAACGAGACGCATAGTCAGCGAAGTCCGCCCTATGCTTTCGCCGTGCCCACTGGCAAGTCCATCGTTCGGTGCTGTGTTTATAGGAGTGGAATCCGTCGACGTCAGGAACCCGTGACTTGTAATCACTGCATCATCCTTGTATGAATGGACGCATGCAGCTTCACCGTCGTTGTCGCTTGTTGTAAATGGCGTGACTGAAGGCGCAGTAAGGGAGCTGGCGGATGACAGGAACAAGGCATGTGCAAGAAGAACGAGACGCAGAGTCAGCGAAGTGCGCCCTGCGCTTTCGTCGTGCCCACTGGCAAGTCCATCGTTCGGTGCTGTCTTTATAGGAGTGGAATCCGTCGACGTCAGGAACCCGTGACTTGTAATCACTGCATCCTTGTATGAAGGGACGCATGCAGCTTCACCGTCGTCGCTAGTTGTCGCTGTTGTAAATGGCTTGACTGAAAGCGCAGTAAGCGAGCTGGCGGATGACAGGAACAAAGCAATATGCAAGAAGAACGAGACGCATAGTCAGCGATGTGCGCCCTGCGCTTTCGCCGTGCCCACTGGCAAGTCCATCGGTCGGTGCTGTCTTTAGAGGAGTCGAATCCGTCGACGTCTGGAACCCGTGACTTGTAATCAATGCATCATCCTTGTATGAAGGGACGCATGCAGCTTCACCGTCGTTGTCGCTGTTGTAAATGGCTTGACTGAGGGCGCAGTAAGGGATCTGGGGGATGACAGGAACAAATCCTGTGCAAGAAGAACGAGACGCATAGTCAGCGATGTGCGCCCTGCGCTTTCGCCGTGCCCACTGGCAAGTCCATCGTTCGGTGCTGTCTTTATAGGAGTGGAATCCGTTGACATCAGGAACCCGTGACTTGTAATCACTGCATCATCCTTGTATAAATGGACGCATGCAGCTTCACCGTCGTTGTCGCTTGTTATCGCTGTTGTAAAGGGCTTGACTGAAGGCGCAGTAACGGAGCTGGCGGATGACAGGAACAAAGCCTGTGCAAGAAGAACGAGACGCATAGTCAGCGATGTGAGCCCTGCGCTTTCGCCGTGCCCACTGGCAAATTCATCGTTCGGTGCTGTCTTTATAGGAGTGGAATCCGTTGACGTCAGGAACCCGTGACTTGTATTCACTGCATCATCCTTATCATCCTTGTATGAAGGGACGCATGCAGCTTCACCATCGTTGTCGCTTGTTGTCCCTGTTGTAAATGGCTTTACTTAAGGCGCAGTAAGGGAGCTGGCGGATGACAGGAACAAAGCATGTGCAAGAAGAACGAGACGCACAGTCAGCGATGTGCGCTCTGCCCTTTCGCCGTGCCCACTGGCAAGTCCATCGTTCGGTGCTGTTTTTGTAGGAGTGGAATCCATTGACGTAAGGATCCCGTGACTTGTAATCACTGCATCATCCTTGTATGAAGGGACGCATGCAGCTTCACCGTCGTTGTCGCTTGTTGTCGCTGTGTTAAATGGCTTGACTGAAGGCGCAGTAAGGAAGCTGGCGGATGACAGGAAAAAAGCCTTTGCAAAAGGAACGAGACGCATAGTCAGCGATGTGCGCCCTGCGCTTGAGCCGTGCCCACTGGCAAGTCCATCGTTCGGTGCTGTCTTTATAGGAGTGGAATCCGTTGACGTCAGGAACCCGTGACTTGTAATCACTGCATCATGCTTGTAAGAATGGACGCATGCAGATTCACCGTCGTTGTCGCTTGTTGTCGCTGCTGTAAATGGCTTGACTGAAGGCGCAGTTAGGGAGCTGGCGGACGAGAGGAACAAAGCCTGTGCAAGAAGAACGAGACGCATAGTCAGCGATGTGAGCCCTGCGCTTTTGCCGTGCCCCCTGGCAAATTCATCGTTCGGTGCTGTCTTTATTGGAGTGGAATCCGTTGACGTCAGGAACCCGTGACTTGTAATCACTGCATCATCCTTATCATCCTTGTATGAAGGGACGCATGCAGCTTCACCGTCGTTGTCGCTGTTGTAAATGTCTTGACTGAAGGCGCAGTAAGGGAGCTGGCGGATGACAGGAACAAAGCATGATCAAGAAGAACGAGACGCATAGTCAGCGAAGTCCGCCCTATGCTTTCGCCGTGCCCACTGGCAAGTCCATCGTTCGGTGCTGTGTTTATAGGAGTCGAATCCGTCGACGTCAGGAACCCGTGACTTGTAATCACTGCATCATCCTTGTATGAAGGGACGCATGCAGCTTCACCGTCGTCGCTAGTTGTCGCTGTTGTAAATGGCTTGACTGAAGGCGCAGTAAGCGAGCTGGCGGATGACAGGAACAAAGCATGTGCAAGAAGAACGAGACGCATAGTCAGCGATGTGCGCCCTGCGCTTTCGCCGTGCCCACTGGCAAGTCCATCGTTCGGTGCTGTCTTTATAGGAGTCGAATCCGTCGACGTCAGGAACCCGTGACTTGTAATCACTGCATCATCCTTGTATGAAGGGACGCATGCAGCTTCACCGTCGTCGCTGTTTCGCTGTTGTAAATGGCTTGACTGAAGGCGCAGTAAGGGAGCTGGCGGATGACAGGAACAAAGCCTGTGCAAGAAGAACGAGACGCATAGTCAGCGATGTGCGCCCTGCGCTTTCGCCGTGCCCACTGGCAAGTCCATCGTTCGGTGCTGTCTTTATAGGAGTGGAATCCGTTGACGTCAGGAACCCGTGACTTGTATTCACTGCATCATCCTTATATCCTTGTATGAAGGGACGCATGCAGCTTCACCGTCGTTGTCGCTTGTTGTCCCTGTTGTAAATGGCTTGACTGAAGGCGCAGTAAGGGAGCTGGCGGATGACAGGAACAAAGCATGTGCAAGAAGAACGAGACGCATAGTCAGCGATGTGCGCCCTGCGCTTTCGCCGTGCCCACTGGCAAGTCCATCGTTCGGTGCTGTTTTTGTAGGAGTGGAATCCATTGACGTAAGGATCCCGTGACTTGTAATCACTGCATCATCCTTGTATGAAGGGACGCATGCAGCTTCACCGTCGTTGTCGCTTGTTGTCGCTGTGTTAAATGGCTTGACTGAAGGCGCAGTAAGGAAGCTGGCGGATGACAGGAAAAAAGCCTTTGCAAGAAGGAACGAGACGCATAGTCAGCGATGTGCGCCCTGCGCTTTAGCCGTGCCCACTGGCAAGTCCATCGTTCGGTGCTGTCTTTATAGGAGTGGAATCCGTTGACGTCAGGAACCCGTGACTTGTAATCACTGCATCATGCTTGTATGAATGGACGCATGCAGATTCACCGTCGTTGTCGCTTGTTGTCGCTGCTGTAAATGGCTTGACTGAAGGCGCAGTTAGGGAGCTGGCGGACGAGAGGAACAAAGCCTGTGCAAGAAGAACGAGACGCATAGTCAGCGATGTGAGCCCTGCGCTTTCGCCGTGCCCACTGGCAAATTCATCGTTCGGTGCTGTCTTTATAGGAGTGGAATCCGTTGACGTCAGGAACCCGTGACTTGTAATCACTGCATCATCCTTATCATCCTTGTATGAAGGGACGCATGCAGCTTCACCGTCGTTGTCGCTGTTGTAAATGTCTTGACTGAAGGCGCAGTAAGGGAGCTGGCGGATGACAGGAACAAAGCATGATGCAAGAAGAACGAGACGCATAGTCAGCGAAGTGCGCCCTGCGCTTTCGCCGTGCCCACTGGCAAGTCCATCGTTCGGTGCTGTCTTTATAGGAGTCGAATCCGTCGACGTCAGGAACCCGTGACTTGTAATCACTGCATCATCCTTGTATGAAGGGACGCATGCAGCTTCACCGTCGTCGCTAGTTGTCGCTGTTGTAAATGGCTTGACTGAAGGCGCAGTAAGGGAGCTGGCGGATGACAGGAACAAAGCAATGTGCAAGAAGAACGAGACGCATAGTCAGCGATGTGCGCCCTGCGCTTTCGCCGTGCCCACTGGCAAGTCCATCGTTCGGTGCTGTCTTTAGAGGAGTCGAATCCGTCGACGTCAGGAACCCGTGACTTGTAATCACTGCATCATCCTTGTATGAAGGGACGCATGCAGCTTCACCGTCGTTGTCGCTGTTGTAAATGGCTTGACTGAAGGCGCAGTAAGGGAGCTGGGGGATGACAGGAACAAAGCCTGTGCAAGAAGAACGAGACGCATAGTCAGCGATGTGCGCCCTGCGCTTTCGCCGTGCCCACTGGCAAGTCCATCGTTCGGTGCTGTCTTTATAGGAGTGGAATCCGTTGACGTCAGGAACCCGTGACTTGTAACCACTGCATCATCCTTGTATAAATGCACGCATGCAGCTTCACCGCCGTTGTCGCTTGTTGTCGCTTTTTTAAATGGCTTGACTGAAGGCGCAGTAACGGAGCTGGCGGATGACAGGAACAAAGCCTGTGCAAGAAGAACGAGACGCATAGTCAGCGCTGTGCGCCCTGCGCTTTCGCCGTGCCCACTGGCAATTCCATCGTTCGGTGCTGTCTTTATAGGAGTGGAATCCGTTGACGTCAGGAACCCGTGACTTGTATTCACTGCATCATGCTTGTATGAATGGACGCATGCAGCTTCAACGTCGTTGTCGCTTGTTGTCGCTGTTGTAAATTGCTTGACTGAAGGCGCAGTAAGGGAGCTGGCGGATGACAGGAACAAAGCATGTTCAAGAAGAACGAGACGGATAGTCAGCGATGTGCGCCCTGCGCTTTCGCCTTACCCACAGGCAAGTCCATCGTTCGGTGCTGTCTTGTCGCTGTTGTAAATGGCTTGACTGAAGGCTCAGTAAGGGAGCTGGGGGATGACACGAACAAAGCCTGTGCAAGAAGAACGAGACGCATAGTCAGCGATGTGCGCCCTGCGCTTTCGCCGTGCCCACTGGCAATTCCATCGTTTGGTGCTGTCTTCATAGGAGCGGAATCCGTTGACGTCAGGAACCCGTGACTTGTAATCACTGCATCATCCTTGTATGAAGGGACGCATGCAGATTCACCGTCGTTGTCGCTTGTTGTCGCTGTTGTAAATGGCTTGACTGAAGGCGCAGTTAGGGAACTGGGGGATGACAGGAACAAAGCCTGTGCAAGAAGAACGAGACGAATTGTCAGCGATGTGCGCCCTGCGCTTTTGCCGTGCCCGCTGGAAAGTCCATTTTTCGGTGCTGTCTTTACAGGAGTGCAATCCGTCGACGTCAGGGACCCGTGACTTGTAATCACTTCATCATCCTTGTATGAAAGGACGCATGGAGCTTCACTGTCGTTGTCGCTGTTGTAAATGGCTTGACTTAAGGCGCAATAAGGGAGCTGGGGGATGACAGGTACAAAGCATGTGCAAGAAGAACGAGACGCAATTTCAGCGATGTGCGCCCTGCGCTTTCGCCGTGCACACTGGCAAGTCCATCGTTCGGTGCTGTCTTTATAGGAGTGGAATCCGTCGACGTCAGGAACCCGCGACTGGTAATCACTGCATCATCCTTATATGAAGGGACACATGCAGCTTCACCGTCGTTGTCGTTGTTGTAAATGGCTTGACTGAAGGCGCAGTAAGGGAGCTGGGGGATGATAGGAACAAAACCTGTGCAAGAAGAACTAGATGCATAGTCAGCGATGTGCGCCCTGCGCTTTCGCCGTGCCCACTGGCAACTCCATCGTTCGGTGCTGTTTTTATAGGAGTGGAATCCGTTGACGTCAGGAACCCGTGACTTGTAACCACTGCATCATCTTTGTATAAAGGGACGCATGCAGCTTCACCGTCGTTGTCGATGTTGTGAATGGCTTGACTGAAGGCACACTAAGGGAGCTGGCGGATGACAGGAACAAGGCATGTGCAAGAAGAACGAGACGCATAGTCAGCGATGTGCGCCATGCGCTTTCGCCGTGCGCACTGCCAAGTCCATCGTTTGGTGCTGTCATTATAGGAGTGGAATCCGTTGACATCAGGAACCCGTGACTTGTAATCACTGCATCATCCTTGTATGAAGGGACGCATACAGCTTTACCGTCGTTGTCGCTGTTGCAAATAGCTTGACTGAAGGCTCAGTAAGGGAGCTGGCGGATGACAGGAAGAAGGCATGTGCAAGAAGAACGAGACGCATAGTGAGCGAAGTGCGCCCTACGCTTTCGCCGCGCCCACTGGCAAGTATATCGTTCGGTGCTGTGTTTGTAGGAGTCGAATCCGTCGACGTCAGGAAACCGTGACTTGTAATGGATGCATCATCGTTGTATGAAGGGACGCATGCAGCTTCACCGTCGTTTTCGCTTGTTGTCGCTGTTGTAAAGGGCTAGACTGAAGGTGCAGTAAGCGAGCTGGCGGATGACAGGAAAAAAGCCTTTGCAAGAAGAACGAGACGCATAGTCAGCGATGTGCGCCCTGTGCTTTAGCCGTGCCCACTGGCAAGTTCATCGTTCGGTGCTGTCTTTATAGGAGTGGAATCCGTTGACGTCAGGAACCCGTGACTTGTAATCACTGCATCATCCTTATCATCCTTGTATGAAGGGACGCATGCAGCTTCACCGTCGTTGTCGCTTGTTGTCCCTGTTGTAAATGGCTTTACTTAAGGCGCAGTAAGGGAGCTGGCGGATGACAGGAACAAAGCATGTGCAAGAAGAACGAGACGCACAGTCAGCGATGTGCGCTCTGCCCTTTCGCCATGCCCACTGGCAAGTCCATCGTTCGGTGCTGTTTTTGTAGGAGTGGAATCCATTGACGTAAGGATCCCGTGACTTGTAATCACTGCATCATCCTTGTATGAAGGGACGCATGCAGCTTCACCGTCGTTGTCGCTTGTTGTCGCTGTGTTAAATGGCTTGACTGAAGGCGCAGTAAGGAAGCTGGCGGATGACAGGAAAAAAGCCTTTGCAAAAGGAACGAGACGCATAGTCAGCGATGTGCGCCCTGCGCTTGAGCCGTGCCCACTGGCAAGTCCATCGTTCGGTGCTGTCTTTATAGGAGTGGAATCCGTTGACGTCAGGAACCCGTGACTTGTAATCACTGCATCATGCTTGTAAGAATGGACGCATGCAGCTTCACCGTCGTTGTCGCTGTTGTAAATGTCTTGACTGAAGGCGCAGTAAGGGAGCTGGCGGATGACAGGAACAAAGCATGATCAAGAAGAACGAGACGCATAGTCAGCGAAGTCCGCCCTATGCTTTCGCCGTGCCCACTGGCAAGTCCATCGTTCGGTGCTGTGTTTATAGGAGTCGAATCCGTCGACGTCAGGAACCCGTGACTTGTAATCACTGCATCATCCTTGTATGAATGGACGCATGCAGCTTCACCGTCGTTGTCGCTTGTTGTAAATGGCGTGACTGAAGGCGCAGTAAGGGAGCTGGCGGATGACAGGAACAAGGCATGTGCAAGAAGAACGAGACGCAGAGTCAGCGAAGTGCGCCCTGCGCTTTCGTCGTGCCCACTGGCAAGTCCATCGTTCGGTGCTGTCTTTATAGGAGTGGAATCCGTCGACGTCAGGAACCCGTGACTTGTAATCACTGCATCCTTGTATGAAGGGACGCATGCAGCTTCACCGTCGTCGCTAGTTGTCGCTGTTGTAAATGGCTTGACTGAAAGCGCAGTAAGCGAGCTGGCGGATGACACGAACAAAGCATGTGCAAGAAGAACGAGACGCATAGTCAGCGATGTGCGCCCTACGCTGTCGCCGTGCCCACTGGCAAGTCCAGCGTTCGGTGCTGTGTTTATAGGAGTCGAATCCGTCGACGTCAGGAACCCGTGACTTGTATTCACTGCATCATCCTTGTATGAATGGACGCATGCAGCTTCACCGTCGTTGTCGCTGTTGTAAATGGCTTGACTTAGGGCGCAGTAAGGGAGCTGGCGGATGACAGGAACAAAGCATGTGCAAGAAGAACGAGACGCATAGTCAGCGATGTGCGCCCTGCGCTTTCGCCGTGCCCACTGGCAAGTCCATCGGTCGGTGCTGTCTTTATAGGAGTCGAATCCGTCGACGTCTGGAACCCGTGACTTGTAATCAATGCATCATCCTTGTATGAAGGGACGCATGCAGCTTCACCGTCGTTGTCGCTGTTGTAAATGGCTTGACTGAGGGCGCAGTAAGGGATCTGGGGGATGACAGGAACAAATCCTGTGCAAGAAGAACGAGACGCATAGTCAGCGATGTGCGCCCTGCGCTTTCGCCGTGCCCACTGGCAAGTCCATCGTTTGGTGCTGTCTTTATAGGTGCGGAATCCGTTGACGTCAGGAGCCCGTGACTTGTAATCACTGCATCACCCTTGTATGAAGGGACGCATGCAGGTTCACCGTCGTTGTCGCTGTTGTAAATGGCTTGACTTAAGGCGCAGTAAGGGAGCTGGGGGATGACAGGAACAAAGCCTGTGCAAGAAGAACGAGACGCATAGTCAGCGATGTGCGCCCTGCTCTTTCGCTGTGCCCACTGGCAATTCCATCGTTCGGTGCTGTCTTTATAGGAGTCGAATCCGTCGACGTCAGGAACCCGTGACTTGTATTCACTGCATCATCCTTGTATGAATGGACGCATGCAGCTTCACCGTCGTTGTCGCTTGTTGTAAATGGCGTGACTGAAGGCGCAGTAAGGGAGCTGGCGGATGACAGGAACAAACCATGTGCAAGAAGAACGAGACGCATAGTCAGCGATGTGCGCCCTGCGCTTTCGCCGTGCCCACTGGAAAGTCCATCGTTCGGTGCTCTCTTTATAGGAGTGGAATCCTTTGACGTCAGGAACCCGTGACTTGTAACCACTGCAATATCCTTGTATGAAGGGACGCATGCAGCTTCACCGTCGTGTTCGCTGTTGTAAATGGCTTGACTGAAGGCGCAGTAAGGGAGCTGGCGGATGACAGGAACAAAGAATATGCAAGAAGAACGAGACGCATAGTCAGCGTTGTGCGCCCTGCGCTTTCGCCGTGCCCACTGGCAAGTCCATCGTTCGGTGCTGTCTTTATAGGAGTTGAATCCGTCGACGTCAGGAACCCGTGACTTGTAATCTCTGCATCATCCTTGTATGAAGCGACGCATGCAGCTTCGCCGTCGTTGTCGCTTGTTGTCGCTGTTGTAAATGGCTTGACTGAAGGCGCAATAAGTTAGCTGGCGGATGACAGGAACAAAGCATGTGCAAGAAGAACGAGACGCATAGTCAGCGCTGTGCGCCCTGCGCTTTCGCCGTGCCCACTGGCAAGTCCATCGTTCGGTGCTGTCTTTATAGGAGTGGAATCCGTTGACGTCAGGAACCCGTGACTTGTAATCACTGCATCATCCTTGTATAAATGGACGCATGCAGCTTCACCGTCGTTGTCGCTTGTTATCGCTGTTGTAAATGGCTTGACTGAAGGCGCAGTAACGGAGCTGGCGGATGACAGGAACAAAGCCTGTGCAAGAAGAACGAGACGCATAGTCAGCGCTGTGCGCCCTGCGCTTTCGCCGTGCCCACTGGCAAGTCCATCGTTCGGTGCTGTCTTTATAGGAGTGGAATCCGTTGACGTCAGGAACCCGTGACTTGTAATCACTGCATCATCCTTGTATGAATGGACGCATGCAGCTTCACCGTCGTTGTCGCTTGTTGTCGCTGTTGTAAATGGCTTGACTGAAGGCGCAGTAACTGAGCTGGCGGATGACAGGAACAAAGCCTGTGCAAGAAGAACGAGACGCATAGTCAGCGCTGTGCGCACTGCGCTTTCGCCGTGCCCACTGGCAAGTCCATCGTTCGGTGCTGTCTTTATAGGAGTGGAATCCGTTGACGTCAGGAACCCGTAACTTGTAATCACTGCATCATCCTTGGTTTAAAGGACGCATGCAGCTTCACCGCCGTTGTCGCTTGTTGTCGCTGTTGTAAATGGCTTGACTGAAGGCGCAGTAACGGAGCTCTCGGATGACAGGAACAAAGCCTGTGCAAGAAGAACGAGACGCATAGTCAGCGCTGTGCGCCCTGCGCTTTCGCCGTGCCCACTGGCAAGTCCATCGTTCGGTGATGTCTTAATAGGAGTGGAATCCGTAGACGTCAGCAACCCGTGAATTGTAATCACTGCATCATCCTTGTATAAAAGGACGCATGCAGCTTCACCGCCGTTGTCGCTTGTTGTCGCTGTTGTAAATGACTTGACTGAACGCGCAGTAACGGAGCTGGCGGATGACAGGAACAAAGCCTGTGCAAGAAGAACGAGACGCGTAGTCAGCGCTGTGTGCCCTGCGCTTTCGCCGCGCCCATTGGCAATTCCATCGTTCGGTGCTGTCTTTATAGGAGTGGAATCCGTTGACGTCAGGAACCCGTGACTTGTATTCACTGCATCATGCTTGTATGAATGGACGCATGCAGCTTCACCGTCGTTGTCGCTTGTTGTCGCTGTTGTAAATTGCTTGACTGAAGGCGCAGTAAGGGAGCTGGTGGATGACAGGAACAAAGCATGTTCAAGAAGAACGAGACGGATAGTCAGCGATGTGCGCCCTGCGCTTTCGCCTTACCCACTGGCAAGTCCATCGTTCGGTGCTGTCTTTAGAGGAGTCGAATCCGTCGACGTCAGGAACCCGTGACTTGTATTCACTGCATCATGCTTGTATGAATAGACGCATGCAGCTTCACCGTCGTTGTTGCTTGTTGTCGCTGTTGTAAATTGCTTGACTGAAGGCGCAGTAAGGGAGCTGGCGGATGACAGGAACAAAGCATGTTCAAGAAGACCGACACGCATAGTCAGCGATGTGCGCCCTGCGCTTTCGCCGTGCCCACTGGCAATTCCATCGTTTGGTGCTGTCTTCATAGGAGCGGAATTCGTTGACGTCAGGAACCCGTGACTTGTAATCACTGCATCATCCTTGTATGAAGGGACGCATGCAGCTTCACCGTCGTTGTCGCCTGTTGTCACTGTTGTAAATGGCTTGACTGAAGGCGCAGTAAGGGAACTGGGGGATGACAGGAACAAAGCCTGTGCAAGAAGAACGAGACCCATTGTCAGCGATGTGCGCCCTGCGCTTTTGCCGTGCCCACTGGAAAGTCCATTGTTCGGTGCTGTCTTTACAGGAGTGGAATCCGTCGACGTCAGGGACCCGTGACTTGTAATCACTGCATCATCCTTGTATGAAGGGACGCATGGAGCTACACTGTCGTTGTCGCTTGTTGTAAATGGCTTGACTTAAGGCGCAGTAAGGGAGCTGGGGGATGACAGGTACAAAGCATGTGCAAGAAGAACGAGACGCAATTTCAGCGATGTGCGCCCTGCGCTTTCGCCGTGCACACTGGCAAGTCCATCGTTCGGTGATGTCTTTATAGGAGTGGAATCCGTCGACGTCAGGAACCCGCGACTGGTAATCACCGCATCATCCTTGTTTGAAGGGACACATGCAGCTTCACCGTCGTTGTCGCTGTTGTAAATGGCTTGACTGAAGGCGCAGTAAGGGAGCTGGGGGATGACAGGAACAAAACCTGTGCAAGAAGAGCTAGATGCATAGTCAGCGATGTGCGCCCTGCGCTTTCGCCGTGCCCACTGGCAACTCCATCGTTCGGTGCTGTCTTTATAGGAGTCGAATCCGTCGACGTCAGGAACCCGTGACTTGTATTCACTGCATCATCCTTGTATGAATGGACGCATGCAGCTTCACCGTCGTTGTCGCTTGTTGTAAATGGCGTGACTGAAGGCGCAGTAAGGGAGCTGGCGGATGACAGGAACAAGGCATGTGCAAGAAGAACGAGACGCATAGTCAGCGAAGTGCGCCCTGCGCTTTCGTCATGCCCACTGGCAAGTCCATCGTTCGGTGCTGTCTTTATAGGAGTGGAATCCGTCGACGTCAGGAACCCGTGACTTGTAATCACTGCATACTTGTATGAAGGGACGCATGCAGCTTCACCGTCGTCGCTAGTTGTCGCTGTTGTAAATGGCTTGACTGAAAGCGCAGTAAGCGAGCTGGCGGATGACACGAGCAAAGCATGTGAGAGAAGAACGAGACGCATAGTCAGCGAAGTGCGCCCTACGCTGTCGCCGTGCCCACTGGCAAGTCCAGCGTTCGGTGCTGTGTTTATAGGAGTCGAATCCGTCGACGTCAGGAACCCGTGACTTGTATTCACTGCATCATCCTTGTATGAATGGACGCATGCAGCTTCACCGTCGTTGTCGCTGTTGTAAATGGCTTGACTTAAGGCGCAGTAAGGGAGCTGGCGGATGACAGGAACAAAGCATGTGCAAGAAGAACGAGACGCATAGTCAGCGATGTGCGCCCTGCGCTTTCGCCGTGCCCACTGGCAAGTCCATCGTTCGGTGCTGTCTTTAGAGGAGTCGAATCCGTCGACGTCTGGAACCCGTGACTTGTAATCGATGCATCATCCTTGTATGAAGGGACGCATGCAGCTTCACCGTCGTTGTCGATGTTGTAAATGGCTTGACTGAAGGCGCAGTAAGGGAGCTGGGGGATGACAGGAACAAAGCCTGTGCAAGAATAACGAGACGCATAGTCAGCGATGTGCGCCCTGCGCATTCGCGGTGCCCACTGGCAAGTCCATCGTTCGGTGCTATCTTTATAGGAGTGGAATCCGTTGACGTAAGGAACCCCTGACTTGTAATCACTGCATCATCCTTGTATGAAGGGACGCATGCAGCTTCACCGTCGTTGTCGCTGTTGTAAATGGCTTGACTGAGGGCGCAGTAAGGGATCTGGGGGATGACAGGAACAAATCCTGTGCAAGAAGAAACGAGACGCATAGTCAGCGATGTGTGCCCTGCGCTTTCGCCGTGCCCACTGGCAAGTCCATCGTTTGGTGCTGTCTTTATAGGTGTGGAATCCGTTGACGTCAGGAGCCCGTGACTTGTAATCACTGCATCACCCTTGTATGAAGGGACGCATGCAGCTTCACCGTCGTGTTCGCTGTTGTAAATGGCTTGACTGAGGGCGCAGTAAGGGAGCTGGGGGATGACAGGAACAAATCCTCTGCAAGAAGAACGAGACGCATAGTCAGCGATGTGCGCCCTGCGCTTTCGTCGTGCCCACTGGCAAGTCCATCGTTTGGTGCTGTCTTTATAGGTGCGGAATCCGTTGACGTCAGGAGCCCGTGACATGTAATCACTGCATCACCCTTGTATGAAGGGACGCATGCAGGTTCACCGTCGTTGTCGCTGTTGTAAATGGCTTGACTGAAGGCGCAGTAAGGGAGCTGGGGGATGACAGGAACAAAGCCTGTGCAAGAAGAACGAGACGCATAGTCAGCGATGTGCGCCCTGCTCTTTCGCTGTGCCCACTGGCAATTCCATCGTTCGGTGCTGTCTTTATAGGAGTCGAATCCGTCGACGTCAGGAACCCGTGACTTGTATTCACTGCATTCACTGCATCATCCTTGTATGAAGGGACGCATGCAGCTTCACCGTCGTCGCTTGTTGTCGCTGTTGTAAATGGCTTGACTGAAGGCGCAGTAAGCGAGCTGGCGGATGACACGAACAAAGCATGTGCAAGAAGAACGAGACGCATAGTCAGCGAAGTGCGCCCTACGCTGTCGCCGCGCCCACTGGCAAGTCCATCGTTCGGTGCTGTGTCTATAGGAGTCGAATCCGTCGACGTCAGGAACCCGTGACTTGTATTCACTGCATCATCCTTGTATGAATGGACGCATGCAGCTTCACCGTCGTTGTCGCTTGTTGTAAATGGCGTGACTGAAGGCGCAGTAAAGGGAGCTGGCGGATGACAGGAACAAGGCATGTGCAAGAAGAACGAGACGCATAGTCAGCGAAGTGCGCCCTGGGCTTTCGTCGTGCCCACTGGCAAGTCCATCGTTCGGTGCTGTCTTTATAGGAGTGGAGTCCGTCGACGTCAGGAACCCGTGACTTGTAATCACTGCATCCTTGTATGAAGGGACGCATGCAGCTTCACCGTCGTCGCTAGTTGTCGCTGTTGTAAATGGCTTGACTGAAAGCGCAGTAAGCGAGCTGGCGGATGACACGAACAAAGCATGTGCAAGAAGAACGAGGCGCATAGTCAGCGAAGTGCGCCCTACGCTGTCGCCGTGCCCACTGGCAAGTCCAGCGTTCGGTGCTGTGTTTATAGGAGTCGAATCCGTGGACGTCAGGAACCCGTGACTTGTATTCACTGCATCATCCTTGTATGAATGGACGCATGCAGCTTCACCGTCGTTGTCGCTGTTGTAAATGGCTTGACTTAAGGCGCAGTAAGGGAGCTGGCGGATGACGGGAACAAAGCATGTGCAAGAAGAACGAGACGCATAGTCAGCGATGTGCGCCCTGCGCTTTCGCCGTGCCCACTGGCAAGTCCATCGTTCGGTGCTGTCTTTAGAGGAGTCGAATCCGTCGACGTCTGGAACCCGTGACTTGTAATCGATGCATCATCCTTGTATGAAGGGACGCATGCAGCTTCACCGTCGTTGTCGATGTTGTAAATGGCTTGACTGAAGGCGCAGTAAGGGAGCTGGGGGATGACAGGAACAAAGCCTGTGCAAGAAGAACGAGACGCATAGTCAGCGATGTGCGCCCTGCGCATTCGCGGTGCCCACTGGCAAGTCCATCGTTCGGTGCTATCTTTATAGGAATGGAATCCGTTGACGTAAGGAACCCGTGACTTGTAATCACTGCATCATCCTTGTATGAAGGGACGCATGCAGCTTCACCGTCATTGTCGCTGTTGTAAATGGCTGGACTGAGGGCGCAGTAAGGGATCTGGCGGATGACACGAACAAAGCATGTGCAAGAAGAACGAGACGCATAGTCAGCGAAGTGCGCCCTACGCTGTCGCCGTGCCCACTGGTAATCCATCGTTCGGTGCTGTGTTTATAGGAGTCGAATCCGTCGAAGTCAGGAACCCGTGACTTGTAATCACTGCACCATCCTTGTATGAATCGACGCATGCAGCTTCGCCGTCGTTGTCGCTTGTTGTCGCTGTTGTAAATGGCTTGACTGAAGGCGCAGAAAGTTAGCTGGCGGATGACAGGAACAAAGCATGTGCAAGAAGAACGAGACGCATTGTCAGCGATGTGCGCCCTGCGCTTTCGCCGTGCCCACTGGAAAGTCCATTGTTCGGTGCTGTCTTTACAGGAGTGGAATCCGTCGATGTCAGGGTCCCGTGACTTGTAATCACTGCATCATCCTTGTATGAAGGGACGCATGGAGCTTCACTGTCGTTGTCGCTGTTGTAAATGGCTTTTCTTAAGGCGCAGTAAGGGAGCTGGGGGATGACAGGCACAAAGCATGTGCAAGAAGAACGAGACGCAATTTCAGCGATGTGCGCCCTGCGCTTTCGCCGTGCACACTGGCAAGTCCATCGTTAGGTGCTGTCTTTATAGGAGTGGAATCCGTCGACGTCAGGAACCCGCGACTGGTAATCACTGCATCATCCTTGTATGAAGGGACACATGCAGCTTCACCGTCGTTGTCGCTGTTGTAAATGGCTTGACTGAAGGCGCAGTAAGGGAGCTGGGGGATGACAGGAACAAAGCCTGTGCAAGAAGAACCAGACGCATTGTCAGCGATGTGCGCCCTGCGCTTTTGCCGTGCCCACTGGAAAGTCCATCGTTCGGTGCTGTCTTTATAGGAGTGGAATCCGTCGACGTCAGGAACCCGTGACTTGTAATCACTGCATCATCCTTGTATGAAGGGAGGCATGGAGCTTCACAGTCGTTTTCGCTGTTATAAATGGCTTGACTGAAGGCGCAGTAAGGGAGCTGGGGGATGACAGGAACAAAGCCTGTGCAAGAAGAACGAGACGCATGGTCAGCGATGTGTGCCCTGCGCTTTCGCCGTGCCCACTGGCAAGTCCATCGTTCGGTGCTGTCTTTATAGGAGTGGAATCTGTTGACGTCAGGAAACCGTGACTTGTAACCACTGCATCATCCTTGTATGAAGGGACGCATGCAGCTTCACCGTCGTGTTCGCTGTTGTAAATGGCTTGACTGAAGGCGCACTAAGGGAGCTGGCGGATGACAGGAACAAAGCATGTGCTAGAAGAACGAGTCGCATAGTCGGCGATGTGCGCCATGCGCTTTCGCTGTGCCCACTGGCAATTCCATCGTTCGGTGCTGTGTTTATAGGAGTGGAATCCGTTGACGTCAGTAACCCGTGACTTGTAATCACTGCATCATCCTTGTATGAAGGGACGCATGCACCTTCACCGTCGTTGTCGATGTTGTGAATGGCTTGACTGAAGGCGCACTAAGGGAGCTGGCAGATGACAGGAACAAAGCATGTGCAAGAAGTACGAGTCGCATAGTCAGCGATGTGCGCCCTGCGCTTTCGCTGTGCCCACTGGCAAGTCCATCGATCGGTGCTGTCTTTATAGGAGTGGAATCCGTTGACGTCAGTAACCCGTGACTTGTAATCACTGCATCATCCTTGTATGAAGGGACGCATGCAGCTTCACCGTCGTTATCGCTTTTGTAAATGGCTTGACTGAAGGCGCAGTAAGGAAGCTGGGGGATGACAGGAACAAAGCCTGTGCAAGAAGAAAGAGACGCATAGTCAGCGATGTGTGCCCTGCGCTTTCGCCGTGCCCACTGGCAAGTCCATCGTTCGGTGCTGTCTTTATAGGATTGAAATTCGTTGACGTCAGGAACCCGTGACTTGAAATCTCTGCATCATCCTTGTATGTAGCTATGCATGCAGCTTCACCGTCGTTGTTGCTGTTGTAAATGGCTTGACTGAAGGCGCAGTAAGGGAGCTGGGGGATGACAGGAACAAAACCTGTGCAAGAAGAACGAGACGCATAGTCAGCGATGTGCGCCCTGCGCTTTCGCGGTGCCCACTGGCAAGTCCATCGTTCGGTGCTGTCTTTATAGGAGTGGAATCCGTCGACGTAAGGAACAAGTTACTTGTAATCACTGCATCATCCTTGTATGAAGGGATGCATGCCGGTTCACCGTCGTTGTCGCTGTTGTAAATGGTTTGACTTTAGGCGCAGTAAGGGACCTGGTGGATGACAGGAACAAAGCATGTGCAAGAAGAACGAGTCGCATAGTCAGCAATGTGCGTCCTGCGCTTTCGCCGTGCCCACTGGCAAGTCCATCGTTCGGTACTGTCTTTATACGAGTGCAATCCGTTGACGTCAGGAAACCGTGACTTGTAATCTCTGCATCATCCTTGTATGAATGGACGCAACCAGCTTCACCGTCGTTGTGGCTTGTTGTAAATGGGTTGACTGAAGACGCAGTAAGGGAGCTGGCGGATGACAGGAACAAAGAATGTGCAAGAAAAACGAGACGCATAGTCAGCGTTGTGCGCCCCGCGCATTCGCCGTGCCCACTGGCAAGTCCATCGTTCGGTGCTGTCTTTATAGGAGTTGAATCCGTCGACGTCAGGAACCCGTGACTTGTAATCTCTGCATCATCCTTGTATGAAGGGACGCATGCAGCTTCGCCGTCGTTGTGTGTGCGCTGTTGTAAATGGCTTGACTGAAGGCGCAGTAAGTTAGCTGGCGGATGACAGGAACAAAGCATGTGCAAGAAGAACGAGACGCATAGTCAGCGCTGCGCGCCCTGCGCTTTCGCCGCGCCCACTGGCAAGTCCATCGTTCGGTGCTGTCTTTATAGGAGTGGAATCCGTTGACATCAGGAACCCGTGACTTGTAATCACTGCATCATCCTTGTATAAATGGACGCATGCAGCTTCACCGTCGTTGTCGCTTGTTATCGCTGTTGTAAATGGCTTGACTGAAGGCGCAGTAACGGAGCTGGTGGATGACAGGAACAAAGCCTGTGCAAGAAGAACGAGACGCATAGTCAGCGCTGTGCGCCCTGCGCTTTCGCCGTGCCCACTGGCAAGTCCATCGTTCGGTGCTGTCTTTATAGGAGTGGAATCCGTTGACGTCAGGAACCCGTGACTTGTAATCACTGCATCATCCTTGTATAAATGGACGCATGCAGCTTCACCGCCGTTGTCGCTTGTTGTCGCTGTTTTAAATGGCTTGACTGAAGGAGCAGTAACTGAGCTGGCGGATGACAGGAACAAAGCCTGTGCAAGAAGAACGAGACGAATAGTCAGCGCTGTGCGCACTGCGCTTTCGCCGTGCCCACTGGCAAGTCCATCGTTCGGTGCTGTCTTTATAGGAGTGGAATCCGTTGACGTCAGGAACCCGTGACTTGTAATCACTGCATCATCCTTGTTTAAAAGGACGCATGCAGCTTCACCGCCGTTGTCGCTTGTTGTCGCTGTTGTAAATGGCTTGACTGAAGCCGCAGTAACGGAGCTGGCGGATGACAGGAACAAAGCCTGTGCAAGAAGAACGAGACGCATAGTCAGCGCTGTGCGCCCTGCGCTTTCGCCGTGCCCACTGGCAAGTCCATCGTTCGGTGCTGGCTTAATAGGACTAGAATCCGTAGACGTCAGCAACCCGTGACTTGTATTCACTGCATCATGCTTGTATGAATGGACGCATGCAGCTTCACCGTCGTTGTCACTTGTGCGCTGTTGTAAATGGCTTGACTGAAGGCGCAGTAAGGGAGCTGGGGGATGACTGGTACAAAGCATGTGCAAGAAGAACGAGACGCAATTTCAGCGATGTGCGCCCTGCGCTTTCGCCGTGCACACTGGCAAGTCCATCGTTCGGTGCTGTCTTTATAGGAGTGGAATCCGTCGACGTCAGGAACCCGCGACTGGTAATCACTGCATCATCCTTGTATGAAGGGACACATGCAGCTTCACCGTCGTTGTCGCTGTTGCAAATGGCTTGACTGAAGGCGCAGTAAGGGAGCTGGGGGATGACAGGAACAAAGCCTGTGCAAGAAGAACCAGACGCATTGTCAGCGATGTGCGCCCTGCGCTTTTGCCGTGCCCACTGGAAAGTCCATCGTTCGGTGCTGTCTTTATAGGAGTGGAATCCGTCGACGTCAGGAACCCGTGACTTGTAATCACTGCATCATCCTTGTATGAAGGGAGGCATGGAGCTTCACAGTCGTTTTCGCTGTTATAAATGGCTTGACTGAAGGCGCAGTAAGGGAGCTGGGGGATGACAGGAACAAAGCCTGTGCAAGAAGAACGAGACGCATAGTCAGCGATGTGTGCCCTGCGCTTTCGCCGTGCCCACTGGCAAGTCCATCGTTCGGTGCTGTCTTTATAGGAGTGGAATCTGTTGACGTCAGGAAACCGTGACTTGTAACCACTGCATCATCCTTGTATGAAGGGACGCATGCAGCTTCACCGTCGTGTTCGCTGTTGTAAATGGCTTGACTGAAGGCGCACTAAGGGAGCTGGCGGATGACAGGAACAAAGCATGTGCAAGAAGAACGAGTGGCATAGTCGGCGATGTGCGCCCTGCGCTTTCGCTGTGCCCACTGACAATTCCATCGTTCGGTGCTGTCTTTATAGGAGTGGAATCCGTTGACGTCAGTAACCCGTGACTTGTAATCACTGCATCATCCTTGTATGAAGGGACGCATGCAGCTTCACCGTCGTTGTCGATGTTGTGAATGGCTTGACTGAAGGCGCACTAAGGGAGCTGGCAGATGACAGGAACAAAGCATGTGCAAGAAGTACGAGTCGCAGAGTCAGCGATGTGCGCCCTGCGCTTTCGCTGTGCCCACTGGCAAGTCCATCGATCGGTGCTGTCTTTATAGGAGTGGAATCCGTTGACGTCAGTAACCCCTGACTTGTTATCACAGCCTCATCCTTGTATGAAGGGAAGCACGCAGCTTCACCGTCGTTGTCGCTTTTTGTCGCTGTTGTAAATGGCTTGACTGAAGGCGCAGTAAAGGAGCTGGCGGATGACAGGAACAGAGCATATGCAAGAAGAACGAGACGCATAGTCAGCGATGTGAGCCCTGCGCTTTCGCCGTGCCCACTGCAAGGCCATCGTTCGGTGCTGTCTTTATAGGAGTGTAATCCGTAACGTCAGGAACCCGTGACTTGTAATTACTGCATCATCCTTGTATGAAGGGACGCATGCAGCTTCACCGTCGATGTCGCTTGTTGTCGCTGTTGTAAATGGCTTGACTTAAAACGCAGTAAAGGAGCTGGCGGATGACAGGAACAAAGCATATGCAAAAACAACGAGACGCATAGTCAGCGATGTGCGCAATGCGCTTTCGCCGTGCCCACTGGCAAGTCCATCGTTCGGTGCTGTCTTTATAGGAGTGGAATCCGTTGACGTCAGGAACCCGTGACTTGTAATCACTGCATCATCCTTGTATGAAGGGACGCATGGAGCTTCACCGTCGTTGTCGCTGTTGTAAATGGCTTGACTGAAGGCGCAGTAAGGGAGCTGGGGGATGACAGGAACAAAGCCTGTGCAAGAAGAACGAGACGCATTGTCAGCGATGTGCGCCCTGCGCTTTTGCCGTGCCCACTGGAAAGTCCATCTTTCGGTGCTCTCTTTATATGAGTGGAATCCGTCGACGTCAGGAACCCGTGACTTGTAATGACTGCATCATCCTTGTATGAAGGGACGCATGTAGCTTCACCGTCGTTGTCGCTTGTTGTCGCTGTTGTAAATGGCTTGACTTAAAACGCAGTAAAGGAGCTGGCGGATGACAGGAACAAAGCATATGCAAAAACAACGAGACGCATAGTGTCAGCGATGTGCGCCCTGCGCTTTTGCCGTGCCCACTGGCAAGTCCATCGTTCGGTGCTGTGTTTATAGGAGTCGAATCCGTCGACGTCAGGAACCCGTGACTTGTAATCACTGCATCATCTTCATCATCATCATCATGATCTTCAGCCCTACTACACCCACTGCAGGGCAAAGGCCTCTCCCATGTCTCTCCAATTAACCCTATCCTTTGCCAGCTGCATCCACCCTTTGCCTGCAAACTTCTTAATCTCATCCGCCCATCTAACCTTCTGCCGCCCCCTGCTACGCTTACTTTCTCTTGGAACCCACTCCGTTACCCTTAAAGACCAGCGGTTATCTTGCCTTCGCATTACATGCCCTGCCCAAGCCCATTTCTTTCTCTTGATTTCGACTAGGATGTCATTAACCCGTGTTTGTTCCCTCACCCACTCTGCCCGCTTCCGATCTCTTAACGTTACACCTATCATTTTTCTTTCCATGGCTCGCTGCGTTGTCCTGAACTTAAGCTGAACTCTTTTCGTTAGCCTCCACGTTTCTGCCCCGTAGGTGAGTACCGGTAAGATTATGCTGTTGTACACTTTCCTCTTGAGGGAAATTGGTAAACTGCCACTCATGATCTGCGAGAATTTGCCATATGCGCTCCACCCCATTCTTATCCTTCTAGTTATCTCCCTCTCATGATCCGGATCAGCTGTCACTACCTGCCCTAAGTAGACGTATTCCGGCACCATTTCTAGGCTCTCGCTGCCAATTGTGAACTGTTGTTCCCTTGCTAGGCTGTTGAACATTACCTTGGTTTTCTGCATGTTAATTTTTAGACCCATCGATCTGCTCTGCCTGTCTAACTCGTTGATCATGATTTGCAGTTCACCTCCTGAGTGACTCAGCAAGGCAATGTCATCAGCAAATCTCAGATTATTTAGGTATTTTCCATTTATTCTTATTCCCAACTCTTCCCAATTCAGGCCTCGAAATACCTCCTGCAAACATGCGGTGAACAGCATTGGCGAGATCGTGTCTCCTTGCCTGACGCCCTTCCTTATTGGAATTTTATTGCTGACTTTATGGAGGACTATAGTAGCTGTGCAGTTTCTATATATATCTTCCAGTATTTTGACATAAGGCTCTTCTACCCCCTGATTACGCAATGCCTGTATGACTGCTGAGGTTTCCACTGAGTCGAATGCTTTCTCGTAATCAATGAAAGCTATATATAGAGGTTGGTTATATTCTGCGCATTTCTCTATCACCTGATTGATAGTGTGAATATGATCTATTGTAGAATATCCTTTACGAAAGCCTGCCTGATCATTTGGTTGATTAAAGTCTAACGTTGCCCTGACTCTATTAGCGATCACCTTAGTAAATACTTTGTAGGCAACGGATAGTAAGCTGATCGGCCTGTAATTTTTCAAGTCCTTGGCGTCTCCCTTCTTATGAATTAAGATAATGTTTGCATTCTTCCAAGCTTCTGGTACAGTCGAGGTCATAAGGCATTGCGTATACAGGGTGGCTAGTTTCTCTAGCACGATGTCCCCTCCATCCTTCAACAGATCTGCTGTTACCTGATCCTCCCCAGCTGCTTTTCCCCTTTTCATTGCTTCTAAGGCTTTCTTTACTTCATCTTTCGTAACTGGCGGGATGACGTATTGCTGTGCACTGCTGTCTTTCTCATTAGCGCTCTGATTACATTGGCTACTGCACAGGTCTGTGTAGAACTCTTCGGCTACGTTAACTATCTTATCCATATTGCTAATGACATTGCCCTGCTTGTCTCTTAATGCATACATCTGGTTTTTACCTATGCCTAGTTTCCTCTTCACTGTTTTTAGGCTCCCTCCGTTCTTTATAGCATGCTCGATTCTCTCCATATTAAACTTCCTTATGTCGGCTACCTTGCGCTTATTTATTAACTTTGATAGCTCCGTTAGTTCTATTCTATCGGTAGTGTTAGATGCCTTCATGTTTTGGCGCTTCTTAATCAGATCTTTCGTCACCTGAGATAGCTTCCTGGTATCTTTTCGAACTGTCCTACCGCCTACTTCTACTGCGCACTCCGTAATTATTGGTGTCAGGTTATCGTGCATTGAATGAACATCAAGATCATCTTCCTCAGTTAAAGCCGAGTATCTGTTTTGCAGCGGTATCCTAAACTCCTGTGCTTTCCCTCTTACGGCTAACTCGTTAATGGTCTTCTTCTTCGCTAGCTTCTTCCGTTCCCTCTTCAAGTCTAAGCTAATTCTAGACCTTACCATTCTATGGTCGCTGCAACGCACCCTTCCGAGGACGGCCACATCCTTAATGATGCCAGGTTTAGTGCATAGTATGAAGTCGATTTCATTTTTAATCTCACCATTGGGGCTCTTCCAGGTCCACTTCCTGTTTTCTCGTTTGCGGAAGAAGGTATTCATGATCCGTAAATTATTTCTATCCGCGAATTCGACTAATAACTCTCCCCTGCTATTTCTAGAGCCTATCCCATAGTCACCTACCGCGTGGTCGTCAGCCTGCTTCTTGCCCACCTTCGCATTGAGGTCACCCATCAGTACAGTGTACTGCGATTTTACTTTATTCATTGCTGATTCTACGTCCTCATAGAAGCTTTCAACGGCCTGGTCATCATGGCTGGATGTGTGTGCGTAGGCCTGCACCACTTTCAGCTTGTACCTCCTATTCAGCCTAATTACTATAGCTGCTACCCTCTCGTTAATACTGTAGAACTCCTCTACGTTGCCAGCTATATCCTTATTAATGAGGAAACCCACACCTAGTTCTCGTCTATCCTCTAACCCGCGATAGCACAGTATGTGTCCGTCCTTTAGTACTGTATACGCCTCACCTGTCCTCCTAACTTCGCTAAGCCCTGTCACATCCCATTTAATTCCCGCTAGTTCCTCGAACAGCACTGCTAGGCTAGCCTCACTAGCTAAAGTTCTAGCGTTAAACGTTGCAAGGTTCAGATTCCAATGGCGGCCTGCCCGGAGCCAGAGATTCTTAGCACCCTCCGCTGCGTCACAGGTCTGACCGCCGCCGTGGTCAGTTGCTCTGCAGCCGCTGGGGACTGAGGGCCGAGGGTTAATTGGTTTGATCATAGAAGGTTGTGGCCAAGTACTACACCAGGGTGGCCAAATCCTGTTCTGGTGAGAGAGTGCGTTGTCGGTTCTGGTCACCGAGATAAGGCCGCACTCCAGGCCTGGTTATGCAATTCCATCGACACGCGGTTTTTTTTTTAAACCCGGTGGAGAATTGCGCGGCACCTGGATTTGAACCCCGGTCCTCCTGCACGCGAGGCGGATGTTCTACCTCTACGCCATCGCTGCATCCCCCCCATCGCTGCATCCCCCCATCACTGCATCATCCTTGTATGAATGGACGCATGCAGCTTCACCGTCGTTGTCGCTTCTTGTAAATGACTTGACTGAAGGCGCAGTAAGGGAGCTGGCGGATGACAGGAACAAAGCACGTTCAAGAAGAACGAGACGGATAGTCAGCGATGTGCGCCCTGCGCTTTCGCCGTGCCCACTGGCAAGTCCATCGTTCGGTGCTGTCTTTATAGGAGTCGAATCCATCGACGTCAGGAACCCGTGACTTGTATTCACTGCATCATCCTTGTATGAATGGACGCATGCATCTTCACCGTCGTTGTCGCTTGTTGTAAATGGCGTGACTGAAGGCGCAGTAAGGGAGCTGGCGGATGACAGGAACAAGGCATGTGCAAGAAGAACGAGACGCATAGTCAGCGAAGTGCGCCCTGCGCTTTCGTCGTGCCCACTGGCAAGTCCATCGTTCGGTGCTGTCTTTATAGGAGTGGAATCCGTCGACGTCAGGAACCCGTGACTTGTAATCCCTGCATCCTTGTATGAAGGGACGCATGCAGCTTCACCGTCGTCGCTAGTTGTCGCTGTTGTAAATGGCTTGACTGAAGGCGCAGTAAGCGAGCTGGCGGATGACACGAAGAAAGCATGTGCAAGAAGAACGGGACGCATAGTCAGCGAAGTGCGCCCTACGCTGTCGCCGTGCCCACTGGCAAGTCCAGCGTTCGGTGCTGTGTTTATAGGTGTCGAATCCGTCGACGTCAGGAACCCGTGACTTGTATTCACTGCATCATCCTTGTATGAATGGCTGCATGCAGCTTCACCGTCGTTGTCGCTGTTGTAAATGGCTTGACTTAAGGCGCAGTAAGGGAGCTGGCGGATGACAGGAACAAAGCATGTGCAAGAAGAACGAGACGCATAGTCAGCGATGTGCGCCCTGCGCTTTCGCCGTGCCCACTGGCAAGTCCATCGTTCGGTGCTGTCTTTAGAGGAGTCGAATCCGTCGACGTCTGGAACCCGTGACTTGTAATCGATGCATCATCCTTGTATGAAGGGACGCATGCAGCTTCACCGTCGTTGTCGATGTTGTAAATGGCTTGACTGAAGGCGCAGTAAGGGAGCTGGGGGATGACAGAAACAAAGCCTGTGCAAGAAGAACGAGAGGCATAGTCAGCGATGTGCGCCCTGCGCATTCGCGGTGCCCACTGGCAAGTCCATCGTTCGGTGCTATCTTTATAGGAGTGGAATCCGTTGACGTAAGGAACCCGTGAATTGTAATCACTGCATCACCCTTGTATGAAGGGACGCATGCAGGTTCACCGTCATTGTCGCTGTTGTAAATGGCTTGACTGAAGGCGCAGTAAGGGAGCTGGGGGATGACAGGAACAAGGGCTGTGCAAGTAGAACGAGACGCATAGTCAGCGATGTGCGCCCTGCTCTTTCGCTGTGCCCACTGGCAATTCCATCGTTCGGTGCTGTCTTTATAGGAGTCGAATCCGTCGACGTCAGGAACCCGTGACTTGTATTCACTGCATCATCCTTGTATGAATGGACGCATGCAGCTTCACCGTCGTTGTCGCTTGTTGTAAATGGCGTGACTGAAGGCGCAGTAAGGGAGCTGGCGGATGACAGGAACAAGGCATGTGCAAGAAGAACGAGACGCATAGTCAGCGAAGTGCGCCCTGCGCTTTCGTCGTGCCCACTGGCAAGTCCATCGTTCGGTGCTGTGTTTATAGGAGTCGAATCCGTCGACGTCAGGAACCCGTGACTTGTATTCACTGCATCATCCTTGTATGAATGGACGCATGCAGCTTCACCGTCGTTGTCGCTTGTTGTCGCTATTGTAAATGGCTTGACTTAAGGCGCAGTAAGGGAGCTGGCGGATGACAGGAACAAAGCCATGTGCAAGAAGAACGAGACGCATAGTCAGCGCTGTGCGCCCTGCGCTTTCGCCGTGCCCACTGGCAAGTCCATCGTTCGGTGCTGGCTTAATAGGAGTAGAATCCGTCGACGTCAGGAACCCGTGACTTGTAATCACTGCATCATGCTTGTATGAATGGACGCATGGAGCTTCACCGTCGTTGTCACTTGTTGTCGCTGTTGTAAATGGCTTGACTGAAGGCGCAGTAAGGGAGCTGGGGGATGACAGGAACAAAGCCTGTGCAAGAAGAACGAGACGCAATAGTCAGCGATGTGCGCCCTGCGCTTTCGCCGTGCACACTGGCAAGTCCATCGTTCGGTGCTGTCTTTATAGGAGTGGAATCCGTCGACGTCAGGAACCCGCGACTGGTAACCACTGCAATCATCCTAGTATGAAGGGACGCATGCAGCTTCACCGTCGTGTGTCGCTGTGGCAAATGGCTTGACTGAAGGCGCAGTAAGGGAGCTGGGGGATGACAGGAACAAAGCCTGTGCAAGAAGAACGAGACGCATAGTCAGCGATGTGCGCCCTGCGCTTTCGCCGTGCCCACTGGCAAGTCCATCGTTCGGTGCTGTCTTTATAGGAGTGGAATCCGTCGACGTCAGGAACCCGTGACTTGTAATCACTGCATCATCCTTGTATGAAGGGAGGCATGGAGCTTCGCCATCGTAGTCGCTTGTTGTCGCTGTTGTAAATGGCTTGACTGAAGGCGCAGTAAGGTAGCTGGGGGATGACCGGAACAAAGCCTGTGCAAGAAGAACGAGACGCATAGTCAGCGCTGCGCGCCCTGCGGTTTCGCCGTGCCCACTGGCAAGTCCATCGTTCGGTGCTGTCTTTATAGGAGTGGAATCCGTTGACGTCAGGAACCCGTGACTTGTAATCACTGCATCATCCTTGTATGAAGGGACGCATGCAGCTTCACCGTCGTGTTCGCTGTTGTAAATGGCTTGACTGAAGGCGCAGTAAGGGAGCTGGCGGATGACAGGAACAAAGCCTGTGCAAGAAGAACGAGACGCATAGTCAGCGATGTGCGCCCTGCGCTTTCGCCGTGCCCACTGGCAAGTCCATCGTTCGGTGCTGTCTTTATAGGAGTGGAATCCGTTGACGTCAGGAACCCGTGACTTGTAATCACTGCATCATCCTTGTATGAAGGGACGCATGCAGCTTCACCGTCGTTGTCGCATGTTGTGAAATGGCTTGACTGAAGGCGCACTAAGGGAGCTGGCGGATGACAGGAACAAAGCATGTGCAAGAAGAACGAGTCGCATAGTCAGCGATGTGCGCCCTGCGCTTTCGCTGTGCCCACTGGCAATTCCATCGTTCGGTGCTGTCTTTATAGGAGTGGAATCCGTTGACGTCAGTAACCCGTGACTTGTATCACTGCATCATCCTTGTATGAAGGGACGCATGCAGCTTCACCGTCGTTGTCGCTTTTTGTCGCTGTTGTAAATGGCTTGACTGAAGGCGCAGTAAGGGAGCTGGCGGATGACAGGAACAGAGCATGTGCAAGAAGAACGAGACGCATAGTCAGCGATGTGCGCCCTGCGCTTTCGCCGTGCCCACTGGCAAGGCCATCGTTCGGTGCTGTCTTTATAGGAGTGTAATCCGTAGACGTCAGGAACCCGTGACTTGTAATCACTGCATCATCCTTGTATGAAGGGACGCATGCAGCTTCACCGTCGTGTCGCTTGTCGCTGTTGTAAATGGCTTGACTGAAGGCGCAGTAAAGGAGCTGGCGGATGACAGGAACAAAGCATATGCAAGAAGAACGAGACGCATAGTCAGCGATGTGCGCCCTGCGCTTTCGCCGTGCCCACTGGCAAGTCCATCGTTCGGTGCTGTCTTTATAGGAGTGGAATCCGTTGACGTCAGGAACCCGTGACTTGTAATCACTGCATCATCCTTGTATGAAGGGACGCATGCAGCTTCACCGTCGTTGTCGCTGTTGTAAATGGCTTGACTGAAGGCGCAGTAAGGGAGCTGGGGGATGACAGGAACAAAGCCTGTGCAAGAAGAACGAGACGCATAGTCAGCGATGTGCGCCCTGCGCTTTCGCCGTGCCCACTGGAAAGTCCATCGTTCGGTGCTGTCTTTATAGGAGTGGAATCCGTCGACGTCAGGAACCCGTGACTTGTAATGACTGCATCATCCTTGTATGAAGGGACGCATGCAGCTTCACCGTCGTTGTCGCATGTTGTCGCTGTTGTAAATGGCTTGACTGAAGGCGCAGTAAAGGAGCTGGCGGATGACAGGAACAAAGCCTGTGCAAGAAGACAACGAGACGCATAGTGTCAGCGATGTGCGCCCTGCGCTTTCGCCGTGCCCACTGGCAAGTCCATCGTTCGGTGCTGTGTTTATAGGAGTCGAATCCGTCGACGTCAGGAACCCGTGACTTGTAATCACTGCATCATCTTCATCATCATCATCATGATCTTCAGCCCTACTACACCCACTGCAGGGCAAAGGCCTCTCCCATGTCTCTCCAATTAACCCTATCCTTTGCCAGCTGCATCCACCCTTTGCCTGCAAACTTCTTAATCTCATCCGCCCATCTAACCTTCTGCCGCCCCCTGCTACGCTTACTTTCTCTTGGAACCCACTCCGTTACCCTTAAAGACCAGCGGTTATCTTGCCTTCGCATTACATGCCCTGCCCAAGCCCATTTCTTTCTCTTGATTTCGACTAGGATGTCATTAACCCGTGTTTGTTCCCTCACCCACTCTGCCCGCTTCCGATCTCTTAACGTTACACCTATCATTTTTCTTTCCATGGCTCGCTGCGTTGTCCTGAACTTAAGCTGAACTCTTTTCGTTAGCCTCCACGTTTCTGCCCCGTAGGTGAGTACCGGTAAGATTATGCTGTTGTACACTTTTCTCTTGAGGGAAATTGGTAAACTGCCACTCATGATCTGCGAGAATTTGCCATATGCGCTCCACCCCATTCTTATCCTTCTAGTTATCTCCCTCTCATGATCCGGATCAGCTGTCACTACCTGCCCTAAGTAGACGTATTCCGGCACCATTTCTAGGCTCTCGCTGCCAATTGTGAACTGTTGTTCCCTTGCTAGGCTGTTGAACATTACCTTGGTTTTCTGCATGTTAATTTTTAGACCCATCGATCTGCTCTGCCTGTCTAACTCGTTGATCATGATTTGCAGTTCACCTCCTGAGTGACTCAGCAAGGCAATGTCATCAGCAAATCTCAGATTATTTAGGTATTTTCCATTTATTCTTATTCCCAACTCTTCCAAATTCAGGCCTCGAAATACCTCCTGCAAACATGCGGTGAACAGCATTGGCGAGATCGTGTCTCCTTGCCTGACGCCCTTCCTTATTGGAATTTTATTGCTGACTTTATGGAGGACTATAGTAGCTGTGCAGTTTCTATATATATCT
>JARKHS020036777.1:87391-152648 GCA_030143305.2 Amblyomma americanum | reverse complement strand
ATAACGTACGGAACATGAAAGAGTCTGATTGATTAAAAGAATATGGTGACATAAACGCATGGAGAGCTATGGGCAGCACTATGGCACTTAGAAAATTTTGTAAACAAAGAAGGAAGAGAAGATTTCAATGAAAACTGAGCCGGTGATGTGTGAGCACCGGTAAAAGAAAATGTTTATCTGCCGGGTTACCTGGCCTACGACTTCTTACGTTGGAACCACTCGAAAGTTAAAAACATCACGAGAATCAAAATAAAATTGCAAAAACAACTCTTCATTTTTAGTTCCATAGTTTTTTCAGGTAACTTCACGATTTGTAGCATCAATAAAAATATAATCAGAAAAAAACCTATAGGGTGGCTTTTTTGCATAGGGAGTCACCTAGAGGAGAAGACAGCTTTACAAAAAGAGCTGGAGCGAGATACGAACGGTTTTTTTAGTCATAGGTTCCACAGACAGCCTCCCATTTATGGTGCTCTAGTTGTCGCAGACATTTCATGCATAGATTTTTATTAAAGTGCGAAAAAGCGAACGCAGGTAATGTCTTATTCCACGGAGGGAGGGTCGAACGTAGTTTTATCTGTAGCTTTTGCTCTTGCTGAATATACCAAAAGTGAGCAATGATGCCCTCAGTAAGCTTACTTTAAGACCTGTCAAATGAATGACTTTTTTTCCGAAACAGGTGTGGAAGCGGCTACTACAGTTCCACCAGGTTTATTGCCGACCGAAGCTCCTGACATAGGTGAGTCGGCGGTCAGCTACAGACGCGCTTGTTCGAGATGCTATACACATTCTGTTACACACGCATGCTCAACAAAGCGTTAGCTGAGCGCATGCGTTGACATGCACAAATGACTAAGCCCCGCGTGAGTTAGGACAAACTCTATTTATAAGCTTGAGATTGCGTTTACCAGCTTTGTTCCTGTCATTTGTGCCATTACAGTGTTTGTTTTCACTTTACCCTTTCGGTGTGATTTGTTACTGCTGTGGAGCTCGGTAAACTGTCACGGATACTGTTTTTTATGTATCAAGTAATAATGAAATTTAGATTTATTGAGAAAATTTTCTTCCACTAAAACTATCAGCACAAACCATCGTTAAAAGGGCGACACAGAAGAGAAGAATGAACGAAAAAAAAATCTACTCTTTCTAAATTTCAACGATTGCAGGAGCTCTATTTATGAAAAAAAAAAATACGTTAGTTATGGAAACAGCGCAATCCCTTAAATCAATATCAGCGCATCTTCGTAAATAATTTATGACCTTTTTGTGCCTCTTTCTTTCTTTTTTTTTCTCTCGCCACGACCAGGTTGCATGCATGATGGAAAGTTCTACGAAGACGGGGCACAGGTGCCCTCTACCGAGCCTTGCAAGCACTGCTACTGCATGCGTCATGAAGTGGTCTGCGCCGTACAGGACTGCAAAGCACCATCGGACGGATGCATAGCCATGCCAACTGAACCAGGGCACTGCTGTCCCATGCGATACGAATGCCGTGAGTGCTCCGAAAAACTCTCCTATGTGGACTTTTAGCAGATTGTCATCAGCGTCAACACGAAGCTTAAATTACGGCCCGTCAGTACAGCATTATTTATAGCGGGCTTGACTGGCGATAATAATAAAATTACGGTTTTGTTCAGAAAGTAACGCAATGAGTACCACCTCCAATTGCATGTGATAGAACAGGACGTTGCCGCGAAGAACATCGAGTTGGGCGGGGGTTCGTTTTCTTGATGCCTTACATGTACAGAGATTAAAAAAAACGTTGCCTTAAATATGAGCGGTAATACCCGTTCAAGTAATTACGTTATGCTTTGTCTGTGTTTGCGGCACAGTTAAATATTATTTCTTGGCCACCCACTTCGCCCCTTAAGTCGACATCAGCAAAATATTGGTCGCTTACCGTGCCCTCTATATATCGAACAGAACCCGCAAATATAGATATTGATAGCAGCTGCATGAAAAGTTGCAGGAAGGGCACAGCGCATCACACGAGGAAAGGAGGTTTAGCACGGCTAACCTCGTGTGAAAACAGGTCAGCGATTAACGACGCCTTTTGATAGTCATAAGAATCTCACGCAGGCTAACTGAAGCTATATTCGTACCGCAAGTAAGTATTGTTAGGTTTTCCAAACCCATGAGCCATAAACGCGATAAGTTATATCACCGAACGATCCGAGAGCATGAAATCGGTGTCATAATAGCCGGCATCATCATCCTCCCACTCGCGCACAGCATCCGACATGACCACGACACTGGGCCCTGAGACGACGAGCTTTGGGGCAACGACTCCTTCGACACTCGAAACTGTGGAGCCCAAGAGGGGTGTGCCGGGTGAGGGCGTGACGCCGACCGCTGCGACCACTACGGTTGTGCCTTACACCACGACCACAATGGCTGTTATGTTCCCATCGGGCGTACCAGGCGAAGGTACGTGACACCAAGCGGGCAATCAAGCATCAGTGCTCAGAATGCCCGAGAGGAACTGAAGAATTCTCGGCAGTTGTTTCCAGCGCTTCATTCTATGCCTCGCCGTCCTCAGTGACATCAGTTTCTTTTCAAGTGAAAACTAGGTGCCCCTGTGGGTTCGCGTAATTTCACTATAAGATAGAAGAAGGCATTCACTAGCGCATTACATAACCAATATGAGTTATGAGTAGCCAAGCATACTAGACGTTGTGGTACTTGAACCATGCTTGTCGCTCTTCCACTAGCACGGTAGTATGGCCGAGCGAAAAGTAACAATTAAGAAAACAACAAAACAACGAAAGTAAGGTGGAGCAGAATGAACAAAGAAAGAGGTGCGACTGCTTCAAATAGTAGTGTTTCCGGATTTATTTGATACAGGTGGTTTAAGAAACCAGGCGTAAATTCATTTTCTTTTGGATTGTAAAAAAATTAAAAGCAAGCTTTGCGAAGGGCATAAAAGAGAAAAGTTTTCCAAATAGAGCGTGCGCTTTCACAGGCGGTGCGTAATTGAAGGAAAAAGCAGACGCGCATGCGTATAGGGTTGGTTTCGGGGTCACTCAGTCGTGCTCCGTAAATGCACAAAGTCCGGCAGAACGTCACTTTTGTCGATGCGCCAGTCGGTGTTAATAACAGGTTCATACGTTAGACTGGACGCTTGGGCTCTTTACATTTTGATTTAGCCTCTCGCTGTCAGTCACGAGCCGTAAATGCCACCACGATGTTGTTTTCATTTTTTTTACGCTGTTTAGCTTAGACCGCTGCGTCAAAGATTTTTAACGTAAGCCTATGTACAGCCAGTACAGGAAGTCTCGGTGAATGTGGTCTTGTTCACACTATGTAATGTTTTACTTTTGTTGTTTTACTCTGCTGCAAGTTTAGTCGACTCAACGAACTCAAATTTCAATGGCGACGCACTTGAAGCCTCTCCTTTCTACTGAAGTAGTTGTTTATAGCAGCCAGTTGACTACCCTTTACTTTTTTGCCATATAAAACTTGAGGAACGACAAAATGGCGGAAACTATGTAACTCTACGTGTTCTCGTGGTTTAATTTCATATTTCGTTGCCATTGCAGGCCAGTGCCGTTTCGAAGGACGGATGTACAAGCCGGGAGACGAGATCTTCTCCGAGGACCCCTGCAACGTAAACTGCACGTGCGCCAACAGCATGGTCAGCTGCGACAAGATGATGTGCCACGAGCCAGAGGAGGACGTCAGCAGCTGCCGTGTCGAACATCCGGAGGGAGCCTGCTGCCCGCACTACGAGTGTCGTGAGTACCGATGGATCGATCCTCTGAGCAGTCACTGCGCGAATATTTATTCAAGACGTGCATTTCGAAAGAGAAAACAGCGCTGGTCACAGGTCGTTTCGTTTGTTCTACTGTCCATCTCTCTAGAGGATATTTACGAAAACTGCATCGGTATAAACAAAAAGGAGGCAAGGTTTCGGATCGTATTCCTCGCATTTTTGCGCCAAGCGTGTTCCGCTCGCGCCTTGAGCGCACATTTTAGGCTTCTGTGGGAAGTGTACTCACTTGCCTCAATGCATAAGAAAGCCCGTGCAGCCACCGATACTACTCACTGATAAGTGCCTCCGCATGTAAGGCTGAGTTTCTTATCATTGCTACACAAACACCCTCAACTCAAATTCTCAGTAGTAGTAAAAAATAAATATAGGAGAGAAAGAGAGAGAGAGAAAGACGAACGGAAAGGCAGGGAGGTTAACTAGGCAGCGCCCGGTGTGCTACCCTACACGTGGAAAGGAGAACGGAGGGAGAGATAGAAAGGGGAGAGAGCAAAGGGAGATGATCACTTTTGCACATGTCTGTTGGCCATTACTTGCAGGGCACACAGGGCACACACTGATAGTTCACAACCTTGCGCTCAGTCCTGAGTCCTTTAAGAACTTGAAAAGTGCCTTCAAAGCTGTCCTCTGCGATGAAGGCTTACTCCAAGGACCCAGAATCTTGACTTCAGTAAGGGGCCGAGGATCTAAACGGCGGAGTGTTGCGGCCAGGAGGGCATGCTCACGCTGAAACCGAGGGCAGTTACGAAGAAGGTGTGCTATTGTTTCGTCGCACCCACAGATCTCACACGCAGGAGATAAAAATAGGGAATAACTGAGGAACATACGAGCTTGCAACAAACGCGCTCTGCGCTGTGCCAGATACAGCAGGCAAATGAACGCGAAGAGGGAATCATTTACGCGAGCACGTGCAGTTATATGGGGCGGGAAGTGAAGTTTCGGCTGCTGCTTTCAAGAACTACTCCGTGGTATGAATGTGTGACGTCGCTCGACGCCGGAGAGACTAGCAATCAGCACTACGTCACTCGCAAGACAGGCACATTAGCAGTTCTTTTTTTGCTTAGCTGAGTACCGCATTAAGGGTTAAATGTGCGCCACCAAAGCGTTACTGCCTACCTAAAAACTTGCTTATTTTTCTGTTTCCTCAACAGCAACGACCGCTGCACCGGAAGTTACCACTGCCACTGCACCTACTTTCGGCGCGAAGGGTAAGTGTACTGCACATAGATTTTGCCAGTTTCGTTTTTATTTTGTACTTACGCGTCTCGACCGCGTTATACGCTTCGGTTTTGTCTTTCGTTCTTTTTCACTGAACTTCCTGTGCTGCTTTGCAGAGAGGACCGAGCCTTCAGTATCAGAGGCATCGACAGAAGCCTCGAGTACGACAGCCGAGGTTACCACGAAGCCATCAGTCACTGAGAAGACAACGCCTGAAACCACTGCCAAGTCAGAAGCAACCACTGAGCCCGTGACTCCTAGCAGCGAAGTGCCATCGACCGAGAAGCCAACCACTGCCGAAGGCCCACGCGAAGAAGAGGGACCACTGACCACAGAGGGAGCGACAACAGTGGCGACCACAGAAGGCGCTACGACGCCCAAGGAGGAGGAGACCTCGACGTCGCCCGCAATGACCTCTACTACCTCGGCCGAAGCCTCGACTGCTGCCGGTGAGACCACGACGCAGGAAGCAGAAGCCACGACAGCGCCGTCGGTGTCCTCTACGCCAGCGGAGACAGAAGGCACGACTGCACATGAGGCCAAAGAAACTACGCCAAAGATAACTGAAGAAACGCCAGAGACATCCGAGGCGACGACAATGCCGACTACAGCGGCTACGATGGCGGTTTCCAGCGAAACTCCTGAAGTCAGCACAGTGCCAAAAACTACGGAGTCGACAGAGGCCTCGACGACGCCTGCTCCTAGCACCGGTGTTACAGAAGAAGCCACCACGGCACACACTGAGGCATCAACGACGACAGTGGCTGTGAGCACAGCGACAGAAGCCGGTTCCACGACGCCTTCAGAAAAGGTCACCGAAGGAACAACGTCCCGGGAAGCAGAGACTACCACGGCCCCAGCCCTTTCCACAGAAGCATCAACTACACCGGCTCCTAGCACCGGTGTTACTGAAGAAACGTCAGCGGGACCAACGGAAGTGTCTACGACGACAGAAGCGGTCAGCACACCAACAAAACCCGAAGAAGCTACCACTCCTTCCCAAGCGGCCACAGAGGAAGCGACAACTCCGGCAGAGGAAGTCAGCACAGGGCCTTCTGTTTCCACGGAAGGAAGTACAGAGAAGCCTGCTGAAGGCACCACGGCTGAGCCAGCCGAAGAGGAAACTACTGTGTCTGAGCTCGGAAGAGAAGATACACCCAGGACGACTCCATTGTATCAGGCCAGCACAACCGCCGCGCCTGAAACGGCAGCAACCACGGAAGGTGTGACGCCCACGTCGCCAGAGGTTACAACTGCGCATGAAGCCACAGAGGGCACCACAAGTGAAGGTACCACGGTTGAGCAGGTCACATCTGCCAGTCCGGAAACTTCGGCTACAACAGAGCATGTTACCGAAGAAGGAACAAAGCCCGCGACGGAAGCAACGACGCCATCGGAAGGTGCCACGGAAGCTTCCTCCACTCCGGCTTCGACACCCGAGGTTACCACGCCGTCTGCAGCAACAGAGGGAGAAGTAACAACCGCGTCAGGAACGCCAGCTACCGAGGCCACCACAGCGTCTGCAACAACTAGTGAAGCGACGACAATACCAGGTACAGTTCGCGAAGCTGACACAACGCCTGGGGTATCAGAGAGCGAGAAACCGGAAACAGTGGCCACAGGCGAGCCTACGACTCCGCGTACAACCGAAGAGGCATCGACCACACCAGCTGTGTCGACGGAAGCCGCTTCTACACCGGAAAGCAGCACCCCTGGAGCCTCCACCACAGTGCCACCAGAAGTCAGCGAGGGCGTTACGGAACCATCAGAAGCAACAACTGCGGCAGAAGTAACAACGCCTACCGAGGTCGAGAGAACGACCACTCAAGCAACCGGAGAGACGCCCGCATCATCGCCAGCAACGGAAGGAGAGACGACAAGCGCGGCCACAGAGGGATCTACCACCGAAGCTGTTACCGGCCCCACGACGACAGAAAGTGCCACATCTGAAGCTACAACAGCATCGACGGGAACCACTCCACAAGCGGCTACCACGCATGAGCCTTCCGAAACAGAAGCAACATCCACGGAAACTCCGTACTTTACGACAGGTACCAGGGCTCCAGACGCTGGCAGAGATGAGGAGGCCCCCGTGACGACTCCAGTACCTCCAGAATACACGCCATCGCAGCCGACTGCGGAATCCACCACCGAGAAAGAGGAGGCATCGACTACACCGGCTGCTACGGAGGCAGCTTCTACGACCGAAACGTCTTCCTTCAAACCAGAGACTACGACCGGTGCCGCAACCACCACCGAAGCGCCTGCGACAACGGCGCCAGTGACTCCAAGCGACATCCTCACAACTCCAGGTACTGAGGCTTCAGAAGAACCCACGGCCGCGACGCCAGAGAGGGAACTGGGCATGGAGCCATCAACCGCTACGCCACCTGCGGAGACGTCGAGCACCACGGAAGGCACCACTCCGGTCTCGACAAAGGAAACGCCAATGCCTTCTTCGGAACTGCCGACCACTGGCGAAGAGACGACTCCCTCTGAGGCGACGACAGCTAAGCCAGAAGCTACAACAGAGGCGAGGACACCGCCAGCTTCCGTGGAGCCGACAAGCAAGCAACCAGCGCCAAAGACGTCTGAAGTGCCAGAAGAAATGGAAGCGGCCACGACAAGGCCCGTCGACGTGACGACCACTGCCGAGCCTGAGACGACGCCAGCGGCTCCGACGACGGAAAAGCCTAAGCCCAGCATCATCACTGAAGCTCCTGTCATTGGCACCACTGGATTTGAGACACTCGACCACAGGAAGGTGCCGACAACCACAACAGAGGAACCGTCTTCTACTCCGGAAACGACGCCAGAAGCAGGCACGACGCCAGAAGCAGGTACGACACCAGAGGCAGGTACGACACCAGAGGCAGGCACGACGCCAGAGGCAGGTACGACACCAGAGGCAGGCACGACGCCAGAGGCAGGCACGACACCAGAAGCAGGCACGACACCAGAGGCAGGCACGACGCCAGAGGCAGGCACTACGCCTGAATCAGCCACGACACCGGAGCAACCAGCTACTACACCGACCACAGGCAAGTGCAGATGTATTCGTACGCGCTATGTAGGTCCGTGATACGTGCTTTATTTTTTTTTCCACCACGAAAGATCGCGTAGGTGAGCGGAACATTGTGATTCTAAGATGCATAAAATAATTACGTCCAATTCGAACGAATACATTTTGCGTTTTCCAACCACATTAGGCCACCGAGTCACGAAAGGGATACGGCAACTGCGTCTTCGACACACTTGTGCAGCACTTCCCGTAGGTTTTTGTCGCAGTAACTGGGCCTTTTTATAACTGCGTTCTCTAAGATGTCCGAATGTGAACTACAAATGCCAAAGCTAACCAGTGGGTAGCAGTCATCGTGAACTTCGAACGTGTTTTGCTGCGTTGCGCATGTATGCCTGCAAATAAAGAAAAGGGAAACCAAGGCTCCATACTGTTGTTTTTTATGCTTCAGTAACCGGTCGTTCCTTTATGTATAAATTTTTGGTGCTACTGCACATCGTGCTAATTTACGAGAGTGCGCCAATTTACTTTCCTCGCAGCTCTGCCTTCGAGCACTGAGCCACCGGTATCGGCAACAACACCAGCTGAGCCAGCTGTATCGACGACCAAGGAAGAAACTGTTGGCCGGGAGGACAAACCAACTTCCGAAGAGCCTGAGGAACCTGAACCGGAGGAGGAACCTGGTATGTGCCTTTCAATTCGCCAAGAATGTTTTCGGTAATTCTTAACCAAATGGACAGCGAAGCCTTCGCCGATGCATCTGGAGAATATGACAAGCACTCATGATACAGTCATTATCACCGAGATGGGACAAACCATCTAATCTTGTGAAGATAACGGTGATGAGATATACTCTATATAATAATTTCGGCTGAGAGCCACGCCGCACGAGCAGGAGAATGTATCCGTTAGCAGCTGGACGTCAGACATTACTGGCTTGAACCACTGAATTTACCTGCTCAAGCATCACTCAGTGACTCTTTATCTTGAGTGAATCAATTCAAGTAGTCATTGAAACAGGGCGTTCAAAAAGCCTTTTCAGGGTGCTTTCCCAACACTTGGACAGAAGCTACAGCCAACTGAAAAAAAATTCCAACACTATGCTTACTAGAACATGGACCAAAATTAGGCGCCATTTTTCTGTTGCACAGTCATTTTGTGAAAACGAAAGCACGTATCGGCACCCTCTCCCAAAACTATTTTGTCTTGTATTCCTTTCCATTTTGCTTCCAAATTATTTTCTGAAAAATTATGGGGTAGCATGCAGTCAAGCCTGCAGGCTCACTGCACTGAAGCTTGTGAAGCGTCGATAATTATAACTGGATCAAAGCAAACAAAAATATTTCTAAGCACACACTCTTCTTTACTTTCTATGTTTTCCGTCGACAGCCCTTGTTAGTGCATCACACATCAGAAGTGAAGCACTAATCTTTTTATATTGTTCTATAAGTTCACTACTAAATACCCAACTACCACCAGCTACTGCCACTTTCAGAATTTATCTCCTCTATGTGCAGACTGTACTCACCAAGGACAGACATTCAAATTTGGCGACGAAGTTCCACCTCCGGATGCCTGCAAATATTGCCGCTGCTTCGACGGGGAAGTCATCTGTGCCGAGAAAGTGTGCCTCCCGCCGGCTCCCACTTGTGTTCCTGGACCAATACCAGATGGAGAATGTTGCCCGGAAATGTACAATTGCGGTGCGTACGACCAAAATTACACCAAGACGAAGCGTTAGTTTACTCATGAACGTTTTTTTTGAACTCTATTGAAGCACTGTCACACATAAGTAACATATACTGTATAGTATTTTTCCGGCTGTGTTTGTAATGCTTGAAAAATAGGTCTCTGACCTCACTTTGTGTAACAAAAATACCTTGTGCTACGGCGCTCAATGGCCAAAGCTGCCCATACGACATTAAGTTTCATCATCTTCATATAGTTAGAATCCAATGCCATTGCAGCGCCTCAGTATTTAATGAACTAAGGCAAAATTTGATCATATCACGTGCAACATGTGGTATTACTCATTACTGAGAACTGGCAGTTTATGTGAAAAGTATTATCTGTCGTGTTTCTGTCCTCTTTCTTAAGATAGGCAGGTAATTTTCATAAGAAAAGCCTCGCAAGAATAGCCATCTTGTGGTATAAAAAAAGCCGCCGTATGGAGATTTCACTGATGGGCACTTCTACGCAAATCGTCCATTTACTCATTTCTCCCCGTAGCTGCCAGCATTGGGTTCATAAATACTGTGCTAGATAAATGAACTTTGATTTTTATTTCTTGCAGACGGCGAAGAAATGCCTGGTACCACGCAGCTTCCGACAATTGTGCCATCTAGCAAGAGGACTGAACCACCGACAGCAGAGCCGACAGGCACTACCCCGGCAGTGAGCGCGACATCAACTGAGGGCACGTCACCAGCTTCTACTGAGCTGGGCACCGAGCCCAGCGTCACGCAGCCACCGTCAACGACGTCAGCTGGCCAGTCGACAACCGTCGAAACGTCAACAGAGCCTGAAGCAGAGGGCAGAAAGAAGCCGCCGTCCACGGAAAAACCAGAGGAAGTGACGACAGGTTCTACAGAAGCACCGACCGAGGGCACGTCGGCAGCGACAACGCCTTCAGCGACCGAGCCAACCGAGGGTTCCACGGCTCCTTCGTTGTCAACCGAAGCTTCAGAAGCGACACCAGGGGAAACCAGCGCTACGACTGAGCCGCCTGCTGCAACGTCTGAGACAACTGCAAGTGGCGAAACGTCTGGTTCGACTGAAGTCTCTACACCTGAATCAACTACGCCATCAGAAGCAGCCAGCTCCACTGGTACTGTCAGCGAAGAAACTACTCCAGGCGTTACAACACCTTCTGTCACAACAGAGGCAGCATCAACACCTGAGACCACTCCCGGAGCGTCAACTCCCGCAGCTAGCGCCACTCCAGGAGAGACACCAGAGACAGGTACACCGGAAGTAACTACACCAAGTGCAGTAACATATGCAGGAACGAGTACCGAAGGAACGACTCCAGCCGAAACTGGCCCGACAAGTGCTACACCAGAAGCAAGCACTCCAGAAACTACACCTAGCAGCTCCACACCAGAAGCCACTACGCCCGAAGTTACCACACAATCTGTAACCTCATCAGAGGCTACCACTCCTGAAGGCAGCACTTCTGAAGCCAGCACGCCGGAAGTAACCACGCCACCTGCAACCTCCTCAGAGGCTACCACCCCTGAAAGCAGCACTCCTGAAGCCAGCACGCTGGGAGTAACCACACCACCTGCGACCTCCCCGGAGGCTACTACCTCTGAAGGCAGCACACCAGAGGCCAGCACACCAGAACCTAGTACACCGGAAGTTAGCACGTCGGAAGTAACAACTCCTGAATCGATAACTACTGAGGCTACTACACCAGAATCTAGCACTCCAGAATCAAGCACGCCCGAATCCAGTACTCCTGAAGCTAGTACACCAGAATTGAGCACTCCAGAATCCAGCACACCGGAATCCAGTACCCCTGAAGCTAGCACGGCAGAATCTAGCACCCCTGTAGTAAGTACTCCGGAAGCCAGCACACCTGAGTCTAGCACTGCCGAAGTCACGACGCCTGAAATGTCCACTCCTGAATCCAGTACACCTGAGCCTAGCACCCCTGTGGCCACCACTCCTGGTGTAACTACGCCTGCTCCAACATCTCCCGAGGCTAGCACAGTCGAATCAAGTACTCCTGTCGCTACTACACCTGCTCTCACGCCAGAATCGAGTACACCTGAGGTCAGCACTCCACCTGCAACATCCTCGGAAGCCACTACGCCAGAAGCCAGCACCCCTGGTGTCACCACTCCAGCGCCAACGTCTCCCGAAGTCACTACGCCCGAGGCCAGCACTCCTAGTGCCACTACTCCTGCTGCCGAATCCACGGAAGGCACAACGCCAGAAGTCACTACGCCTGTGGCGGCCACTGGGCCTACAACCTCTCCAGAAGGTACTACCCCAGAAGCCAGCACCCGCGCAGAGACGACTCCAGCTGTCACTGAAGGTACTACACCTGAGGAAAGCACTTCTAGTGAGACCACGCCGAGTGCAACCACGCCAGAAGTCAGTACGCCAGAAGCAAGTACACCAGGCGCTACTTCTCCAGAAGCCTCAACTCCAGAAGCCACAACACCGGAAGTGACCACTCCCGCTGCAACTTCGTCAGAAGGCACTACGCCGGAATCTACTACTTCTGGGGCTACCACTCCGGCGCCATCTACAGAAGGCACAACACCAGAAGGCAGCACAGCGGCGACGACGTCTCCGGAAGGTACTACGCAGGAAGCAACCACTCCTGGTGCAACCTCTCCAGAGGGAACCACTGCAGAGGCAAGCACCCCTGGTGCCACCACTCCAGCTTCAACAACTTCCGAAGGTACAACTCCTGAAGCTAGCACACCTACTGGTGCATCTACTCTTGCTGCAACATCTCCAGAAGCCTCAACGCCTGAAAGTAGCACCCCAGGCACCACCATGTCTGCCGAAACTACTCCGAGCGTATCAACACCAGAGGCTACCACAGCGGAGTCGACCACGCCTGCGGAAACTAGTGCGACAACGCCGGAAGCAACGACGCCTTCTGTCACTGCTTCTGAAGAGCCTACTTCTCCAGCCACACTGTACGAATCGACAACAGCAACACCCGAAGAGTCTAGTTCTGTGCCTTCTACTCCTGAAGTGTCTACTCCGGAGGTATCTACTCCTGAGGCGTCTACTCCTGAGGTTTCTACTCCGGGGGCGTCTACGCCAGAGGTGTCCACCCCTGAAGTGTCTACTCCTGAAGTATCTACTCCTGAGGTGTCTACTCCAGAGGTGTCTACTCCTGAGACATCCGCTGCCACAACACCCGAAGCTTCTACCACTCCTGCCACGACTCCTGCTGCTTCGACGACTGAAGCCGTCACTGAGGCCTCTAGTCCGGAAGTCACCACACCAACAGGAACAGCAGCTGCCACAACGCTAGAGGCCAGAACCTCCGGTTTGACAGAAACAACCCGTGAGAGCACGACGCCAGCTACATCTGAAGCGACAACGCCAAGTTCTGAAGCAACAACGCCTGCATCAACCGTTTCTGCAGAAGTGACAACGCCATCAGTGACGGAAGAGACCAAGGAATCGACGACCGCTTCCGCGCCAACTACTCCAGCGGAGACATCGGAGACAACGGGCGCCAGCACACCATCTAGCGAGGCAACCGAAGCGAGTACATCTGGAGCAACAGAAGAAACCTCAGAGGCATCAACGCCAGCTTCTACAGAAGCAACAACGCCTGGAACGACTGAGGCGGCCTCCACTCCTACGACGGCCGTTTCAGAACCTTCTACGCCTGCAACAACCGAAGGCACAGAAGAGCCCAAGACGCCTTCCTCTACAGAGGCCACGGAAGGAACCAGCCCGACTGAGATGCGAGACGCGGCTACTACGGAAGGCGCAACGACGCCATCAGAGGCCACGACAAAGGCAGAAAGCGAGGGAACGACGCCAAGCGAGGCGGCATCTACTGAGGGTTCGACCACACCCGCCACTCCCGCCTCGACAACGGAGGGAGCCACAGAAGAGACCAAGGAAGCGACCACCGGACCGGCGAGCGAACCTACGGAGGCGAGTACTTCGGCTACATCGCCGGAAGCCACCACGGAGGCCAGCACGCCTTCATCGACGACGGCCGGGCCCGAGTCAACCTCAGCAGAGACGCCAGTCACAGAGGCTTCCACGCCTGCCTCCACAGCGACGAGCCCAGAAGCAACCACTGCAGAAACGAAGGCGGAGTCGACTCCTGCAGTGTCTACAGCATCTGTACCTGCAGAGACCTCGACGTCTCCAGCTCCGGAGGCTACCACAGAATCAGAGGAGGAGTTTCCAACAGGTGCCTACTTTAACCCTTTATAAGGCGCAAGCTGTATGCATATTTAACGTGAATATGTTATATGGTAAAATCGTGCTCAGAGTGACTCTGGAAATTAAATTACACCACATTCGAGCTGTTTCGGCCAGTAAATTTCAAGAAAAAAGGGACATACATTTATACCAATAAATTCGTAAAGAAACCTGAAATTTGGTACGTATGCGTACGCCAGTCTTTTCGACGTAAAAGAAAACTTACATTGAAATTGAAAATAGCATCAAAAAGTGTTATATAAACGAGGCAGTTGACTAACAGAAAACACTCAAAAGCTCAACAGTTAGAAAAAAAAATCCGACCATAATCGACTGCGTTGTATTGCGCACCCGCGCTTGTAAAACCAGACAGAACATCATGGAGTCCTGTTAGCGAAAGACGAAAATACGCTGAACGGTTTGTTCAACAGGCAAAAATATTCAACAGGCAAAAATGAGATAGGTTTGTGCACCATTGTCCCTTTGTCGGCACTTGCAGCGAATGGAACTACATGTGTCCCGCTCTCCGACAAAGCGTTAACGCTTGCTTTGCCACGGCAGGTAGTCACTGTCAGCCATCTTCTCGTTTTGATGTAGGTTGTCACTGATTCTAGGGAAACCATTACTTTTCTGGACAATTTCATTAAAAAAAATTACAACTTCGTGCGTGTCCGCTAAGCTCCGAAAAACAGCTTTTCTGCGTGTGCAATCTTTCGCATCAATTCGTATCGTTTTTCATTTTCGCGGCAAAAAGCTTCCTAAAACGAATCACAGGTCAAACAATTATAACCGTTGGTATGCTCCGATATCAGCTGCTTACATCAATCGTTTCGATGTGGGTATACACTCGGAACAAAAAACGTGGTACGTAATGAAGTACACACTGCTTCTGAAATACCTGAAAATAGTTTATCATCAAACAGGAATAATAACATCATTGTTTTTCTTATGCTGAACTGCTCAGGGCCCCTCTTATAAAACAACGCAAGCATTTTCGTTCTCTCGTCTCTTGCTGGTGTTCCCCACAGAGTGTGACGTAGACGGCAAACTGTACAAGGAGGGCGACCAAGTTCCGGACGGCAACCCTTGCCACTTCTGCAACTGCCTCGAAGGAGAAGTCATCTGCGCCGAGAGGATCTGCCAGCCTCCCGGACCGGAGTGCAAACCTCTGCCCAAAGACCCGGCACAGTGCTGTCCGGATTACGACTGCGGTAAGCCGCGCATCTTTTTAAACGGGCTCATCGCGCATAACACCCCTCTTATTGTTTCTGTAGCGATAGCTACATTATGGTAGCATTTCGAGCCTTCAGCGTGGCGGCGCCGCCACGCTGTCACGTGGTTGGTCACGTGGTGCGGAGCAGCTGCTGGCGGCGCGGCGCCGTGGCTGAACACGTGGTTGGTCACGTGACCAAGTTCCACTCGGCCAGCTGTAGCTATCGCGTCACTCCAGGTTTAACCAGAGCTAAACCACCGCCATTTTTTTTCTTCAACTATGAACGTCGTACACGCTTACTGTCGCGGCGTAAATAAAGCTTTAGTTAGTATAGGTCTGAGCAGTACTCGCCTTTATCGTTCGAGGACGTTTAATACCGTTTACCTGCTCGAGACTACACTCCAACTGCAGCACTGCAACAATCGAAGTTAAGTTTCTAGCTCAATTGCCAATGGTTTACATAAAAAAGTGCGCTGGCCGAACACATGTAGGACTGGTTGCGATGTGAGAATGTTTTGGAAGCTTGCCGTAGTCGCGTTTGCAAAGCCTGGTCCCTGCTGCAGAAGGCGTCACGACCCCGGCAGCCGTGTCTACTGTGGAAGGACGCAAGAAGCCTTCCGAAACGACTGCGCCTCCAAGTGTAACCACTCCGGCAGTGACCGCGCCCTCTACAACAAAGGCGGAAGGAGAGGAGGAAGAAGTACCAAAACGTAAGTATACAACAACAATAACAACAGCAGCAGCACCAGCACCAGCAGCAACATTCTATTTGAAATAAGAAGAGCTACACCAATACAAACGGACGCAAACTGCGTAACGGCTCACTTGGCTACACCCGCGCAAGCCCTTGATTCAATAGACCTCCGATGGAGTTGCACAGCTACTTTCGCATCCCGCAAAGATAGGGCTGTGGCTCTACAGGGCAAATTTCGAGGTAGATCCGATGTGCTCTACACGGACGCTGCCGAATACGATCGCAAGGCAGCACACACAGCGTTAGTGGTCCGTGAGAGTGGAGACTTGGTCTCGTGCTGTACCATTAAAAATACAAGTGCAACTGAGGCAGAAGAAGTTGCCATTGCTCTAGAATAATACAAAACTGTACAAGGGTGATAGTGACTCTGAGGCAGCCATTAAAAATTATGATATGGGCAGAATCTCTGCGGAAGCCGCCAAAATTATGAGAGAAAGGCAAGTACCACCAGAGCTAATCTTACTGATCGGTTCCCCGGCTCATCAGGGCCTGTGGGGGAACGAAAAGGCGCACGCGATCGCCCGAGGGCTCACTTTCCGGTCGATCGGCGCTGACGCACCACCTCCACGCGAGGAACACCTCCCTTCGGGTGACGAACTCACAACATTTCATGAAATAGTTTCTCATTGTAAGCTCTGTCGTAAGACCTATCCAGCAGCAGATAAACAGCTCAGTAGGAAAGAGGAAACCGTGTGGAGGAAACTGCAAACCGGGGTGTTTCCAAACCCTCAACTGTCCAGTAAATGGCATCCAGAAGTCTAATCCTAGATTTGCGCACTGCAATAGTATTGCAGATCTAGTCCACATGGTCTGGACCTGCCCTTTCTACAACGACCCGAATAGAAATGTACAATCCTGGGAGACCTTATTGCTTAACCACGAATCAGGGGAACAACGCAAAGTCATCGGTCTCGCCCTGACCGCCGCCGAGTCCCAAAGGATTCCGGCCGACGGTGAGGGGAGTGAATGGGGGTTTAGGCTATAGCCTTCTCTCCGTCATTTTTGAAGGGTGCAAATTAAAGTTATTTCTCTCTCTCTCTCTCTCGCATCCCGCAGAGGTTACTGACGCATCTAAAGTGATCGTTACAATTATAACAGTAGAACTGCGCACAAAACAGATCCATGGCACAAGTCTGCGTGAAGTGCATATTTGAGTATCTTGCGTCATTGCATAAACACAAGATCAACGGAAATATTGAAACGTGCTACTAGCGCAACGCATGTCCGAGGAATGTGTTTCTGTTGCTTTACGAGACCGAGACGTAGGCTTTACACTTGCAACAATTTTAGTGAAGGTATACATACGCGCTTTTGCAATTATCATACAAGGAAAAGTAGAAACTGAATTCGCTTACGTTACATACGTTTGTGTCGGCTGCTGTCAGCGGCAGTCTCTGTCGTTAGTAGTGCTCTTTCTAGTCGAGCTTGATGTCGGTAGACGATTGGTGAAGTTCAAGTTCACCTTAATTTTGAGCGTTCGCATCGCGAAGTAAAATTGAAGTAAAGGGCAGGATCTGTAAGCTAGTATCTGCCGTGACTAATGCTGTTTTATGAAGAACCCAACAGCGCTAAACGTATCGATGCAGCCGTTAAATTTACTGCAATCTAATACGTAACTAAGATCATATTAACAAGCTTGACAAAAAAAGAACTAAGAAGCACTAGCATTGCACGGTACTTTGGTGGCCTTGCGTGTGAAGACAAATAGGATGCCGAAGAGAGCGATTAAAACGCTAAAAAATGAAGAGGGTACTGAGCGCCGCTGCATGATATAATGGACTGTGGTGTACAAGTAAGGTGCGTGTTAATTCTTTAACAAACTGGATAACAAAAGAAATACAAAGTGTCATCATCATCATCATCGCACTGACGATGATGATGATGATGACACTTCGTCATGCTGAAAGAAAAAACGGAATAGCTGACACACAACAGGGCAGCATTAACGAACAACAACGCTCTAGTCGTACTGCTTCAGGTTTTGTTTTTTCCCCAAGACATCACGCCATGTATTCATCCTCCGCATCAGTCTGAATGAAGTGCTCCGTTCAACCTTAAGATACCTTGCTGATTGCTGGTCATGTTATAATATTATATCTTCTTCATTAGGCTCTTATCTTGCAAGGCAAGCCTTATCAAGTGCTCATTGCGTGTACGCAGAGCTTAAGCTTGGAATCTATCAGCACCGGAATTGGTCCGCCGCAAGAGTGCGGTTGGTTTTAGGGCATTTGCCCTGTAGATGTGTTACAAAACGAACACGCGGAATGTTGCGATTCTCGTAATCCGTTGCAGACATCAAAAAGCTTCTCGTCTGCGCTTCCATTCTAGTCGCAGCTTTCGTTCAAGATTTCGCTTGATGCCGCCGAACATGAATGCGCTGTAGCATACTCAAGTATCTGCAATTGCCAGACCTGTGACCAGTTGGAACAAACTCACTTAAAACAACAGTAAATTTAAACTGAACAACAAAAGAAATATGCATCGCAGTAAGTGTTCTCCTAGAAGAATACGGTTTGTGTTTATCCTTCAACTAACAAGAAGCTGTAGCACGAAGAAAGGCGGCTAGAGCGACACATAGGACGCAGCGTGCACCCGTTCCGTCGGGTCAATCTTTGGGCTGCAGTTTCTTAGCCTTATGAATAGATATGCTGAACTAGAAGCTTCATCCGTCAACTGCTTCGTTGCCTTTTCCCCAGCTTGCAATGTCCAAGGCACCACGGTGGAACACGGCCAGGTGATTCAGACCGCCAACCCGTGCACATTCTGCAAGTGCACATTCGGCGAGATGGTCTGCGCCGAGCGCATTTGCGAGGAGCCTCCCCGCCCGGGCTGCAAGCCGACAGGTGTCAAACCAGAACAGTGCTGCGCCGAAGCATACATCTGCCGTAAGTGTACTTTTGGCGTGACGTGACGTAACGCGACGTGACGCGACTTTGCTCATTAACAACATTAGACTCGTCCTAAATAGGTACACCTCTTCTTGACTCTGTCCGGGCGTTTTTCTGTCTTTCTACTCTCTCTCTCTCTTTCTCTTTTTCCTCTCTATTTCCTCGTATCTCCTTGTACTGCTATCGATGGCTGAACAGGCCTGACCACCCTCTTCCATGAAAACCATCTCGTCCTTTCTGCTTCTTTTCCATTTCTGTTCATTCTCCTGCATTTTTCTTTTCATCATGCTCAGTGACAAGCCGTACCTTTATTAAACGGGCCGATCTCTAAGCTGTTCTACAGCTTTCTCTTCTTCCACTTCTCTCTCTAAACATTAGCTATTGCGATTTATTGTCATTTTTATTTATTTCTTTTTTTTTGCCAAACAGCGGCGTAACATGTAGAAAATAAAGCGGCGCTAAAGCGCGTTGTAATGTGGCATCTTATATAGAATTAGGTAAGGACAGCTTGACTATAAATGGTTGCTTGGAGATTGTTTCGTTCCTCACCGCATTGTTGTGCGAGATTAGTTTACGTAATTCGCTCGCACTCATTTCGTGATTCCTGAACAGACTTCGTTCCACACCGATAACTGAAGGACGAGCGTACTTAAGTTATCGCTTTTCTTCAAGATGTAATTGTATGTGTTGAAAAAGCTATGCTTTGCCGCAAGTTGCATACGATTGTAAAGTTAAACAACTTTTCTGACTTGAAAAATGTGCTGCCTTTGACCAGTTATCCAAAAAACGGGCCTGCAAAAGGAATCCGTGAGGCGGTTGGATGAACGAAGTATTGATTATATTGTGGGATTAGGTTGTGTATACATACTTTCGGAATTCGAACGCCAACAACTAGAATATCAATTGGAGTCCTTGACCTTCTATTTGTTGTAATTTTGTGCAGCGTCTGACGAGGAAGGTCGAGAAGAGATGGTGACGCAGAAGCCATCTGTGTTCAAGTTTACCACGATCAGCCCGACAACCGTCGATCTCACGAAGATATTCGGCCCCAACGCCACCACGACACCCATCCCAGCCACGACGGTGACGCCTTTCGTCGTAGACATTGTGACCAAGCCTCCGGGAACGCAGCCTCCGGTACACGATCTCTCCACGGGCGAACCGGAATCCACAACGCCGCCAGTCACGTCGACGAAGGCGGCCGAAGAGACGGGAGTCACGGAAACGACGACGGCATCGGCCACAACCGCTGCTCCCGAAGCCACTAGTCAACCGTCGGAAGCCACTAGTCCCACTACCGAGGCTCCGGAAGCGACAAACGCCACTACAACCACTGCCATGCTCACTACCAAGCCACTCGTACACTTCACCACAACCACAGAAGCCTCAACAGCGGAATCTACCACGGAGCCCGAAGAGTCCCGGGAAGATAAGACGACACCTCAGGCAGCCACAACGACGGAGGAACCGGTCGAAGGCAAGAAGGGAGAGCCGCCGACAACTGAGTCGCCCTCGCTGCTCACCACCATCGTGGAGTTCTTCACAGGAAGCGCGTCTACGACGCAGGCGCCGGAAGTGAACGCCACCACACCGTCAGAGCCGCCCAGCGTCACCACGACGACACTTAAGCCAGTGGAAGAAACGGAGAAGCCAGCGGAGACGGCTGCGACCGCGGGAGCCGCGACGGAGCCAACGAAACCGGCTCCAGAAAGCACGCCGGCTCCGGAAGTGACGACGCCGGGATTAACAACTACGGAGGTGCCGGAGACTCCTCGGGAGGAAGCAACGACGCCTACATCGGTTACGGAAGGTAAGCTCAGTGCATATATGCTTTAGATTTCCTGAGCCAGCTCGATGGAATGAATTGCGACTTTGTCACAAGGCGCATACTTAAAGAACCCATCTGTGACAATGCCAAGCACCCTCGCCTGAACGTACATTTAGTATGGTGAGCCAGGTTACTTGGGCTGATCTGAATGCAATTTTAATCGGCGTAATTTATTTGCTAAACTGATTCATAAGTATTTCTGGTTCTGCGAAGCTGATTTTACTTCTAGCTTCTATTGTCTAGAATAAGTAAGCAGCCTTCAGAAATAGAAAAGTTTCAAGCTATACACTGACTTCGGAAATGAAAGCAGAGCATAAGAAAGCACAACACCTGACATTTCTGATGCACAGGAATCATGCAGCTGCTTTATGTCATATTTTCCACATCCAAGGGTCACTTTACCACGCTTTCATATACTTAACAGCCGTAGGTGCCATATTTTGTAAGCGCTGCCAAGTTCAGTTCCGTCATCGTGACTTTCTAAGGTCTACGGTGGGCGTAGTTATCAGGGCGGACATTGCAAAGTAACGTCCACATAAACCATGCGCCTTAGGGTTTTTTACTATCAATAACCAGTAAGTTACATTTGTGTGGTATTGATCACATACTTTTTTTCTTTTTTGCAGAACCAGAGTCAACAACTACAGAAGGAGCAATCATAATAGAGGAAGGATGTGAGTATTTCAGCGACAGCCTTGTGTTTTTTGCGATAAGAATGTGACTTTTAGCAGAAAAGGTAGACCTAGCGTTGATTGCATCATTGGCAGTGTGTTTCCAGTAGCTTGAAAAAGTAATGATTACTCAGCCATTGATGTTCGCGTATACCTTCACAGTAGACACCGCTTCGATGTCAGCGGCGCCTGTTGAGTCGGCTTCTTCACACATAGAGTTCTGGTGCAGTGAAGCAACATTCCCGTGCGCCTATAGGGTGTGTGGAATATCGCAGGATGTGGGTATTTCCGCGGCAGATTCGTGTTTTAGTGCGAAAAGTACATGCCCTTAAGCAGGAAAGTTAGACCGAGCGTTGACTACATCATTGACAGTAGTTTTCCAGCAGCTTTAAAAAAGGTAGTGATCACTCAACCATTGATATTCACATATATCCTCACAGTAGACACCGCTTCGATGTCAGCGGCGCCTGTTGAGTCGGCTTCTTCACACCTAGAGTTTTGGTGCAGTGAAGCAACATTCCCGTGCGCCTATAGGGTGTGTGGAATATCGCAGGATGTGGGTATTTCCGCGGCAGATTCGTGTTTTAGTGCGATAAGTACATGCCCTTAAGCAGGAAAGTTAGACCGAGCGTTGACTTCATCATTGACAGTAGTTTTCCAGCAGCTTTAAAAAAGGTACTGATCACTCAACCATTGATATTCACATATATCCTCACAGTAGACACCGCTTCGATGTCAGCGGCGCCTGTTGAGTCGGCTTTTTCACACAAAGGGTATTAGTGCAGTGAAGCTACATTCCCGTGCGCCTGATTAGGGTGTGTGCAATATCGCGCTTTGAACAGTTTTTCCTCTTACGCTGCTCGGCACCTCATCATGATTTGAGTGTGCTGGCACTCACGTGATCATGGCCAGAGGATACAGCAAGCCCAGTGGCACCTTCAGCATGCTCTAACTTAACCTGGCGCCATTGTGCTCCTTCCCAAGTGCCCCGAAATCAGAGACGCAGCTAAGTAGCATATTCGGCGCCGTCCATCCTTGTATTGAACAGCCACTCGTAGTTATTTGTTTAAAAGCAGTCTCTAATAGCATTACCATATTATAAATGAGGCGATTTGTGCAAAAACAGCTGTCACTTTTTATGTTTTGGTCATTATAAGCAGCTTCTATTTTTTCTCCGCCGTTTCGTCACATGTAAATACGTGTATTAGTTCCCAGGCGGTCTTTGTTCGCGTGATCACTGTCTCCGTATCGCAGACGGAACGTCTCGTTGACTGTCGCATTTCTTTTTCCGCGCACACAGCGTGCATCTTCGACGCCAAGGTGTACCAGTCGGCCGAGCAGATCCCGCGGCCAGACCCGTGCGACTTCTGCTTCTGCTTCCGCGGGGATATCATCTGCCTGCAGCAGACCTGCCCACCGCCAATCCCGCAGTGCTTCGAGACGCCCATCAGCGGCTTCTGCTGTCCGCGATACGAGTGCCGTGAGTAGACCGCCGCGTTATTGCACGCACTCTCTGGTAGCGCGAGCTTGCACACTTGAAGCAGTAATGCGTCGCTATGTCTCGCACGTGGCGGAGAAGCCAGAAGAACGAACAACATAGATATTACAAACGTAGTAGGCGTTCTTCGATGGCAAATAAAAAGTAAATAGCGCGAGGTAACCTTCACTAATCACATCTGGAAGACTAAGGGTAGACTCGTGGAAGAAGCTACGACAGCACAGCTTCGAATACTGCCACCATGATGTACTTGGTATGATTGGTGACATTACCCAGTAGCAGACGCGTAGAGGAAAGGAGAGTGCGAAGGTAGGTTCCTCTACTCGGGCTGACGTTAATAAATATGCAATGAATCCCGCTTGTTCTTCAGAAAAAAAAAGACTTGAAATTAATCACACAATGACCCAGCGTTATGTTTCATTGTACAGAAAGAAGGTGAAAAGTTTAGTGATGCTCGTAGCTTCCCGTAAATTTGTTCCCTGACAAAGAAGCAAAAGAGCCTGCTCAGAAAGCTCTACTCATTAAAGCACGTAGCTAAGTTTTTCTCCCTGCTCGTACGTTTCCCTGGTGTCGTTGGGTTAACTAATTCCTCTTTTACTTCTAACCTACTTCCGACCCTCAGTTAGGCCCTCGAATAGGCCAGTCGAAACATTTCCACCTGCGCGCTAGCTTCTTAAAACCAATTTCTTTCCACCCTTTCGCTTACGTTAGGCTTTATGTCGGAAGACACGGTAGGTTAATTTTCGTTTCGCTCTCTCCGCAGCTGTCCACATGACAATGAAGAATGTAAGCGTTACGACAACGACCACGACCACGACAACGACACCAGCTCCGAGGTTCGGGCAGCAAGTGCTCGAGGCCTCTATGGAAGTCAAAGGTAACGAAACAAGCATCTAATTTAAACTGGACTTTATGCTACCCCTGACACGTATCCACATGTGCAACTGTTACCTAAGACATAAAATATTGACCCAGCAGCACCCTTCCCGCTGGCATCAATATACTTGGCCCATTCCATCACTTGGCAGTGTCATGCTTTTGTCGTTTTTCAGAGGGCGACGAACAAAAAGGCAGCATGCACAGTTAAAGGGAGTTGTGTCAGATTTCGCATACAAGACTTTCCGTGCGTTTATAACAGTACAAGGTCATGCTAAGGGAGCTTAAAGATATAGTCTGTTTTGTTGATATGGTTCGTTAAATCAGAAACAACACAAATAAGAATATAAATGAAGGAAGGTCGCAGTCTATAATACCGCAGAAAAAAAACACGAAAATATTATCACCAGTCGCGAGAATTTCTCTATCAAGTTATCAAACGAGGAATTCTTTGAAATCTGAGCGGCGCAGAAATTGCGGAATGACGTACGCCATATTTAGGCTTACATAGGTTTATTATATGCATATATAAAGTCTTAAAACAACCAAGAAACTGTTCTAAGATAGGTGCAATATAACCATTTAGTCGCCTCAAGATTTTCGTCCACTGCTCGTGGTCACAGCGACACAGTACTTCCGCTTAATCTTTGATTTCGTCTGCCTCTTCAAAGTGCGGCCTTTACTGATCGCCGGCAATTAACTCTATTATATCTTGAAAACAACTACCACATGCAGATCTAAAATCTCGAATCAAATAGCAGCACGAGAACTTTTCACAGACACTGTAGTGCTCGTATTTCACAACTTGTACGGCATCGCCGCCCAGTTCACAGTAGCACATCATGCGAGTCCGCCTTAAGAAACACCCCAGCCTCAAAGGGAACAAAGTAGGAGTATCTGCAGCATATAACCCTCATGCCCAGCGGTCAGTCCATGCGGAGAGTGCATGCAAGCAGCCTTGATCAAACAGTTTGGTCTTCGAGCGACGATCGTTGAATACGGGCCCCAACCACCGAGTCAGCGTCTCGCAGATAGACATGCCTTCCATAGCTCTTTCCTAACCACGTGCTTTCACCGCTCGTGGCTTGTGCAGGCTGCGACGTCAACGGCAGCTTCTACCAGGTGGGCCAGGTGGTGAAGAAGGCGAGCAGTCCGTGCTTGGAGTGCATCTGCGACGCCAGCGGCATGATCAAGTGCAACCCCAAGGAGTGCCAGCCGCAGGCGCCACTCTTGCTCAGGATGAACCGGTCCTACTTCAGGACGCGGTAGGCGGCGCCACGGCCGCCCTAGCTTCCCGCTCCCGCCGCCAGGGAGAGAGATGCCTTCCTAGTTCCACCCCTCTTCGTGTATTATTATTATTAATATTATTATTATTATCATCGTGGCCCTCCGCTCTCCTCCCCAACGGTAGGCCGGCGGCCGGCAGAAGGGAGTGTTTTCAGAGTTCTTTGGTGGCTGCGATTGATGCCAGCGCAGTGAAGCTTTACTCTGTGGAAGTTAGCAGTCGGTGTTCACTGAACAGCTCACAATGCTCGCAGAAGACGCCAGCAAACCGTGTTATTACGTTACTGGCTCGTTCAATGGCCAGTTAACGTCCACGCTGCTTCTGTTAACTGGCTGGCCCTAAAGAGCGCTGCACCTGACAGCGAGGGGAGGTAAAGGTTCGACGGCATCCGTTTTCGAGTCCACAGCTGGGCTTCCTGTCGTCATCACATTTATAGGTGGCGTGTTTAGGGTGTCTGGTTCAGAGCACGAAGTCTGTCCGTTTCAGTGGGGAAAAAAACAGCAGGAGCCGCAAGCTATTATGGGACTCTGAAGCGCGCCGAAGAACGCCCTCCGCAGAGGAGATTGTAGGCGCGGCATGTCTTGATTGAGCGCTTTCGGAACGCCGCCGATGGTCCGAAGGGTGGACAGCCCTTGTTTCCAGACGGCTCCTCAAAACTCCACTGACCACCGCGCTTCAAAGAACTCTGGAGACACCGCTGCGGTCGTTTTGGCGCTGCCGAAAACACGCGGCCAAATATAAAGACTCGCTCGGCCACAGGCCCCCCTCGACGGCAAGTGAAAGAACCCGGCAGCCACCGTCCACCACGCATCTGGGGCGTCCGTTGCGGAAGAGAAAAAGGAGGAATTCTGTGGTGCGCCAGACTCCCAGCCTCCCCGAGTGCCGACGCTCCGCATACACTGACTCGTGCTTGTGGACTGACGACGGCACGCTCCTTTTATTACTCTTTTTTTTTTACACGGCGGCTCTCTCGACATGCTGCGACCGAGCCGCTTAGCAGCCGGCTCTTTTTTTTTTCGTTTGCCGAGACTGTGTGTAAACGCTGGTTCGTGTCGGCGCGCGCGTGATGCCGAGGAGGAGGTGCGACGGCGGAGGTGGTGACGACGTGACGAAGACGTGACGACGACGTGACGGCGACGGCAATGACCGGAGAGAAGACGCGTGGATTTTTTGGAACGCGCGAGTGTTGTGTGCGTGGCGTACCTGCGTGTGTGTGTTTTTGCCCGTGTAATGTGCCTGTGCGTGTCTACCGCGCTCTTTTTTATTATTTTTTTCTCGCCTAATTATTACCGTATTCTTTGTTTAATTGTCTCGTCTTCTTACGAGCCGGCACAAAAGGGTGCCGATCCAAGAAGAAGCGGGTGCGAGGAGACTGCTCGACGCGGGTGTTGTTGTACACGACTTTCACACTTTCCTCCTCGGTCATTTTGGTCGTGTTTTTTTTTTTCACTCCTTACCTTCGGTTTCTCTAATGTGCACCATGTGTGTCGGTCACAGTGGCAGCGTCTCAGTCGTATTATGAGCAGAACGCGTTCGCCGGGATGGAACTATGGGTGCTTGAGTCCAACGTTCCCACTTACTCGGCCGGCCTTTTAAATGCGGCAGCTATGCAGGTCCTCAACTTCGTCCACGCCACTCAAGATGCTGTCCAACTGCGTACCTTTAAGCTTGCCCTCTTGTTTACGTGATTTTGTATCTAGGCTCAAAGCTTATCAGACGTCGCATTGTGAGAATGAATTCGAGGTCGCTCCTCAAAAGCCATTATTTTAGGGAGCTGATTTTTAAAAAAATTTTCTTTCGATCATCTTTTTTGAAGCCCTCGTGATACGTTTTCGGATGGCGATTTAAGAGGGCAGCAGCATTTATACATTCCATACGACTCGTTTGTCATTCCATACCGTTACTATGCAAACCCAGAAGGCTTTTGCGAAGTGGCGCACAGTGATATGTGAGAGTAGGCGCCTGCGTTGAACCACTCGCACAAGGACCGCTTCAATAAACAAGGAGCACGTTGCAGCTCACATGCAGACATGGCACCGACCAGATGCAAGTCTTGACAAGCCGCAACAGAGTAGCCATGTCCGCGGAGTTGGTGTGAAATTCGGTTTGAGCGATTGTCGCTAACTGCCAGAAGCGAAAAAAAAAGGAAAACGAGCGATGAAAACATTCCTGGTGGCATTTGCGCATGACAGTTTTATCGGTATATCGACGAGCTTAGAGGTTTAACAAGCATTCCACTTTGATGTCTCGCTGAATAGGGCGGACAATAGGTGCTTAGTGATTCTCCGAGTGCGGGCTAGCATAGACTATATTTTTGTGAAAACCTGTCTTGCCCAAGATTTTAATTATGCTAGCGCAAAACAGCAATGCCTTCGGGTCTGGAATTTTATACTTAAAATAACAATACATTTGACGCTGTCTTTGTGCTACTTGAGGCAAATGTGCAGGTTCTGTGATAGCCGCCTGAGAGATTGCACAAGATTTGTGAAGGATCTTATTAACTTTTTTTTTTGCTTTTAATGACACTAAACAGCATCTTACCTCATGAAACAATGCCTAAACGCGATCTTGCCTGGTGCTATGAAATTTGCTTCATCAGCTAGCGCACTGCTGCACGTTGTTTGAAAAGACTGTCTGTTACCGGAAGCAAATTGATTAAAATTTTACTGCAAGGCTGTCACTTTACCTTTGATTTGAAATACAGTTAGGTTATTTCTCCATTCGAACTATTCATAACTAAAGGCTGGTGAAAGAGCAGTATTGGTCACAAATATAAGTACCGCCTAGAAGTCACATCTACATATCACCGTTTGTAACAAGCATTAAACATCTGCTGGTTGAAGAACCAGCAGAAGCTTGTGCCGAACTCTGGGGACGCGAAGGCACAACCGTGATATTTTTCTTCCTACGTTCAGAATCTTGCAGGACGAATCGCTTCTGCCTTTCTGTATGGTGCCAAAATGACCACAAGCGCCAAGACAGCATTATTTTTGCTAGCTTTACCTTTTACACGAAACGGGAACTCGTGAATCATGTTGCAGAGTTTACTGGTAACGCAAGTAAGATACGAGAGTAAGCTTCGCGGCTTCGAGAAGACTGTGCTCGCCTCTTGCCCTATTTTTGTACCCGCAGAGTTCGTTCTGCTTGCCAGGGAAGCCTATGAGTGACCACATACAGGACAGCCGAGGCGCACTTTTCGGTTACACCGTTCATGGCGCAGCTAGTGAGGATAAAATCCGGTCTCAATACCAAGAACGTAACGACAGAACATCGGCAACTTCACATCTAAACAAAAGGCAGCTCTAACGTGTCATGCTAACGTATTCGTAACTTAATTCTGCAAAGCGTAATAATGACGTTACGTTTCCATTTGTTCACTATCTCACAGCTTTGCCGACTTTGAACTTCCCGCTAATGATCGTGCACAAACTTCGGACAGAGGGGCATATTTGCTTCAGATAAAAAAGAAAGAAAACCAAGTGCCTCTGAAGCTGCCCCTTTGACCCAATCTGGCACTCTGATAAAGCGCTAAAAAAAACAAACCTGCTTTGTCATTGTAATCTAAACGTAAACTATGCCACTTTATACGTATTGTAACTCAGTTGTGAGAAAAAGCCGACGAAAATTTTCTTTCGTTTAGTATTTGACTAGATCCTCAGTGCCGGGTCTCTTCCCGCCCGCGCAAACCGCTGCGGTTCAGCCACAGAGAAGAGCCCTTCGGGGGCATCTCTGACGCTTCACAGTTACGAAGTGTCCATCAGCGCATTCCGGAGCCATACGAGTGCAAGACCAGTATCCGCGGTGTTGCCCCTGCTACTTCCGCTCGCTGCACATTCGCGATAGTATGAGGGTCCTGAAAGGAACCTGTCGGTTCCGGCTATCGCTCGTGCAGGGCAGTTCCGGTCAGCCATATAGTGTATTACTCATTATTGACCATATGAGCTCGTCGCCGTGCAAGGCGACCTCTTGAGTATGCTGTGCATATTCTACATACGCCAGTGTGCCTCCATTTACTGACGCGTGGCGCCCTCTGTCGGGTGCTGAAGCTAGCCCTTACATCATCTGCACATGCGCAAATTCCGTGCAGGCACGTACTTAAGTTCTGTGTGTGTGTGCGTTTTTTTTTCTCCCTTGACGGCGTGATGAAAGGTGGCAGCACCTTGACGCACAAGAATACTGTATCATAATGTGTGCAAGCATAACTCTCGTCACCTTCTGAAGTGTGGTATTCATTTATTCTTCGTTCGTTCGTGGTGGGTTTTTCATTTTTTTTTCTATATCGTCGCAGTCTTCTCGATCGCAGGACCGAAGTCTCGAGAACGACATTCTCTGCCTTTTTTTTTTTCATACGCGCTAAGGAGGCAAACAATTATTTTTGGTGGTGTTGTGCGTATCTGTGGTTTTAAATAGCTGTCTGTGTTACTTAATTGCCTCCCCTTTCTGCGTGCATGTCTCATTTTTTTTTTCATTTGCGCATCTTGCACTGTTTTTTTTTACATGAGTGTATGTACATACCTTCAGCGGCTCTGCTCCTGCTAAGCGGCGTGAATCGGGAATTCCGATTCTCAAAATGTGCCGTCCATGCTGAAGCAGCGTAACCCTAATTGCAGTGCCCTACTGTCGCAGGAAGAAGACTGCTCACGTCGAGGTTTTTGAGTGCTCACTGAATGCGAGAGACATAGCTGGAGGAACTACACTGCACCCTTTAAGCGCAGCAGTGTCGTCGCGGGAAGCTCCGCGGCTTACCCTAGCCTATGCAATTGATCCCTGCAAGTCCATGAAGCATGGTTAAACTAGCGTAGAGCAATACATAAGGCTAACTATGCAGTGCATTAGTTGCCTTGCACACAGCAAGGAAGTTTGCGGAAGCTTTCTTTTCTGACATCCCCGCCTTATTCCACAACTTGTTGGGTATCTGCCTACTACATGGCGATAGTCTTTTGTTGGCAATATTGCGAGTAGTTAGGTACACAGATGTTATTCGTTAAGAGACACCCTTCGATTAAGTTATTATTTTCCCGAACATGCAGTTGGGCATGTGCCAGTACGCAATTCAGGCATTTCATAAATTAGCGATGTTTGAAGCGTAGCTTGTGCATACTGTGTGGATGTGAGAGTATGCCTTATTTTTGTATCATTGTGCCTTGGGACTGTAAAGATGGTGCGCATGCGCTCAGAATTTTAGGGGTTCAGGCTGCTGAAGGTATGATCGGTACTATTCCTGCCATGTTCGGTTTCCATTTTTTTATTGCTCCATGTGAATTGTGATTGTGAGTTTGTGTTTTACTTCCATTAAACAAAAATTCTTACCAAAAAAAAAAGGCGTCACTTGGTTTCGTGTCAGCGGAATTCAATGCTGTGGCTGCTGTAGTCACGGCGATTCCTTGTTGAGGAACACAGACTTACGCAAGAGGACTATTTAGGGAAAAGTTACAAGATAACGCCCAGTGCTCACCAAGGTAAGTACTTCACGAAGTGTGAATCGAGAACGCTGAAAGAGCTGTGGAATGATGTAATCAAATCAACAGAAGTTCGGTACTGTCAGAGACCAGCTTATCGAAATTAAAGCCAGTGGGACAGCGGAGATTGCCAGGCAAGTTCGGAAGCTGCGAGTTGACATAATCTGCTTAAAAAAAAAGACTCTTCACTGAAGTCGAACAGGAGAACAGTAGGGAAGGAGTTGGAATCAAATGTTGAGGCTTTTTAAAACCTATGGGTAGGATCAGCCTTGCGTGATACTGCCGTTAAGTGCTTCACGATAGAGACACTTCCACACTAAACCCTTTTATGGGCTGAGTGGTTACGGCGCTCGGCTGCTGGCCTGAAAGACGCGGGTTCGATCCCGGCCGCGGCGGTCGAATTTCGATGGAGGTGAAATTTTAGAGGCCCGTGTACTGTTCGATGTCAGTGCACGTTAAAGAACTCCAGGTGGTCGAAATTTCCGGAGCCCTTCACTACGGCGTCTCTCATAGCCTGAGTCTCTTTGGGACGTTAAACCCTCATGAACCAAACCAAACCTTTTATGGCCAAAATATGAAGGAGTAAAAAACAACCAACAAAATTATTGCCTCCACATCATGCTGATGATTATGGATTTTTATGGCGCAAGGGCATCTGTGGCCAAAGAGCGCCATGACAGAAGGTATTGTGCTACGCACGTCATGCAACTACATAACCTGCCAACATTCACAACCAAATATCGAAAATTTGTTAGCGCCGCTAATTGTTGAGAAATTGGTGTGTTGCTAATTAGAAACAATGAGAATTCGGTCTATTTCGTGCAGCTAGTTCGAGGTCTGTGAAAGACTAGCTCGAATACCTCGAACCAACTCGAAGGCCTAAAGACAGAAGAGAATCTTCTCTCCAACAAACGTCTTCCTATTTTTTCCGCAAAGGTTATTACAAAAAGAGAGGCGATGAGTTGTTGAACGCTGGCTGGGGTTCACGAATTCGCTCCCCTTCTTTGTTCACGCACCTTCCTCACAATGGCGCCAAAATTTTTGTTCGGAAAGCACTGGCTACTGAGAACATGTTCACTTCATAATTTGCATGGAAGCTCCGGGCTACTGAGCTGGAGTACCCGGGTTGGAACCCGGCCGCGGCGGCCGCGTTTCGATGGACGCGAAGCACAAAAGGCGTTCATGTGCTGTGCGATATGTCAGTGCACGTTAAAGATCCCCAGGTGGTCGAAATTATTCCGGAGCCCTCCACTACGGCACCTCATTCTCTCTTTCTTCTTTCACTCCCACCTCCCTCCCTTCACTAACGGTGCGGTTGAGGTGTCCACTAAGAAGTGATACAGTCACTGCGCCTTCATTTCCTAAAAAAAAAGAACGAAACACTGAGCGTTAAAGGGTTCGATCGACTGATTGCGGCACAGTTCTATGACCTAGCAGTCGTCTCTCCCCTAGCACTCGCACAGGCATCTGTAAATATCTACAACTAGTAGAGACCGCATTCTAGGCCCAGCGTGTGCACAGCCTCAATTTTTGTTGTTTTGGTTTCCAGCTCCTGGCACACTTCAACATCATTAGTACACAAGTAGTTTGACGTATTGAACATCCCAGGGGAGTAAGTCCAGTGCAGAAAAGTATACATAGACGTAGTGTGAATTCAAGAGAGACAGAAAGCTATGAAAAAATAAAACAGAGAGGTTGATCCGCGGCAGATTTCCAAGCATGCTGTTTTACAAAAGTGGTTGGGGAAGAGGGTGAAAAAAGGTTACGACAAATGTACAGAACGGGTGTGCATACGTTTTTCACACAAGCTGGTTAACTAGTTGGCCTGTTCATTGCCGGTAGTAAACTATTGTGCTGCGTGAAATGCCAACGAAGGCTTGGACAACTTGATAGAGTAAATGTAGCGCTCCGTCCCGGGCCCATTGCAGTGTCTTCAGCTAGCGGACGGTAGTAGAGAGGTATTACAGTAGTCGGTTACTACATCCCGATCACACGTTTGTGAGGTACTTCAGACACTTCATTGGCGTATCTGGGCACCAGGACGGTAAGTCGACTCTGCGAACAATAATATATCTGTTTGCGAAGCCTACCGGTCCTGTGTACAAATTCTGGGACCTGACTAACAACATTAAAATTTCCTACAGTTTCCGTGGAAATGCATTTACCTTAAAGTGGCAGGAAGCATGCGTTGTGGTCTTGTGGTCTGTCTATTTCAACTAGGCATTGTCGCCGTGTTGTTTATTACAGCTATTACGTAGTTTCTGATAGCCTTCGCGTCTATCATCGCAGTGAGGAGCGTTTTTACATAACAATCCTAATACCATAAGGCTGTCTATGTAACTCTTAAAACAGCAAACAATCTATATTTCAAACATGTTTTTGCACAACCTTACCGGGAACATAGTAGTCCTTAATTTGAGTACGTTAAAAAAGAGTCAGAGGTCTCCTTTTCACTAAAAAAAAGGAAGTATTTCAAAATACATTAAGGTGGAACTTTGGGTTAGCTGGTGCGGCATGCCGACGTGACACAGCGCGGGAGAGCGATGCAGGACAATAAGCGATACAATAAGCGATACAGACAGTGTATCTGCCCATATAATCCCTGTCTCCCCCACGCTGTATCTCGGTTTGCATATACATAGGACTTACATTGCTGCCGGAGGGGAAGCCTGCTTACGAAGGAAATGACAGGAATAATAAAAAATCAAAAATAGGTATCGCCTTAATAAACAGTTCATGTGTGCAGTAGCGAAATTTCGAATCCAAGCAATTTGTTCTGAATGCCGCAGGCTTGCAGTTTTTAGATGAAAACAGAATACTGCTAGCGAACGGATGCGAACAAATCTACACAATTAACATTACGCACAGCTATTAGTGGAAAAGAGCATACACAAAAGTTGCCTACGCGGCCAGTTTTCCGCACTTCACAAAACGCGATTTGAGACGAAATATATTCGCAGACGTTTTTCCACACGTACCATCGGGGGCAAGAGTAAACAGACCCCCCTCCCCAAGTTCTGGCCCGTGCCACCTCACAAAACGCTTCTGGTGTCGAGACCGGCTCAGTGGGTCCGTTTTTGTTACTGCTACAGACCCGTTTCTGTTACGGGTGTGTTACTTTTGCCCCGGATGGTACTATCATTATCAAGTGCAGTGCGAACAAGAGGATTGAAATATGAACAACAAAACGAGAAGATATCATTTGAGAGGACCAAGCGTGGGTTAATGAGATCCTACTTGAAGTCAAGAATAAGAAATTGGCATTGGCTCAGCATGCAAAGTGAAGGTTGGATAACCGTCGCTAATGCTAGCGGAGTGGATTCCAAGAAAAGCAAGCGAAGTTAGGTGGGCGGATGAGATTAGGAAGCGTGCGGGGTGGCCGCGGCTGGCACAGGGCACGGCTAATTGGAGAGACATGGGAGATGCCTTTGTCCTGCAGTGGGCGTAGTCAGGCTGGTGATATGATGATGATGATGATGAGTAATACTAACGTAGTTGATTTTCATTGAGCGCTGTTTGCAAGTGCTAACGAACCCCGTCTGTACTTCGTCTTCCGCAGCTAATCTTTTTTGGTCGTATATTCACGTTTCAGTTGTCCCGTTCGCGTTTCATTTGGTGGTGATGGTACAGCGATAGTGAATAACCTAATAGCAACCTAAAAACAATATCAACTTACATACACTGGTTGTTTCAGTGATGGTGAACCAGAACTCTTAAGAAGGCTTTTTGAAATATCGAGATGACTTCTGTGGCGTTGTGATACGAGTGTTGTCGGACAACAAAAAATAGGCAGATCATGTTAACTAGCGAGTTGGTTAACTAATTCCGAATAGTTTATTTCTTAGCCGTTTCAGTTAAGCGACTGATTGGAAGTGGTTTTTGTAGCCGGCCGTTAGTAATAGCTATACAACTTTTCAGAATTTTGAAAATGCGACTTACTCGGCGTTGTGGCTCAATAAATTCCGGCAGTCGCACGCCCTTTTCGGAAGGAAGCGCGCGCCTCAAAGCGACGTCCATCACTAAGCGTCACTCTGCGCTGCAACTGCTCGGGATCTCCTCTGTCACGCCCGCGCCGCGTCGCTTCCTGATACTGGCTACTCCAGCCTAGAGACTGTACTCCGGTCCACACAAAAGAAACGAGGTCAAGTGACATGTGCGCCACGGAGTGACGTGTAGTGATTGATGTCACTTCGCGCGTGCCGAAGGAATGCACTTTTTCAAAGGGCCCACGGAGGCCGAAACTAGATAAGCCACAGCGCTGAGGGAAGTTGCGTTTTCGGAATTCCAAGTGATGTGGCTTTTACTAACGGCCACCTACAAAAATGTACATTTGCAATCAAGGACACATCTGTAACTCCATAAAAGTTAATACTAGTTAATACTATTAATCCGCCTTCTGATGTCCACCATCACTGGTATCACAACGCCACACAAGCCACCTCGATAGCTCAAGAAACCTATTTTCAAAAATTATGGTTTATCTTCGCTGAAACAACCAGTACAGTAGACATGGAACGGCAACGAGAAAGAATGCTTTGACCAACAACTGACGAGAATTTTAATTGAAAGGAGCAGCACGTACAGTCTTTCTCAAAAGTATACAACCCAAAGGGTCTCCTTCTGAGCCCTGAAGCGTGGCTGCTCTAGCATACTCAGGGACCCTAATCTCACGAAGGCGGGAGGAACTTAAGTCATCAACCCTCCCAAGCTTAGCGCTGTCCAACGTGCTTAAGAGCCCCGCTTCACGACTTGGAAGCAAGCCCCTTGGGCTGTATGTTTTTAACAAACTGTACATACAAAACTCATCTTGCGTGGCCTAAACAAACCAAGCCAGATAAAAAAAAATTAAACCTGAGTCGCTCGTCCTTTTTACCTCTGTTGCTTCGTATCAACAATTCGTTTGTGTTGGCAGTGTGGCGCTGAGTTTCGTGACCCTGCACTGATGTTGTCATGTCAGTGTTTTTGTTCCGCAACATCGTGCTTGACAAACCGTCCTCAGCTGAAGGCAACATGGACACACAGCGCGAAATGAAGCCGCTTGTTTGACAGTTAAGCCCAAGCTCACTAGTTTCCGGGTCAGTTGAGCATCTCTGTTAGAGAAGAAGAAACAATGTAAAGCAGGGCAGAAAAACAGAGTGAAGTAAACGCAGGAAAAAGCGGAAGATGGGTAAACCGTGAAGCACGTCGGGTGTTTCGTGCGCGCGACGTTAGCCAGCACAGTTCACGCACATTAAGGAGCATACCGCACCGCAGCGAAATGCCGTCTCACTAGACGACCCTTTAATAGGGCGAGACAGCAGCCTCAGTACGGGTTAGTCGCAGCAAAAGAGGGCTGCGCCTTCTGGAAATCCCCGTCGAGAAAAGCTATATGGCGCAAAAGTGGCATCTGTCCAGACTCTCCACCCTCGCTGTAAGCGGCCCCGGTAGCGTCGGCCACCGACTATTACGCAAACGACCCAGTAGAGACGTCCAATGGCGCATGTTTCGAAGCGCATATACCCCGTGCGAGCCTGTGAAAGGGTCATGAAGGGCGTTCCTTTTTTGATGCTGTTGCTTCCAGCTGCCTTCTGTTTCCATCTATTTTCAGATAATATGCACTTTCATGCACCCCTCTGAACGAGCAAGACTGCTCCCGCGAGCGCGTTCCGTGGATTGGGGCCATCTGGTCTGCGCGCTTCTCAGTGCGAACCGAGGGCAGTGCACCTTTTAGTCGGCCGAAGCGCACGTGGGATGATGAGCATTTTGATGACATACGCAATGTCGGGAAGTTCGTAATACCCGGTAAAACGTTCATCCCTGTGACCGTCTGCACTAGGTCGTCATTGACCCTGACGAGCTGTGCGCAGACGTAAACGTAATGACCCCAGCTGAGACTATTGTTACTATTGTGCATTGTCTTCTGTCCCCTGTGCGGAGAATTCGCAATGCAGGTATCGACATATATATATATATATATATATATATATATATATATATATATATATATATATATATATATATATATATATATATATATATATATAATATAAAATTTATATGAAGGACTGTCCACCGTCTCAAACCGTTGGAAAATAAATGTTTATTCAAGTGCACTCAGCTCTCTACTTATGTTATCACAGCAGTCGAGTAAGCGTTTCATCGTAGCATTTATATATGTATCTCTGTGCCGATTCCAACTCCTTAAAAAGAGGTGAAAGATCTCTGTAACTTCAGTCTTGAGAAAGGACAGGCTCCGTCCGAAACTTCGAGTCAAAATAAATCTCTATCTAAATCAAGCCTTTCTCAACCTCGCATGTGTGTGTATATATATACAAAATAGACTGACGCAGGCTTGACACACTACTCTGAAGAACTGAAGAAGATTGGTTCCCAGTCGATACGTCTATAAACCCTTCTTACGTTTTTAAGCGGGTGTCAGTCTATTTTTTAAGTATATAACCTCTGGTTCCTAGTGCCTTCCTCACAACAGTTATGTATAAAATGTGCGTGTGTGTGTGTGTGTGTGTGCGCGTGCGTGCGTGTGTGTGTGCGTGTGTGTGTGCGTGTGTGTGTGCGTGTGTGTGTGTGCGCGTGCGTGCATGTGTGTGTGCGTGTGCGTGCGTGCGTGTGTGTGTGTGTGTGTGTGCGCGCGCGCGCGTGTGTGTGCTTGCATGCGTGTGTGTGTGTGTGTGTGTGTGCGTGCGTGCCTGTGTGCGTGTGTGCGTGCGTGCGTGCGTGCGTGCGTGTGTGTGTGCGCGCGTGCGTGCGTGCGTGCGTGCGTGCGTGCGTGCGTGCGTGCGTGCGAGCGTGTGTGTGTGCGTGTGCGTGTGTGTGTGTGTGTGTGTGTGTGTGTGTGTGTGTGTGTGTGTGTGTGTGTGTGTGTGTGTGTGTGTGTGTGTGTGTGTGTGTGTGTGTGTGTGTGTGTGTGTGTGTGGTGCGCGTGCGCGTGCGCGTGTGCGTGCGTGTGTGTGTGTGTGTGTGTGTGTGTGTGTGTGTGTGTGTGTGTGTGTGTGTGTGTGTGTGTGTGTGTGTGTGTGTGTGTGTGTGTGTGTGTGTGTGTGTGTGTGTGTGTGTACACGCAAAGCAGGTTACAGGTGTGTTTCTATGTTGTTCAGATTTATTTCTTTATTATCTGCAAATGCCAATTCACTGGAGGATTTTAAACGAAACGACACATGCTCGAAGCATATGGTAGCACAGTACGAGAAAAATGTTTTCCAGCACTAAGAGTTATTTGCAAGAAATGAAGGCGCTGTGGAGTAAGAAAGGAGTTACTGAGGAGTTGCAAGCCTCCGATGTTCACATTTCCTATACTTCTCAATAAGTAATCAAGAGTATCTGTTACCGCTACTTCGACACCGACACCAATAAAAGACAAACCATGCGCCATAGAAGAACGATATAGATCACAGCGCTAGCAAAAACATACATGGGTTAAGATCAGAACGGTACACAGACGCTTTAGATTTCAGCCGGTGTTTATTAGGTGAAAGGATGAAACGCAGTGAGACGAAACTACTATAAATTTGATCGTCGAGAAAAAGAGACAGAAAAGTTTCTTTTTAGTTGTAAAGGATAGCCAAGCCTCTTCTCGTGGTTGAAAAGGAAGGTCGAGGTGGATATCAGCAGTGGAGACAGTTGCTCAAAACATTCGGTGCTAGTTAAGCAAACAAACGACTTGAAAAAAAAAAGGACGACTTAAGAAAGATTGGAAAACGTATTTGCATAGTTTAAACTATGCTGAACGCCTGTATGTTTACCAAAAGAATGCAAAAATGAAAGCACTTGAGACACTGTAGTCGCGTATGCCCCCAGTCGGCCAGTGCAAGCTCCGTACGAAAAATATTTGGCAATCGATAAAATACTGCAACCTTTACAGGTACGCAAGCAGTACATAAGACCATTAAAAGTATTGTTCTGCATATGCACATCGCCCCAAATGCAAATGAGATTCTATAAAGCAAACGATGGCCCGAAGAGGCCGGTTCTTGCAGAAAGCGTCCTTAATTTTCGTAACGCGAACATTCAAACAGAAAGCGGCCTACATTCTCCGTTTGATGGGCTCTTGAGAAGCTTTTCGAGGGAGATAATTAAGCGTGTAAGGCGCGCCCAGTCACCCACGGTGAAGTATTGTAACTGTTGAGCGTCCGAAACTATGAATAGGCGGGAATTTAGAGTTACATCCACGGCTGTCAGAAGTCAAGAATTATAAGAGTAGCTGGTGCTCAAAAGTGCGGTTCATGTGATTTATCAACCAATTTTCAGAGGATGAATTAACATCAAGACTTAATCTGCGCATGCGCAGCAGTCATCACTTACAAAAATTTCTTTTTGCAGTCTACAGACTCTCCACAGACTCTTGTCTGTAAAGTCCATAGGCTTTCTATAGACATCCTATAGACTGGTATGTTTTATGGCTATACACATTTAGTAAACCTTTGTCTATAGAGGGTATGTAGACCATGAATAGACAAAAGGAAATATCTACAGGAAGGCAACAGAGTTTATAAGAAGTCTATAGACAGTCTATAGGCCATTTTTGCAAGGGATTACATGGATCAAATCTCGTTTTTCGGATAAAGCAAGTAACTCTGCTCTGCCGTTACTCTTCCATTCGACAAGATGATACACAAAATCTCAAAAGTCTCCCTGTCTTTTTCCTAAAACACAGATTCTTTGTCAGTGATGATGAATTTATAATCCTCGCAGCATTTCGCCTTTCTCTTCAGGGACCTTTTAATAGGCCAAAGTACCACCGGCTAAGATGGTGATGATTCCAGCTCACTGAACCCTGTTCTCATCTTCTACCCTTAAAAATGGTCTATGAACTTCTTATAGACTATTGCCTTCCTTCAGATATTTCTTTTTGTCTATTATTAGTCTATAGACAAACGTCTAATGAAAGTGTATGGCCATAAATCTATAGATTGTTCTTAGACTGTCTATAGGATTTTTATTGCCTATATTTTAGTCTATAGGATTTGTCTATAGCAAGCCTCCATACTTTATAGAAAAAAAGGCTATGGATTGTCCATAGACTGCTAAGCAAATTATTTTAAGGGTACGCTTGGACGGGCCACGTATTTCAATGCTTCCTCGTAATACTTCTTCTTCTGTGGTTGAAGGAAGGATGAAAAGTGGGAAGACACGGGCTTGTCTACTGGAGGGCTAGCCTCCACGCCCACTGCCGGCGTGTCGTAGAAGGAGGAGGGGGAAAAGATTGAAAGGAGAGGGTAATACCAAAAGAGACACCTATGACCACTGCACTTGTTTTGTCCTGCTTGCCTTGATATACTAATTGATATCCTTCTTCCATTTCATCATTTAAGCAGACTGAAAAGCACAACTGTTTTACTCAAATGCACTTGGCGATAAAACGTAGATCATCAATTATTCATGAAGCTTAACAATTTCAAGAACATTTGTCACAGCTTTAGCAGTTAGGCGCCGATCATGCTGACGCTTCAGAGCTTGACAAGCAAAAAGTTTGTGGCGACGTGAGGGAAGTGAATGCAAAAACCATGCTCTCAAATTCTCTTCTTCGTAGCTCAGGAACCATTGATTCAACAATGCATAGCGCAGTTTTCTATTCGATAACTCTCATGTGAGTGATAGAGTCGTATAACTACAGCATTACTTTTCTTTTTACGTTAGAAACTCGCCATTTTGCTCCTAACAGCGTACCAGAGATTCTTTGCAAAGTCACGCAGGATGCACTGCGCAGTGAAAGCCCACGCCAACTTCCTTCCATAGCCTCACGGACGAACTACAGCGAGACGTCCCACAAGCTTTGCCGTGACCGCCACCTTCCTCCTTCCCGAGCTTCAGCCACACGCGCGAGTTTCACGATCTGTCGCCTGGATGGCGCTCTCTGTTCACGTCGACTGCAACGTCACGCTGGCTTTCCTTCCGCCTTCTTTCTCTCTCTCTTCTTTTCGCCGTGACGTCACGGAGCATCTTCCTTCGTCCTCTCTCGCTGCCTGCTCCGTACATCCTCTCCCGGACAACCAGCGGTCAGAGCACTGGAGACCGAAGGAAGCATATTCGCGGGAGAGAAGATGTTCGAGAGAGCGGACCTGAGCGCACCGCTTCCTTTTCTCCTCTCCCTCTTTCGCACGCGAGCCGCTCTGGCGGGCCTGCGGCGGCAGCGTGTTCGCGGGATCCTCGCGAGGCGCCGGCCCGCTCCAGGCGGCGGCTCCAGCGGCAGCTGACGACGCGGGCCACGCCGCTCTCTTCCTTCCCACCTGGTGGAGAGAGGGAGAGAAGAAGGAGAGTAGGAACGCGCTGCACCCTCTCGCCCCTTCTTTCTTGCTTCCTCCCCGACTTTCGCTCCCACCCCCCAATTTTTATTGTCCGTCCGGGAGGCGCCGTGGGATGCAGCCGGAGACGACGTCGACGACATCGTGCTCTCAAAGCGCTCCGCGCTGAAGTCGGGAACGCATCGGCGCGCTCCTGCTCTGCTCGTGTAGTACCTCTCGCTCGGAGCGCGCGGCGTGCTGTTTGGGACAGCGGTTCTGCCGAGCGACAGACATCACCGGCGGTTCGTACGTACTACGCGCGCGATCGGCGGCTCGGTCGACACCGGCGTGGTGACAGACTTGTGCCGTGAACGGAACGTGTTGTTGACAGCTGCATTTACTGTCGGTTTGAGTGACGTAGTGGCCATGTACTACAGCCGGTACTCACCTGCGACATAGAGTGTCATCGGATCGGCCGCGTTCTTGCCAGGAGAAGCAGAGTGAGCCGTGAGGGCTTTGTTGTACCCTCGTGGAATTCGTCGCAAGCTCAATAGTCGTGATCACATCTCACAGGCTACTTCTTCCAAATTGCCGAGCAGGAATATGAATTTGCAGGCAACACTGTAAACTTCTCACTCGGAGAGTTCCATGCCCTCGCTTTGTTAGGAACACCCGATCCTTGCTGTTGACTCTGCAAAACTAATTCCCTGCTGAGCGCGACAGAGCAGCCGTTTTTTCGTGCGGATCGCACTGTGTGGGACGTCCGACACAGCGGAGCGAAGTCTTCGTCCACGAACCCGAAGGAAGTGGAGGGATAGTTGGACCTTCCTGCAAACCAGCGACAACACGCTTCTGGAGTTGGTTGTGCACGGGTGTTTCTGCCGCAACTCGTCAACTTTTGTCGCAATGAAACCAAAGTGGAGGTTCGCCACCGCTGTTCTTCTATGGACTGTCGTTGGCAGCTGCACAGCAGGTAAGTTCACTGTCTACTTTCTTCACTGAGACACATTGGCGCGGAGCGGAACTTTAACCATCTTTCACAACAAGCTTAAACAGTTGTCACCAGCTTTGTGGCTTTAGCACCACTATAGTGATGTAACGTGACGACTGCGGCGAGATTTTTCAGCGCAAGCGTCAGGTCAGGCCAAATGGCGATAAGTGGTAGAATCACTGCAGATCGAAACACACGAATGATACAAAGTTAACACGATTTGTCAGCCTTTCAAAGTGTCGATACTAATTTAGTTTAAATAGAGGGTTGTTCGGAGTCTTCAGCGTTCTAGACATGTACAACGGCCTTCGTATAACAAGCGCTTGAAGACCCGTAAATACGGAGTCCTGCTCTCGACATCAATATCCTCAAGCATGAGGATATGACTTTATTGAAGTGCGTCGACATGACTGGCAACATTAACAGTTCGTTTGAAGGAAATGTGTTATTATTATTGTGGTTCTCTAAGATGGTTTTACTTAAGAAGGACGAAGTTCTGGAAGGCAAGTAAAAAGCGCTTCTTACATCGATACTCTTATCTTTGCCACTGAATACGAACGCAATACTGTATGAGCGTGGAGAGCTGCGAATATCGCTACGCGTCTTTGATGAGTAACGCACTAGCTGCCAGCAGTGCTCTGTGGAATACATTTGACCTACTCATAATACTCGTGGCAAATTACTGAGACATAAAAACAAACACCAGTTGCTTTTAAAACGTCAACTAACGGAGACCATGCGCAACAGGAACTTTCTCGTTGATGCCATCTCGTGTCATGAGTGCGATTTTTTCGCGTTCATTAAAAATGGCGCCTGCCGAGTCTGCGTCTTTCCACAAACTGCATCTAGTGGTTATGCTTGGGTCAGCGGGAAACAACAATGACCGCGATGTCAGCCTCAAGGCGGCTTGTTCGTGACCGCGTTTAATTAGAAACCGAGAAACTCGTTGTTTCCGTTTCCACTTCCAGCGCGGTCATTGACGCGTGAATCGCGGCCACGCAGAAGCCTTGCTGTGCGTGTCACGAAGATCCGCGTCTTGTGGCGCGTCTGTATACATATGCAAGCTTCAGGGAAAACGAGCTGGAGCTGAAAATACCGCCACTGCGTGCATTCTCGGCGCCGGGTTATTCTTGTCCCTTGTCCCGAATTTTTGTTTCTGTTTAAAAGCGTGACAGTGAAGCGAACAGAGTGTATCCTTTGGAGCAACGCCACATGTCATCCTCCTTCGATCAACTTAATGCAGAAATGCCGCGTTAAGCCCAAATTTTTTTTCGTTAGGAATTCGCTTGCAAGTGCAGGGCACTGTTCATGACGCTGCTTACTGGTAGTTATGCAAAGTCTTGTCCATATGTGCCATTCTAAGGACAATCAACTATTAGGATTAGTACTAGCTAGTAGCGACCTTTAAAAAGCGCGCAAGGAACTGGATCAGTAGTTTACATGATGTCGTTTCAAACACATTATTCGTCTGTATCGTCAATTTTTCCCAACAGTATTGTTAGTTCACGTTTTGCTGTGGTCAGCAGCTGTCAATGCTTGGAATTTCTGTGCGTGTGCGGGATTTAGTCAAGTGTTCTCCAACATGTTGCAGATGTTCTCATTGGCTTCAACACACACTGTAAGCTAGAATCAAATAAATGCTAAAGTTCCTCTAGTTTTCATTTGTGCGTTCAAACTTCAAAAGTGCACAGAAGTGGAGCACCGACTCAGCTAACGCCTTCCACAAACGAAATTGCTTCAGCCTCACCTTTTTACACCGCAGCAGAGCGAGGGCGCTATGCTCGTGTTTATAAGTTATAAGTAGGAGTGTGACTTTTCTGTTTGAACAGAAAAAATAACTGTAACAGTGCGAAGAATTCAATTCTCAATGCGTAGCCAGGCTGTGGTACCGCTGGATTAGCGCAGTTGCACATCTTGAGGCGCTGATCCTCTACCATACACGCCTCTGCAGATCGTGAGGCTCCACCTCCTCGCCGTCTGCTAGCGAATTTTCGCCTTCATAGGCCAGTTACTTGGTTAAGATCGTGAGGCTCCACCTCCTCGCCGTCTGCTAGCGAATTTTCGCCTTCATAGGCCAGTTACTTGGTTAAGATCGTGAGGCTCCACCTCCTCGCCGTCTGCTAGCGAATTTTCGCCTTCATAGGCCAGTTACTTGGTTAAGATCGTGAGGCTCCACCTCTCGCCGTCTGCTAGCGAATTTTCGCCTTCATAGGCCAGTTACTTGGTTAAGATCGTGAGGCTCCACCTCTCGCCGTCTGCTAGCGAATTTTCGCCTTCATAGGCCAGTTACTTGGTTAAGATCGTGAGGCTCCACCTCCTCGCCGTCTGCTAGGGAATTTTCGCCTTCATAGGCCAGTTACTTGGTTAAGATCGTGAGGCTCCACCTCTCGCCGTCTGCTAGCGAATTTTCGCCTTCATAGGCCAGTTACTTGGTTAAGATCGTGAGGCTCCACCTCTCGCCGTCTGCTAGCGAATTTTCGCCTTCATAGGCCAGTTACTTGGTTAAGATCGTGAGGCTCCACCTCTCGCCGTCTGCTAGCGAATTTTCGCCTTCATAGGCCAGTTACTTGGTTAAGATCGTGAGGCTCCACCTCCTCGCCGTCTGCTAGCGAATTTTCGCCTTCATAGGCCAGTTACTTGGTTAAGATCGTGAGGCTCCACCTCTCGCCGTCTGCTAGCGAATTTTCGCCTTCATAGGCCAGTTACTTGGTTAAGATCGTGAGGCTCCACCTCCTCGCCGTCTGCTAGCGAATTTTCGCCTTCATAGGCCAGTTACTTGGTTAAGATCGTGAGGCTCCACCTCCTCGCCGTCTGCTAGGGAATTTTCGCCTTCATAGGCCAGTTACTTGGTTAAGATCGTGAGGCTCCACCCTCTCGCCGTCTGCTAGCGAATTTTCGCCTTCATAGGCCAGTTACTTGGTTAAGATCGTGAGGCTCCACCTCCTCGCCGTCTGCTAGCGAATTTTCGCCTTCATAGGCCAGTTACTTGGTTAAGATCGTGAGGCTCCACCCTCTCGCCGTCTGCTAGCGAATTTTCGCCTTCATAGGCCAGTTACTTGGTTAAGATCGTGAGGCTCCACCTCCTCGCCGTCTGCTAGCGAATTTTCGCCTTCATAGGCCAGTTACTTGGTTAAGATCGTGAGGCTCCACCTCCTCGCCGTCTGCTAGCGAATTTTCGCCTTCATAGGCCAGTTACTTGGTTAAGATCGTGAGGCTCCACCTCCTCGCCGTCTGCTAGCGAATTTTCGCCTTCATAGGCCAGTTACTTGGTTAAGATCGTGAGGCTCCACCTCCTCGCCGTCTGCTAGGGAATTTTCGCCTTCATAGGCCAGTTACTTGGTTAAGATCGTGAGGCTCCACCTCTCGCCGTCTGCTAGCGAATTTTCGCCTTCATAGGCCAGTTACTTGGTTAAGATCGTGAGGCTCCACCTCTCGCCGTCTGCTAGCGAATTTTCGCCTTCATAGGCCAGTTACTTGGTTAAGATCGTGAGGCTCCACCTCCTCGCCGTCTGCTAGCGAATTTTCGCCTTCATAGGCCAGTTACTTGGTTAAGATCGTGAGGCTCCACCTCCTCGCCGTCTGCTAGCGAATTTTCGCCTTCATAGGCCAGTTACTTGGTTAAGATCGTGAGGCTCCACCTCCTCGCCGTCTGCTAGCGAATTTTCGCCTTCATAGGCCAGTTACTTGGTTAAGATCGTGAGGCTCCACCTCCTCGCCGTCTGCTAGCGAATTTTCGCCTTCATAGGCCAGTTACTTGGTTAAGATCGTGAGGCTCCACCTGCTCGCCGTCTGCTAGCGAATTTTCGCCTTCATAGGCCAGTTACTTGGTTAAGATCGTGAGGCTCCACCTCCTCGCCGTCTGCTAGCGAATTTTCGCCTTCATAGGCCAGTTACTTGGTTAAGATCGTGAGGACTCCACCTCCTCGCCGTCTGCTAGCGAATTTTCGCCTTCATAGGCCAGTTACTTGGTTAAGATCGTGAGGCTCCACCTCCTCGCCGTCTGCTAGGGAATTTTCGCCTTCATAGGCCAGTTACTTGGTTAAATATGAGCTTCTCGTCTCCAAAAAAGGATGCTGACGAGAAACCATGCATAAGCGTCACGAAAAAGCTGCTGGCACTTCCATCGCTGCCGTCAACACGCAGACCACGTGATGCCCCATCCTCTCACTCCTCCTGGCGGAGAAACAACCAAACAATAATATGACAATCTGGTTTTAAGACCCACTTGCGTTTTTGTCTTACGGCTCCTTAATTTACCTTTTACTTCTTTTTTTAAAACACGATAGCTGCTACAAATTTATTTAAAAGGTGACATTCATAACGTGTAGTCCACTTCAGAAATGCAGGCAATTTAGACCCATGGCCAAAGTATGCGCTTGCAGAGTATACCAGCTTGACTTGACGCCACACAGTTTTGGTATTTCAGGTCTGACAAATAATACACGAAATGCGCTCAGGCCAGACGTTTTGCAATATAGGGCGACGTGTAGTCATTTTACCATGCGACTGAGTGGCACATGCGAGTGCTTCGACCACAGGGACACTTCCCACTGAACCGTGCCCCGAGAGAGACGGGACATGAAAACTCACTTATGTAAGCTGCTCGCCAAATGCAGCAAACGTGTACTTGAATATATTATTGAAGGGCACTGAACAGAGGAAATTTGTATTCGTGTTCTTTCTATTCCTTTCATTATCTTTAATTAACACTGAGATATAGCTATGGAGAAAAGGGTTCATTAAAGGGTCGCTCAGATGAAAACATTCCTGAGCACATTGGCAAAAAAAAAAGGAAAACAAACTAGAAGCAGAGTTAGGATCCTTTGAAACTTGTAAGGCACTCTGACTTGCAAAGCGTACTTGTTCATAAGAGGTAGCGCAATTCTTGTGCTTAGTAAAGCATGCGCCTCTGAGGAAGCTATGTTGCTCTGAGGAAGCTATGAAGGAAAACGCACGCGACGTTGTGTGTTCTCCCGCATATATAGATAGTTATTGCCGGCAATGGCGAGCTGCCAGTGGTCGACGATTTCGCAGAAGACCAAACACTGAATCTGTGAACGCTGGTCTTGCTTTTCTGAATTTTCTTAATGATGTCAGCCCCGTGTATTTTGTTGAGTACTAATAATTTCTGCAAGGTGAACATGAACCAACTGTGAGGCCCTGCTAAATTAAGTGAAATAGCGCGATTAATGCAGCGAGCAAAACTAACATCTATATATCCAGTGCACATAGCTTCAACTAGCGTTTGACAGCCCATAGGATAAGCTATGATCTCACGACTTGAGCTCACGTCCTTCTTGTGCCGTAGCTGTTACACAGGAAACTAGAACGAATGTAGTATAGTAACTGAAGCGGCCAACTTGTTTCTCGACAAGTAAAGCGAATTCGAAATGCTCCTAGAGCTCTCTTCAATTCAGTTCAGAGCCAGTTATTATTATTTTTTAAAACGTTAGCTTTATCTTCGACGTGGCCGAAGCTGACTCAGAATTTATCACGTGACCATCCCCTGCAAGTGCTTAGCGCTACCTTTGCCGTCAAGCGGGCCGCGCTCTCACCTCGAGATCAGGACACCACCCCGAGCGCGCGGCCCGTGATTCGCTCATCGCGCAACCTTTGATGCCACACTATGAACACGAATACGCCTACATGGGAGTAAAAAAGGGAGTAAGCTGTCCTCTGGCGTACTCCCTTTCATAAAAGGGAGTGGGCTAGAGGACAGCTTATACTCCCTTTTTACTCCTTTCTGTTTGGAGTGCATCGGATGGGACGTGCGGAGGTGCACACCTGCACCTCCAAACACTTGGAATCGTCTCTGTAGGGGTTACAAGTAGTTATAAGGGAAGGCGCGGTAGCAGGCTCACAGTGGGTGGACACCCGTGAAAGAAGGAGTTAAAGGAGGGGTGAAAGGGGCAATGATGTAAAAAAAAGAGCATTTACGCGTGTTCTCGTTGAGTTTCGCGACTTACGCGGTATAACGTAAGCGTAGTCAATTGCACCGAAAGTAATGCAAAAGTTAGTACAACTTTTTTATGAGCTCACATGCGTCATTCAAATTCCGCAAGCTTGTAGGGCAACTCTTTCTCAATACTTTAATCAATGTAGCATTGATTACAAGGGAACAATTTGGCACTGCGTCAATTCGTCTACTCGCTGACGATTCGTGTCAGTGGTCGCAGTTGATATTCTACCACTGCGTGGTTTGTCTTCAGCGCGGGTATTCCTCGTTTAAACTGCTTAATCCATCTCAGCATTTTGCGCTTATTTTCAATGATATCATCTCCGTAAACATTCAGTAGCCTTCTGTGGATGTCGAACAGCCTGCAAACTTCCTTCGTCCGAAATTCAACGACGGCCCATGGCTCCTACTTGGATTCGGTTGGCTACATGCAGCGAAAAAGATCATTTAGTTACCTGCAACAGAATTTGAACAATGTACGCCAAGCAATAAAGACGTTGTGCCAACTTTTGCATTACTTTCAGTACAATAACCCTCGCATTTCTCGCATTGGAGAGCGTAGGTTGTGAGCTAATACCGCGTTGCTTACTACGCGATTACATAAAACGACCTCTATCAAAAATAGAATAGAAGCGGCCTGATTAGCTTCGCCCAGTGGTATGAAGACAGGCTTCGTCCCGGCGACGGAGTTCAGTCGAGTTGAGCTGAGTTGAGGTGTTCAATGCTACAAGTGGGATTAGCCTTGCTTATTCTGCCGGCAATTGCTCCACAAGCACTCGCAGAGCAGTGTCCATAAGAAGAGCGCGCACGCATCTTCGGCAAGCGTCTCGCAGGTCGCGTCGACAACGACGCGTTTGACAAAGCGGCAACTGACGACAGCCCTTTCCTGCGGCATAATTGCATTTGTACACGTCACACGGGTGACACAACCGGACCGCTCCTGACCCCAACATAGGAAAGAACGTGGTGCAACCACCACTTGGTCTGTTCCAGTGCTGGCACCTACTGCAAGTAGCATAGGTGCTCTATCGCAAACAGTATATAACATGACCCGTTTTACGAAATCAGAGTCGATATGAAATCAGAGCCGGCACAGCATTCTTTTCTTTGGACTCCACCATAAGTCGCTTTCATAATCTGGCCGGCAGCGATCACAAAGGGCGTAGTATTCATGTTCAAATAGATTGGGAGTAAAATATTAGTCTTAGCCCATCCTATAGTCGATGTAGTCTGTCTCGGACACGATTGCAATTGCGAATGACAGTTTATTAATAGAGACACCGTGGATTCTCGGAGCGACTACGCGGTACACTGTAACTGCGCCAGCATCGACCCGCCGGTAACAAGAAGCTGCTTTTGTTGCGTTGATCTGATATCTAATGGCTCGTATACTCAGCCCGCTGCTGGGCTAAACCCCGAGTCAGGAGGCGGTTGCATCAGTCAGTGCTTTGATTTCTTTACCTCTTTACCAGCCCGCTCCAATATTGCTCCTATTCCTTCGCTTTACTGTCAGTTGTAGCAGCGACGAAAGAGTCACCGACTCGACGAGCGGACAAAGCCGCTTCAAAGCGTGCTCGTGGCGTAAGAGCCGATTATGCACAAAGACCCGCGCTCTTCGTCGTAATCTCTTTCGCTCCGTCTCCTCTTAATTTCCTTTTTGTTTTAGTTTTTTTCTTTTGCCCGTGCGCGCCGTTCACTGCTGAGCACCGAGGAGCCCTATTCAACCTACGCGTCCCTCCCCCACCCAAAGTATCCCCCTCGCAACCCCCCTGCGAAGAGGCCTCCGAAGAGGCCCCCGAATCCATTAAAGGCAGCGTTGTTATCCGCTGCCCGAGAATAAACGAGGCCTTCACGACGTAGTTGCTGAGCCAATCCGCCTGCTCCTTCTGTCTTTTACCCGCTCTCCCCCTCTCCACCCGCTCCCCCCCTCCCTCAGCCCCTGCTTCCGCTGCAACTCCATTTGTTTTAATCTCGTTGCCGTGTTACGAAACGTAAGTATACGCACGGCCCGGTGTTCCTCACTAATTGTTCCCCCGGCGAGTCACGGCTTTCCTGCATTTGTTTGCTGTTTGTACAAACGGCCCCACGTACACAAATGGCGCTCAGCCTAAAAAGAGCATCGTAGGGATCACTCCTCTGCGTGGCGTGATCCGCCTGCAGGTAGTTCGTTAGATGCGATTCGTGATGCTGAAAAGCAGGTTTACGGAAGCGATAACAACAAACTGCCTGAATAGATGACTGCCCCGGTGGGAGTGCGAGGGGGTTTATCTGGGATGAAGGGGGATTACTAGGGGCAACATTGCCCAACTACGGAAAGTTCAAAATTGAAAATCATCAGTTTTATCCTGGGAATAGCCCCGGAAAACTTTTAACGAATCGTGATGATATGTAGCTGGGGTGAGCGTGCCTGCGTGGAGCTGTAGCATCGAGGCAGGATAGTTCGTGCCCAAAGAGGCGTACGTGTTCCGAAACGCGAAAGTTCGATGAAAGTTAGGAACTAGATTGAGCCAGAAGTTTCACCCAGTGTTTCCACTCGTTTTGCTTCTTAAGTTTCGGACGGCTCTCAAAAGAGAACGTTGGTGCTGAGACCAAACAGGCATTCCATATATTTGAAATTAGCTACACATTTGCGAACATATGCACAAGAGATCCCGGAGCCCGAGCATATATTTAAAATCTTCCGTAAGGGTAATTCGGTCTAAAACTATAGTAGCGTGTCGCTGCCCGGTATAGCAAAACATCGCTGCGAAAATTTCAATACATGGGGCACATCTTTGTTATAGAGTCTATATGGACTGCCTAAAGAAATTTCAATACATGGGGCATATCTTTTTGATAGGCTCTATAGACTGCCTAAAGAAATTTCAATACATTAAGCACATCTTTGTTATAGACTCTTGAGACTCCCTAAAGAAATCAATTTCTTTAGGCAGTCTCTAGAGTCTATAACAAAGATGTGCCCCATGTATTGAAATTTGCGCAGCGATGTTTTGCTATACCGGGCAGCGACACGCTACTATAGAGGCGGCTCAGTTATTTATTACCCACCGCTGTAATCGAGTGCACGATTATGGCGTTCAGCTGCTGAGCACCGATTTAATGTGAGCTGAATCCCACAACACTCCACTTCGACACAGGCGAAACGTTAAGCGCCTTCGTACAGATTGCGATGCACGTTAAACACACCCAGGTGATCAAAATCACTCCAGAGTCCACCACCACAACGGCGTGCGATCATAGCTCGCAGCGTTGCTCTGGGAACTCAGAAATCGATTAACCTAACCGCTAACGATTATTCTCTTCGAACGCAATCACCGATGCTCACCCATATCTCGACTCTACGTTCTCATCACCAACAAGCGCGGACGGCGGCCAGCACAGCTTCGCAAGCTCAATAGTTCTACATACATCGCGATAAGGCGCGAACGGAACGGTGCGCGCGCAAGCAGTAGCCGGGGCGAGGAAGGCGGCCGGGCGCGCGCGGTATTATACAAAAGCGCGCAATCGAGTTCACGGTCGAATGCCGCCCTTCATGCGGGACACCGGGGTATGGTGCCAGCCTCTGGCCGAGAGAGAGAGAGGAGAAAAGAAAGAAGAAAGGAAAAGAACAACGAATAAGAGAGAAAAACCCTTTGCAGGCCGGCGCGTGCTTCCTGAAGTGTGTCGTCTTCGCCGTCTCGCCTATAATACCGAAGCTCGTCGCGCTGCCCTGGTGATCGCCAGCGCGTGTGCGACGCCATCTTGTCCCCCCCCCCCCCCCCCCCCACACCGCTCCTTTTGTTCTACCCCCTCCTCTGAGCTCGAAAACCTGTCCCTTCCGGAGAATCGCAATTAGAAATCTTTCCGGTTCCCTGCCCGCATGCGCCTATATAACCGCGCTTGGCAGAGCCATGCCGCGTTATACGTATACGAATACAAGACCGGTGGAGAACTAAAGACGTTTTTGAGACGCTCGGTGAGGTCTGTGCGATTTAGGGGATAGACGAAAAAAAAAATGACGGCCGGTATTAAACGGATAATTACAAGAAGAAACGGCGCGAAGAAGATGGAGAGGAGTGAGAGATGGAAGAAAGAAGAAATAGTGGCAGCTGAATATAAAGATAAGCAGTAAGGCTGTTATCGCTGCAGCATCCTCCGTTTACTCCTTTTTTTCTTCCTCTCTTCTTCTTCTCTCGCTCCCTAGGGCAGCAGGCAGTCTGGTGGCCGCAGCAGACGAAGGAGAAAATTGCTCCACCGTCGGGTCGTTTCTGAAGGAACCGGGGCGAAATTAAAGACAGCGCCGTCTACGCTTGCCGGCGTATATATAGAAAAGTATTCGCACGTATATGCCTACGAAGTGCAAGGAAGGAAAGAGACGGTATATAACGCCTTCAGGGCTCTATAACGTTCTTGCTGGAATATTACGCGCCCACCCCTCCTCCTGTTCCTCCTCCTGTCTCTCTGTTCTATGCCGCTGCCTTCTTTTCTTGTCTTCTTCACTTCCCGGCTACATTGCTTCGACGTCGGCCCTCCCTTTGTTTCGGCAAGTAAAGCGCGCAAGAAAAGTACATTTTTTTTTTTTTTGCTGTTCTTGTCTACGCTGTCTTCGCCGCCGCACAGGCTTCAGTCGACTCCCCGAGGAGAGAAGCAAGCCTGTCCGTTCCTTCAAGCGTTGCGGACACACGTCACGGTAGCTAGCTTATACGGTGAAGCGTGAGGAACTCGTTTCCAGGATGATTTATGTAGGCTCCGAGAAGGCGTCGCGTATGCGCGCTGAAGATACATATCTCTGGGAGAAGCGAATGATATACCCCGACGCTCCCCAGCCGGCACGCTTCAGGAGCGCGCCGTCTACTGTAGATGTACTCCCAAGGCGCAGACCGCAAGCAAGCTTACTGCAGCTATCTAGCTCCCTTGTCGAGTACCGGGCCTATCTCTCGACGATATTCCTTAATTTTCTCGGCAGAAACCTCACATCCACTCGGGAGGAATAAACGCCGTCTTGTTCCTGCTTCGCAAGCCTTTCGCTTTATCTCGGCTTATCTGTCGCTGAATCCAAATTGCAGATAGGGGAGCGAGGCATTGTTTTCGTCTTGGCTGCACGCGAAAAGAAGATGCAGTAGCCCGTGCAACTTCTTCCAGACTTTTGGAGCGGACCCGCTTGTCCGATAACGCGGCCGGATATCGTCCGTTGACAGCATACCTTGGCTCCAGAGAGCTTTCAGGCTCGAGTTCTTTGAACCCTCGCGAGAATGCTGGTGTCGTGAAGCTGGTTGGATATCGGACGTTTGGTGCTGCGTGCCAAGTAGTGTGCTTTCGACAAAAGGGAAGGCAAAATAAAGAAGTGAATGAGACGCATAGATTTAAAAGAAAAATAAATATCCTTATGAATTTGAGAAGTTATTTTACACACGCAGAGGTAAGAAGTGGCGAGACACATTGCAAGAACGAATTAAATAACCGGTATTCGCTTCTGATGACGAAAGAAGCTCTAAATTTTGATAGAGAAATTCACAGCGTTATTAGACAGTTTAGTACCAGTCGGAGATCTCGGTTTGTTACCAGCCTGTTTCCAGTAGGAGGCGCCCCTGACAAGTTAGCTTCGTGGCCTCTTCCTCAACTAATATTTTTATGCAGTTTTGCATGATTAAAATTCACTGAGTAAACCTGAACCTGACAGTGTTAACGCAAGTTAGGGGAGAGGGACCTATCCAAGCCTGAATTGCTAGCATTCAGAGCAAGTAAGTGGAGTAACCTGGCAGGACGGCGTTCGAGAGAATGGTTAGTTTTATTCAAAGCCTCGGTTTTGTTGCGCTATGCGGGTCCCGCTGACGAAACACGCTGCATCGCACATAGTCCAATCGGAGCGCCTTTGCCTGGTCGCGATACTGCACTGCAGTGTAGCCAACCGCAACTGCTGCACTTTCCATCGATAGAGAGTGCATGCAAAGGTCACGGCTCCTGTATACCTTCGCCGTCTTCCCGGTTTGTGTTCATGACGACCTTTCCTATTTGACACGCCTTTTCAAACGAAGTAAAACCAAAGTATACCTGCAACAGGCGCCTTACGCATATTTTGTTGAAGTTCAGAATAGAGCGAAAGACAGAGATAGCCCGCATGCATCTAAGACGCCTGCATCACACAGGCTTCCAAAGCCCTTGTCGCTAACAAACTATGTGGCATTTCACGGATCACAAGAAAAAAAAAACGTATTGTGCGTGCCGGCCGCATCGCTATTCACGCACGCCTCGAACAAAGCAAAGACACGAAATAAACAGGAAGGAAAGAAAAAAAAAACCCTCATAACTCAACCGTGTCGCATATGACTGGGGAAAGCACATAAAAGCTTTCGGTCCGTGCCTAAACCATGCCCCCGCTGTCATCTTGAATAAGGAGCTAGAGAGCACAAAATAATAAAAACGACTCGAGATCGTAAACCACTTCTGGAACAACCTTAACGTTTCGGCACGTGACGACAGGCGCGCCGATATATGGCACAGCTCTTACCTAAAGTGCACTCAAAAAGCCCCGCACCGTGGCGCGTGGTATTTGAGGAACCCTTTTGTTTGCTCATCACTCTTGTATATGCCGCGCACGTCGTTCGGTATCTCGAGCAGAAAAGACGCCGCCTTACAAAAGAGGGACGTGAACGAAGGAGCGAGCGATGCGCTCCGCGCAGCTTTCGACACTCGTTTTAAGGTTCTCGGACGAGTCGAAAAACGGCCCACGCATTTACCCACGCTAATACTCTCCGCGCCTCACATAAATAAACGCGCTGAACGTTCCAACAGAAACGAGTCACTTTCCAACGACCCGAGAAAGCCAACGTCACACCGATAAGGGAGAAACATTTCTTCTGGACGGACTATTTTCCTTTCGCTTCTTTACTCTACTTTATTTCGCGCCGCCTCTCCCTAGCAAGCGGTGTGCTAGACGAGGGATGTCCCCGTTCTCCTCGATGGCCCGTACAGAGTGATGAAACGGTTTCTGCGGGCGTTCATTTTTTCGCCCATCCTCGGGCTCCTCGGTGACCCGCTAGCGTGCCCTTGATGAAGAAATAGAGAAAAAATAAAGAAGGAATGAGCGAAAGAATGAGATATAACCGACACTAGGGTGTGTATATATATTGGGGAGCGAGGGACGACACCGCGACTTCCATAGCGAACAAAATTTCATAACGCCCGATGAAGAAGCGCCGGCGAACGCGGCGGACGGGACCGGCCCGACTTTCTTATCAGACCCCCTGAAGCTCGCTAATGATAGAGGAGAAGAGAAAGAGGATAGAGAGAGGGAGGGAAAAGGGGGCTGCGGGAGTGGGTTGGAAATAGGGAGGAGGGAAGCGGGAAACTTCTCCGGAGCTCCGAGTGCGGCAACCGCGTCGTCGTACGGGCCGATCGATTGACATTTTCATTTGGGGATGAACCGACCCCTCCGGCGACCGAAGAAGTCGTTGCGCGCCCCAAGAGCTGCTCGGGTGGGGAAAGAGGATTTGGCGGACGTTGGGGAGGCAGAAAAGGGATGAGAGGAGATCGACGTCAGGAGAGCGGGAGAAGGAACCCTCTGTCCCGCCAGCGGGAGCAAGAGGGGAGGGGGGGGGGGCGTGGCGGCGGTGCCTCCCCCCAATTTAGACGACGCACCAGCTACACGGCCTGCCTGACCCGCTGCGCTGCCTCGCCGTTCCAGAGATACATCGGTGTCCTCTTGAATTCTTTACCGTGACTTTCTTTTTTCCTCTCTCCCTCTTTCTATTCTTTCTATTTTTTTCTTGGGTCTAATCTCTAAACCGACTGAGGGATGCGGCTTATTATGGTGTTACCGGTGGCGGGTTATTCTTTATGTTTTCACCCGCCGCGGTGGCTCAGTGGTTAGGGCGCTCGGCTACTGATCCGGAGTTCCCGGGTTCGAACCCGACCGCGGCGGCTGCGTTTCTATGGAGGCAAAACGCTAAGGCGCCCGTGTGCTGTGCGATGTCAGTGCCCGTTAAAGATCCCCAGGTGGTCGAAATTATTCCGGAGCCCTCCACAACGGCACATCTTTCTTAATGTCTTCTTTCACTCCCTCCTTTATCCCTTCCCTTACAGCGAGGTTCAGGTGTCCAACGATATATGAGACAGACACTGCGCCATTTCCTTTCCACAAAAAACAATTATTATTATTATTATTATTATTATTATTATTATTATTATTATTATTATTATTATTATTATTATTATTATTATTATTATTCACTGTAATAACACTACCGGACCTACCGGTTAGTGAGGGGAAAATCAACCTCCCCAGCGTGCACTCGCAAAGGAATAAGCATAAGAAGGCTACCAATGTGTCTCTCTAATGAATAACTTCATCAGCTTTTTGTGAATGCAGCTGTAATTAGCAGCGTAGAGGTACGCAAGTACTGCGGCCTGCACCACGTTTTCATCTTCTCAAGGAGTAACACCACAATAATAAGGGAGTAATTCCTCGTTGGCATCCATTCAAGCGCAGCCAACGGCTACAAAAGAAAGCTAACAGCTTTCTCAGAAGCCTCGCAGCTAAAGAAAAATTCGTCCTGGTTCGGGGTTCGAACACGGGACCACCGCTTCACCGGAGCAGTCGCTCTGCCAACTGAGCTAACCGGTACGGCAAGCGTATGGTAGGACGAGAGCGAATTGATCAATAGCCCGAAGTGGGAACCGTGCTGGTCAAATGTTCAGGGGAAGCCCCCAAGGTGGAGTAAATTTGTAGTAAGGAAGTGATTACTCATTGGCATCCACCCAAGCGCAGCCAGTCTCGGTTAGCTCAGTTGGTAGAGGGATTGCTCCGGTGAAGCGGTGGTCCCGGGTTCGAACCCCTGACAAGGGCGAATTTTTCTTTAAATGCGAAGTTTCTGAGAAAGCTGTATAACTTTACTTTGTAGCCGTATGGCTGCGCTGGGGTAGATGTCAATGAGCAATCACTCCTCTATTACAAATTTACTCCACCTTGGGGGCTTCTCCTAAACATTTGACCAACGCCACAATGAAGTAACAAAGTAAAAAATGGACGGAAAAGTCTCAGGGTGGCTTCAGAATCGCCACAGGGGAAGCGTGAGGGTGCTTACCACCCTGAGGCTTTCCCCACCCTTGTTTACTTCGTGATTGCCAAGCAACCATCCACTTGTCCTCTGTCTATCGTGAACCAAGTGTTCTTCAAAATTCCTCACAGAGAAAACGGCCGAAGCAACTAAAGTCAGGCATACTTGTAGTCTTGTGCGAAAGCGGTTGCGCTAGAAAAAAAAAAAGAACAGCAAAAGCGAGAGATGGTAAATAATGATAGACAAGCCCGATGGTTCACATCCTTACGCTCTTACAAATTACATGGCGCAGGAAAAACACGCCACGGACCTCTGAGCATTAGAGATCCGCAGCTAATTAAGCAAACCATTAGATCTGCTGCTCTTATACACTGCTCGCATGATTGATCAACGGGATATGCATCGCACCGTCTTAGGCAGGTTTACATTTTTTTTTACCTCGAATTTAAAGCCGACTCAGTAAGCGCTGACTGGCGTGAGGTGTTAATGGATGCACGTACACTCTTAAACTTCGCTTAGCGCCCCGCCAACCGTGGACTACACGACTGTCACAAAGCGTAACGCGTCGCTTGCGCGCCCGACGTGGCGTGGCGTTCGCCGAGAGCGCGCTGCTCGGCGAGAAAGGCAGCCAAGCGATTCGTTTCGCGCGCCACTCTCGCTGTGACGAACGAGCGCAGTCTCGAGGCGGCTGTGTGCTCTCTTGTCACTCTTCCTTGCCGCCGGCGTGTCAAGAGAGAGAGAGAGAGCTCGAAACAAACAAGGCACGAAATACGACGATCGTTCAAGACGGCGCCGAGACGGGCGCGCGCTAAACGCGTTATGTAACCGGCCGTCAGCTTCGAGTGCAGGAGATTCGTCGCGATCGTTTACAGGAACTTTGTAGCCAAGCTTGGTGTTTGGAGAAAAGCAAGACGTGACGTTGGGAAAGACAAGATAGCGAGGTAGAGGATCAATGTTTCCGTGTAACGACGAGGGCATTGAGAACGCAGCCATTGCAGTGGTATTATACGACTCAAGCAAATTGCAAGCCGTGTCAATTCACTCTTGATAATACTAATACACTTGATTGGCAGGGCTTGTAATTCTAGGGAAAGATAACCGATGGTCTTTAAGGCTAACGGACCGGATTCGAAGTGAAGGCAAGCATAGCAGGAGGCGGCAGAAAGTTATGTGGGCGGATGAGATTAAGAAGTTTGGGGGGATAACGTGGCCGCAGCTGGCACAGGAGAGGATTAATTGAAGAGACATGGGAGATGCGTTTGTTCTGTAGTGGATTTAGTTCGGCTGATGATGCTGATGGTGACGACGACGCTTGATAAAGATATCGAGGGTTGTCTAATAGAAAGAGAAGGTAGATGTGCGTTTATGAGAAGCTGAAGTCAGTATGGGTAAGAGCCTGTTAAAATGTTGCAACTTTTCCACAACAAGGCTCATAGAAAGTAACGTATTTGTGATTGTTCAAAGACTTGCTGTGCTTCCTGACAGCTTTTCTTTCTAAAGCGGATGCGAGAGAAGGAACGCGAATAGCGGGTAACTCTTTCTTCAAAATACTTGTTTGGGACAGCACCGAACACTGGCCAATCCCCTGTCGTGTGTATGTGCCTTTACGACAGAAGTGAACAACAACAATCACATGTCTCGGAGAAAGGAACAACGAGAGCGTACAAACTGTATTTCACGTGCAACCTAACACATTCAGTCTGCAGATAAGGTCGCAATGAATTTGATATTCATTGAATGGATTTTTCTAGAAGAGAAGACTAGAGGCAGTGCTTAAAGTCAGGGATGTCTCGGCGGGGTCTCAGATTCCCCCCACCAATATATGCAAGGAATCTGAGAACCCGTCGTGCTAGATAGCGACTGCATGAATCCGAAGCAAGAAACGATTTTCTATTCTTCTTATCAGTGGCTGTCGAAATATATCTTCTTCATTGGTTTTAAAATTTCCCTGTGACATTTAGTAAGAATCATTAACATGTTTTCTAAAACCCGAGACGGAGAAAAATACAAAGTTGGAAGCACATCGCAAAGGATGGAAGAAAAAGAAATCCGTGCCCTCACATCACGAGGAAGTCCAGAGCTGGCCACTCAGCTCCAAGGGCACACAACAAGCACACTGGCAAAGCGTGCGAATCTTTTGTTTCAGGTCTGTGGCATAAAGTGAGCAAACAACGACCTTTAAAAAATGTATAAAGCGATGTGTAAAACAGGCCGCCAGCCGCTTTCTCTCTCTCCCTCTTTATTCCCTCTCCACCTGTGCTCTAATCACTTGAGAACCCCCTTCGATGGAGCCAGATTTTAAGCACTGTCTAGACGTCGCTGTGACGACTGTGGTTTGCTGCATCTTAAAAGACTACAGTTATGTCCGTAACACAAGCCGGACGGACATCACTCGAGTATACGATAGAAAGAGGAGCTGTAGATACAAAACTGTCAGATCCAAGACGATGTGCATAGCTATTGTTTTAAAAATGATTCATCGCTTCGTTTTTGAGCCAAACGTCTCCTGATTGGCAACCGTTATGCACGCTTAGTAGATTATCTGTATTAATAGAGCGTTGTTTTTGTGTACACGTGAAATGTTGTCGCGCTTACGTCCACGGCAATATTCCTAGGGAGTATAAACCTAATATCTGACAAATATGACTTAAAACTAAGCTGATCGTATACCCCATGTGATAGAGCACTCTTGAGAGAGAACCACAGAATATTATACGCGTATAGTGCATGCGTCTACATGAACATGCAAGTCATGCTTCCAAATGACATAAGAACACCACGTCTAGCGCTGAGGAGGCCACACGCAGCGACTCTAGACCCGCGTTATGCGTGCGCTTACGTAAGGAAAGACTCACGAAGCTGCTACAATGCCACCATCCGCTCTCTTAGTCGCGAAGCGCGCGCACTAAAGGCGGAAGCCTGCGTACCGAGCGCAGCGCCCACTCCGACGCAGATCTCCTTGCTTCTCGACGCAAAGTGACCCATTAGCGCGACGAGGGCCCCTTAATTCTCCCGTCTCCCCAGCCATTCTCCAGGGGAGCACTTCTTTTCTTCGCGAGATGCGCGACACCGCTGGCCGCGCCGCCGTCTCTCCATTGGCCACGAGCAGTAGAGAAGAAGGCTCGGCAAAGGGCAGCCAGTGACTGAGGCCGTTCTCCTCTGGGGCCCCAGTCGGCCGGCGTCAATTAGCAGTGCCGGGCTCGCCGAGTATATGTAGTCGGCGGCGGCAAATTGGGCGCGCGGGGTCAGCAAGAGCGCCCAAGCGTCTCAGCCGCCGGGCGCCATGCGGAAGGCTCCCCTTCCTCCCTGCTGCTGCGGCGCTGCTCTGAAGCCGAGCCAACTTCCGGCGCCCGGCGCCGGAAGACATGCGGGCCGACGACGCCGTAGGACGTCCACTTCCGTCCGACGCGAACAGCGTGCTTGCGGACGGAGCATAATCGGCGCTGGGCCGAGAGGGAATTTGTTACGTACCGTAGAAAGCTGCCGCACAGCTTCCTATTCGTAGATGTACAGACTTTTTTCAGAAGTTCCCAGGCGATGCACTCTATTAACGAATACGACTGAATGGGAGTAAAAGGGGAGTAAGATATTCTTTAGCGCGTTGCCTTTTATAAAAATAAGTGCGTTAGACGACAGCTTACTCTCTTTTTACTCCTTTCTGCTTAGAGTGTACACTATAAATAGAAAGGAATAAAAATGGAGTAAGCTGCCCTGCACTATAGAGGACAGATTACTCCCTTTTTATTCCTACATGGGTGTATTTGTTTCTAGAGTGTAGGGTTTTCAAAAAGCAGACATTTAAAAATGGCGATATAAGTGATCTGCGACTGAACTGCAAATCGATGGAAGGCAGGTAGAGCGAAGGAAGGGTTGGGATATTCTACAGGGCTTGGAAGTCTGGTGCTCGCGGCATCTCTTTTACGCCCGCACTGCAAAAGCGACAGGATAACAATGAAGCCTATCGGATAAAAACCGGTCCAGCTTTCAAATAAAGGGCACCCATGCCGCATAGGCGGTCGCTCCATACATGGTTGCGTAGGTAGGAGGGCAGGTTATACATGATATGTATAGGCGAGCTTGGAAGAAGTGACAAGTGAAGAAGATAGCCTCGATTGAAAATGAGAATTGATTGTGAGGATAAGATGCATGGGAACTCCCTTAAGAAGAAGGAGGAGGAGTGCTGAGAAAAGGCGACAAGCGCAGTCGGCGGAAATGCATTTATGTAACAGCTGCCACCCTTGCTGGCGTAAGCGTGTGTGCATTTCATTTCTTTTTTTTTCTACCAAGAAACGCCTCTACGTTATAAAAACTTAATCGCCCACGACGCACGCCCAGCTGCCACCTTCAGTGGATGCCTGCTCATAAAGCTATCCCGCTGTGTGGATATCATGTTCATTTTGTGTCGTTAATAGCCAACTCACAAAACAGGGGGACCTGAGAAAAAGGAGAAGGGGAGACACAGATTGATAGCGAGAGAATCTATGCTAATGTGCCCATCACGACCCTCAGCCAACCATGCCCCAAGGCAAGCTCATATCGTAAGCAATACATGTTTACCGTTTTGCCCACGCCTGGTCCACTAAAGTGCGTATACAGTATTCGGCACGAATCTGCGGGCTTCCGCAGTAACGGCCGCACTCATCATCCATCTTCCTACAACGAGACACTCCTTCTAAGTGATGCAGCAGTATCAGCCAAGCGACATAAAACGATAAAAGAAATGCGACAAATGTCCCAAGAAAGAGGTATTTGACGGGCATAAAGGCTATGATCAAGCATCTTTCTCGTCTCGCGCGCGTTGAACCACCGTAAACACATCCAGGAAGGGAAGTCCCTTCCCTTCCGGCTCAGTCGCGCGCCGTGACGCGGCAGCGGCAACAGCAGCGGCGACCGAGGCGTCGTCGTCACAGCTTGGACGCGACTGAGCGGCAGCAAAAATCCTCCGCCCTCGTAGGTGGGAGGGCCTGCCCGAAAACGCGGCCCCGACATCTCCCCACCGTCACCGCCACCGTCTTATACCCTCTCGGACCACTGCTGTGCGGCGGCAGTTCACGGGTCAGCGCCCCTTAATTTCTCGCCGAATCGTCGGGCCTGTGCGCTCTGGCGACGGCTGAGCGCCTATATAGTATATACGTATACACACTATACACGTGGATGCTGGAGGCACATCATGGGCGGCTCTCGTGCCTCGGACCGTCACGTGGTTTACGTACCCTCGCGTGCTTCTTCTCCACACACCCGCCTGTCTCTGCGTCCTCGCGGCCGAATGGCCTGCATTATCGGAACAATGGAGAGCCAGGCGCCGCGCATTCCGTTTTGCGTCTGCGGGGAATAATGCCTGAGCTAGACTTGTCGAAGGCGTTTGTTTGCTTGCGTGCATTCGTGCGTGCGTGCGTGCGTTCGATGTATTTCTCTTCCTCGCCGTCTGCGGTCACTGGAGTGCACACGCACGCGCCAGACCAAACAGCTCAGCTCTGGCTGTATGTCAGTCGACTCAACCCTATAGGCCAAACTGACAGTATAAGCAGGTCTATAGGAAAAGGAGTGACAAAAAGCCTTCACGATGAACTCAACGGATGCAATTACGCCGGTATATACGCTCGGAGATTTCCACGCCGTTTCCGTAGCGCGAAGTGCAGTTAACGCAACAAGAAGATGAATAGAATGCATTAGTGCAATTTCTATGTCCCTGGCGGTTTTGATCTCGTAGTGGCTCAAGTATGCAAGTGAAAACTCAGAAATGAGGAAAGATATTCGAAAGTTTGACAACGCACTAGTTCTAAAGTAGTTTTTCTTGAGTGCTTTTTTTTTCTTCCGGGTACCGTCTTCCGCATAAGTTTTATTCCGCGCAAACGCACTAGCCAAGGCAATAGCGCACAAGTTGTGCCCGAAGGCTAACATCCTTTTTGACGATACTCATGACCACTCATAAGTTCAACACATGAAAGGGCGTTTGTCAGCAGCCTTTTGCGGAAAGATATGATGCCACCATCTTTGACCACAGACGGTGCATCGTGACGCGTGAAATCAGTTTTAACCGGTTACTGGCGCTTTGTCGCCGTAACATCGGTGGGGGCATCCGCCCGCACTGTGAGTCGATCGACCAAAGTGCACATAGCGGCCATTTAACTAAGAACGTATTTCAATCAATCAATCAATCAATCAATCAATCAATCAATCAATCAATCAATTCAAACGCTGAAGTTTGGATTCAAGAACTTATAAACATGCGTCATCGCAACGTGTTATTTTTCCTTGGCATGCCTAACACATTTACTTCATTATGTTCTCCTTTAATCCTCAAATATTATTGAGTCGTTCACACATTAGATTGCTTCTTGAGAGAAGGTGACGCATTGCATTGTTAATGAGCTATGTACAACGTAGCCTTACCAGTAAAATTCTCCACCAGTGAAGTGCACAATCAGCGGAGTTGCAAATAGATATATATGAGCTATGGAAAATATGACTATTTCATGTTGTCTTCTGCTTTCTCTTCATATTTCTTTCATTAGCCACACAAATCTGGACCAGCATTGCACATATTGCTATCAGTTCATTTCACTAACTTTTCCAGATAAGAAAAGATCAAGTAACAAAATCTGTCATATTCAGTTCAATGATTTCTTTTTTTTTGTATTTAGAGTTAGAACTCTCACATTTTGTCTGGAAAACATTTACCATTCATTCTCTTTTTAATGATGTAATTACCGTGTCTCTATACGTCTTTTCTTCGCAGCGTCTGTGTGTTCCTTCAGCATCGTACGATAATCGTAACTCTTCCGAATTAGGGTTCGTACATAGCTTGCTTTGCTCATTTTCTTCTTATTGTAGCGGCGTACGGCCTCCAAATTTTGGTGTAGAAACCTCTTGCCCACTTTTATCTTGCCATTTACACTGACTCTTACAACGCCTTATCACGCATCACTAACCTCTTAGTAGTGATACATAGATTTGGCCCCATCTTCAAATAAATAAGTGAACCTACTTACACAAAGAGCCCGAGCTCCGTAACAGCTACGTTTATATGAGAGATTCGATGGCTGCTCACGGTCCGAGGTTTCTTCCTGACCCATACTTCGGAACAAGAAAACTCCAGTGAACCGGACAGCGGTGAGCGAAGAAGCCACCGCGGGAAGACCACACCTGGAGAATGGATCAACACAGCGAAACCAATGGAAGCGTGGTGGGATTGTTGGTGGTGGTTTTGGATGAAGGGCCGGGGATGGAAGGACGGAGGGGGGGGGGGGGGGGGGAGTTGAGGGGGAAGAGGTTGGATCGGCAGTGATGTGCAGTAGAAGGAGGCACTAGGGAGGGTGAAGCCAGCCTGGAGCATGAAATCGGTCGGAGCAACGCCACGAAGGCCGCAGGAAGCTCAGTGAAGCGAGACGCCAGGCGAGCGTGTCTTCCACCCTCTCCCCTCTCCTCTCGCGATCGGTTTCGTGTTTTCCGTGAGCGCGCACACAAACACACAAACGCAAACACAACAGGAAGAGCTAGAGAGGCGGCTGGGTATGTTTGCTTGTTTTTTTTTTTGTTCTTTTCTCGTTCCATATCGCTCCTGCTCCGTATTTTGTTTCGTCATGGTTCAAGGGGTTCGCTTCCTCCAGAAACACCCTCGTTGTCTCTGCTGTGCTCTCTCTCTCTCTCCGGCCGTGTTTACTCTAGCGCTTAGTTCGGTCGCTATTTACAAAACGAAGAAGAGCTTGACTCCGGTTATTGTTTTTTTTTCTTCCCTCCGTTCTTCTTGTTAGTCGGGCTACCGCAGAACTTGGTTACTACAAAAGGTAGGCGGGCCAAGCCGGAGAGTCACTATTTATTATTATTTTTATTTTTTGCCAAGAGCCTCCGCTTTGTGTTGGAACGGAGGAGTTGGCGAAGCGAATCTGGGCTCCGGTGGGAACGCGGGCTAAATTTCAGTCAGTAGGGACGCTGCTATTAAGTGTTTTGGGATGTCTGGCTATTTGACTGAAATGAAGCCGTCATGGAACTACGTAGCGGAGGGGGGGCACACTTTCGAAGAAGTATATATCTGGCTCCTGGGAAGGCTCCGTTCGTTATCATTTTGCCGCTGGACTGAGCATGAAGGAATCGTTTCAAGACCCCTGCGACTAACAACACAGGACCCTTCTACACGGATGGGAGGAATTCAATAATTCATTGAATGTTTAGACTTCCGTTTTGAAACAAAAAGGTTGAGGGAATAAATAGGTGAATAGAAAAGCGTGCAGGAATCATATGTTGTCTCTCTCTGTAGTATGCAAGGAAGATATTATACCTCGTAAATTTTAAACTGGCATCATCATCATCATCAGCCTGACTACGCCCACTGCAGGGCAAAGGCCTCTCCCATGTCTCTCCAATTAACTCCGTCCTTTCACAGCTGCAGCCCCTGTATCCTCTCAAACTTCTTAATCTCATCCGCCCACGTAACTTTCTGCCGCCGCCTGCTACGCTTGCCTTCTCTTGGAATACATTCCGTTGCTCTTAAGGACCATCGATTATCTTGTACAGGTCTCTGCTCTCTGTATGGCTCACCTCGATGTCCGACGGGCTCTGCCATTCATCTGGTGATCCCAAGCGTGAGAAATCAAATTCCGCCAACGGCATCGGCATTTCGATTACAAAACATAACATAGATAACATACATAACATGCATAATAT